>CM060938.1:560419013-560793213 GCA_030765085.1 Allium cepa | reverse complement strand
CATGGGACTGGTGTGAGAACTTAAAACAGTTTATCTTTAAAAAAACAAACAAAGAAATATTTTAAAATAGATCTACAATGCTTTTAGAAAATGTAACTACCATAAGGCCTCCCGCAACACACACAATGCAAACGCAAAATTGGAGGAGATTTCTCCTTATGATAGTGTTAACCCTAACTCGTTCACAAGTTAACAGGTCCACGAGTTAAGGCATGTACGACTCAAGGCATGTACGACTCAAGGCATGTACGACTCAAGGCATGTACGAGTTAAAGGATACATGAGTCAGCAACTTCCTACAACTTAAAGACCTCTACGAGTTAGCAAGCTTACGAGATAAGCAGCCTACGAGTTAAGGAGTACCCGAGTTAAGCTACTTGCGAGATAAGCCTTTACGAGTTAGCATATCTACAAATTAGCAAGTGTACGAGTTAAGATCTTCCACAAGTTAAGCCTCTACGAGTTAATCCTCTGCGAGTTAAGATCTTCTACGAGTTAGCAGGCATACGAGTTAAGAAAAGCTAACGACTTAAGGTCTTTACGACTTAAGGAAATTGATGGCCTGCGACTTAATGATAACTGCAGTTTGTACGACTTAAGACCCTTACGACTTAAAGAAGTTATACGACTTAAGGAGGATACGACCTAAAGACACACCTCTTAACTCGTCTACGAGTTAAGACTTGCTTTAAACCAGTTGCAATTGGTTAAGTCGACTACGACTTACGACATAAAAAGAGTCGTATACGACTTAAGAAGGGAAATTAGCAATTGCAGCCAGATAACTCGCACACGACTTAGAACTTAGGGATGGGTTCAAAAAAGGGGAACTGCCATAGACTCGGCTCAGTGACCCGGGGACGACTTACCTTAAGTCGAACACGACTTATCTTAAGTCGGCCACGAGTTAGGACTTAGCACTTTTTCCGCCCAGAACTCTCTATAAATATGAAACCATCTCCAACATGCAAAGGACCTTTTGGCTCATTCTCTTCAAGCGCCATTACTCTGCCGAATTCCAGACGACTTCAAAGCTTTTTAGATCCAACAAACTTCTAAAGGAACTCCATGAAGGAATCATCCACATTCACCATGGATTTGAAGATGATTGTCAACATCAAAGCTTGAGCTACTTGTTTCACATATCCTATCACTTGAAGTGTGTTGTAATTGAAAGATCTTGTAAAGAATTGTAATCAAACTAGTGATAAAAAGATTAAAGTGGACGTAGGCTGGATTATAAGCCGAACCACTATAAATACTGTGTCTCTTACCGTTTTTCTACATACTTTCTGCTTATTTCTGTTTCCCGTACAAACGGGTGGTGCTTTCACAATCACATCTTATACACCAGGGTGTTAGCGTTTAAATTTTTTCGTTAACATTTTGGTGCTTTCACTGAGAATTGAACTCAGGACATCTATCATCATTGTTTCAGAAAGATTTGTAGATAGAGTTTCTTTAAGAACCAGAAGTCTATCCGAAATCATGGCTCCTGGAAGGAAAAGTAAATCTGTGAGATCTGCAAACATTCAAGAGGGAACCTCCACTTCCCCAACACCAAATCAAGCCACTCCAGCTGTTGGAGTTTCAAAAGCGGAATTGGACGCTGCTATCTTTGGGTTGAATCAGCAAATAAATGCCCAGAACGCGCAATTGGAAGCTCAGAATGCTCAGAATGCTCTGATTCTGAATAGGTTAAACGATCTGCTCGGGGCAAACCGTCAACCTGCGAATAATGAAAGGAACTTTGTCGGTAATGTCCATGATGCTGAAACTAGAAACATTCCCGAAAGGGCTGCTAGCCCCTTTGAACAGACATTGCCTGAGGCTGGAGGATCCAGAAATAGGAATGACGAAGAATATCTTTCTGGTATGGTTCGACAGATTATGAAAGAAAGTATGCAAAGGGTCGAAGATGAGAAAGAGTGGGGTTTCGCTCCGAGCAAGACTCCGTTTACTGAAAAGATCCTAAAAGCTGAATTCCCAAGGAAGTTCGTCCCTCCGACCATTCCAGCTTACAAAGGGACAAGTGATCCAAATGAGTTCCTGTACAAATATGATTGGCACATGACAGGTGCCAGAGCTTCTGACGAGATAAAATGCCGCTATTTTCCTGTGTATTTGGAAGGGGTAGCTCTGCTTTGGTTCACAAAACTACCTGTCCGGTCCATCGATCAGTTTTCAGACCTAACCAGGAAATTTAAAGAGCAATTTAGGCTATATGCTTCAAAGGCAAAAGACATCATGTCGTTATCCGGTTTGGAACAGAATCCGGGGGAAACTATCAAGTCTTTTTTAAATCGCTTTAATATAGCGTTAGCTGAGGTGGATAATGCAGAACCCCGCATGGTCTTGACCTATTTGATGAGAGCTATTGATAAGTCAAGTGAATTCGGAAAGTGGCTGAACATGAAGGAGCCAAATTCTCTGGAAAAGTTCTACAAAAAGGCGGATGAATTCATGCGTTTGGAAAGCCGTCCTGTCCCGGCAAAGGCAACAGTAGAGAAAGCTGAAGACAACACTGCTGCGCCACGTAAGAATGGATCTGTGGGACAGAAAAGAGAAAATAATGATGGAAGGAAACAACACAATTCGAAGAAGCCTCGATCCTTCAAGCCATCAGAATATACTCCTTTGTTAGAAACACCAGAGCGCATCTACCTGGCTACAAAAGATTCTTTTGAGTATCCCAAACCTCCTGTTCTCAGAACCGGAAGAAAAGCTGTGCAAAGTGGGAAGTTCTGTCGCTTCCATAATCAGCCTGGTCATGACACAGACGACTGCCGTCAATTGAAAAATATAATCGAAGAATTGCTAAGAGAAAATAAGCTGCAGCAATTTGTGAAGAAGAGTGGTAATGATCCTGCTTCGTCAAGTCAGGGGCAACAAGCTCTTGCTCATCAGCCCAGGACAAATGAGAAGGCCGCAGGACATGAATCTGGAAGGCCAGTTATTAATGTCATCACAGGAGGACCCCACCCAGCAGGCAGAAGCTGGGGTGAAATGGAGAGGTACACTCGAGCTCTGAAACATATGCCAACTGAAGAGAATGTCTTTGTTTTAGAGGACTCTACACCCCTGAAACAACAAAGGACTTTTAATGATGATATTGTGTTCAGGGCTAGAGATTCCACGGGCATTGAGGCCCCTACTTTGGACCCGTTAGTCATCTCGGCCGGTATTGGACCGGCTATTGTCAGAAGAGTTCTTATTGATTGCGGCGCATCTTGCAACATCCTCTTCAAGAAAACGTTTGACCAGATGAGAATCCCGATGGCGGATGTGCAAGCCTCATCTCAGAAGATTGTTGGCTTCACTGGGGAGCCAAAGCAACCAGTAGGAACCATTGACTTGCTTGTGGAACTCGGAGAAGGAGAAAGAAAAGTAGTTCGCAAGCAGACTTTTGTGATAGTAGATGAATTTTCTGCTTATAATGCTTTCTTTGGTCGACCTATTCTTGCTGCATTCAAAGCCGTCCTTGCCCCATGGTGTCTTACTATTAAATTCCCTACAGACAATGGGGTAGGAGTTATTAAAGGAGACCAGAACGCTGGGCGAGAATGTTATATGACAGAGCTGCGAGAAACAAGGAAGAGAGAAATGGGGAAAGATGCGGCAACCCCAATCCGCATCAAAACACCAACCCTATAGCAACTACAGGGCGGACCCTGCACTGGCGAGCATAGCGGGGCACGAAAAGTGATGGATCCTAGAAAGGCCAGTGCGGGGGAGAGTAGGGTGGTACCAGCAGAAACAACGATACCGGTGCCCGTTGATCTGAAGGACCCAAACAAGGTGCTGAATGTGGGTTCACAACTTAATGTGTCAGTTCAGAATGCCTTGATATCTTTTTTGAAAGCAAACCTGGATGTTTTCGCTTGGACCCATGCCGATATGTGCGGAATATCCCCAGAAGTTGCGGTACATGCTCTGAATATTGACCCAAAGTTCACGCCAGTAAAGCAGAAAAGAAGAATCCAAGGTCTAGAAAGGTCGACAGCATTGAAAGAGGAAGTTGACCGGCTCATGGAGAATAATTTCATCAGAGAATCTACCTATCCAAATTGGGTTTCAAATCCAGTGCTAGTTAAGAAAGCCAATGGTAAATGGAGAGTGTGCATCGACTTTTCAGATCTAAACAAGGCCTGTCCCAAAGACTGCTTCCCATTACCCAGGATCGATCAACTGGTAGATGGAACAGCGGGTCATGAATTGTTGTCTTTTATGGATGCCTACTCCGGATATAATCAGATCATGATGCATGAGCCAGATCAGAAGGACACAAGCTTTATCACCGATGTCGGTCTTTACTGTTACAGAGTTATGCCCTTTGGGTTGAAGAATGCGGGGGCCACATACCAAAGACTGGTTAATGCTATGTTCAAACCGCAGTTGGGAAAGACTATGGAAGTTTACGTTGATGACATGCTAGTAAAATCTAAGAAAGCAGTGGATCACATCGAACACTTAGCAGAAATGTTCGCAATTCTCCGAAGATACGGAATGAAGCTTAACCCTTTAAAATGTTCTTTCGGGGTAGAATCTGGGAAGTTCTTGGGTTTCATCGTGAGCGCTAGGGGCATTGAAGCTAGTCCAGCTCAAATCACTGCTCTAAAAGAAGTCAAAGCTCCTAAAACAAAGAGGGAATTGCAAAGTCTCAATGGAAAAATTGCCGCCTTAAGTCGGTTCATATCCAAAGCTACTGATAAATGCATTCCATTCTTCGACGCTCTAAAGAAAGGAAAGAAAAACTTTGACTGGACTCCCGAATGCCAGAAAGCTTTTGAAGAATTGATTCAACATATGGAAACGCCTCCAATACTTTCCAGGCCCGGCAATGGCGAGGATCTTCTTATATACTTGGCAGTTTCATCTCATGCTTTAAGTGCAGCGCTGGTACGGGAAGACAAAAGGATTCAACATCCAGTTTACTATATCAGCAAAAGACTCACTGGGGCAGAAATGAATTACTCCAAGTTGGAAAAACTCGCCTATTGTCTATTGATTGCCTCAAGAAAGTTGAGGCAATATTTCCAGGCTCATCCTATCAAAGTCCTCACTGATCAACCTTTAAAGCAAGTCTTGTTTCGCCCTGAGACTTCGGGCCGCCTTTTAAAGTGGAATATTGAATTGAGCCAATATGACATCACTTATCATCCTAGAAAAGCGATCAACGGACAAGCTTTGGCAGATTTTATTGCAGAATTTACAGACAAGGGTAACAGCGAGGAAGAAACAATCGAGAACTCCCCAACCCAATGGAAGTTGTTTGTAGATGGCGCAAGAAATGATTACTGTTCAGGTGCTGGAATTGTTCTTGAAACTCCTGAAGGCCGGTCATTATGCTATGCGCTAAGATTAGAATTTCCTTCAACAAACAATGAAGCAGAATATGAAGCTCTGATCGCTGGTTTGAAAATTGCTAAAGAACTAAACATTCGAGCGTTACAGATCTTCAGTGATTCTCAGCTTATAGTATGCCAAGTCAAGAAGGAGTTTCAAACGAAAGGAGGAAATCTGCCCGCTTATGTGTCAAAGGCTTGGGAACTTTTATGTGAATTCGACCATTACACGATAAGTCATATTCCTCGAGAAGAAAACATGAAAGCAGATTCTCTCGCAAAATACTCAAGTTCTGGCGAAGCCCAATCCTTAGGGTTAGTTCCAGTGGAAGTTTTGTCAAATCCGAGCATTGATGAAATGGATATCGATTGGGTTATGAGTATGTCGCAAGAGCAAGAATCATGGATGACTCCAATAACAAAGTATCTACTCAATGGCTCTTTACCAGAAAACTCTAAAGAACGACAAAAGCTACTGAGAAAAGCTTCTCGATATATAATCCAGGATGGTCAATTATACAGACGAGGATTCTCAATGCCATTGCTTCGATGTGTATCCCGGGAAGAGTCCAAAACAATCCTAACTGAAGTGCATGGAGGAGAATGCGGTGATCATTCAGGTGGTCAAACATTAGCAAAGAAAATTCTCCGATACGGATATTTTTGGCCAGAAATTAATCGGGATGCCGCAGATTACTCCCGAAAATGTGACAAGTGCCAAAGATATGCCAAAATTCCTAGAGCACCTTCTACCGAACTCACACAGATGATCAGTCCATGGCCATTTGCAATTTGGGGAATGGATCTCATTGGGCCGCTACCAACCGCTAAATCAGGGATTAAATATGCTATTGTTGCGGTTGATTATTTTACTAAGTGGGCTGAAGCTGAACCATTGGCTACTATCACTTCTAAGAAAGTGATAAGCTTTGTGACCAAGAATATCATTTGCAGATACGGTGTGCCTCAAAAAATAATCACAGACAATGGTACTCAGTTTGAAAGTGAGGAATTCCAGGATTTTTGCAAACGATTCAAAATCCAGAAAAGCTTTTCGGCAGTAGCTCATCCGCAGGCAAACGGGCAAGTGGAAGCAGTGAACAAGATCATCAAATCAACCATCAAAAAGCAACTCGAAAGAGCAAAAGGTGGTTGGGTCGATAAACTACCACTTGCACTATGGGCATACAGAACTACTCACAAAACTGCAACTGGGCATACTCCTTTTTCGTTAGCATACGGATCGGAAGCAATGATCCCGGTTGAAACAGAGGTCCCTTCACACAGAAGAATCCATTTCAATCAAGCAGAAAATGAAAAGCTGCAACTTGAAGCGCTGGATCTCCTTGATGAAAAAAGAGATGAAGCTAACCTCAGAGTTGCAGCTCATCAGCAAAGGATAGCCAGACATTTCAATTCCAAAGTTCGTCAACGCAGCTTTGAAATTGGAGATCTAGTCCTAAAAAGAATTATGACTGCGACAGGTGTGTTTGGGCCAAATTGGGAAGGACCGTATGTGATAGGTCAGAAACTTCTTGACGGCACATTCAAGCTCACCACAGTTGATGGAGATCAAATTCCAAGGGCATGGAACAGCAATCACTTGCGTCCATACTTTACTTGAAAATTTTGTTGAAACATTGTAAAAAGAATTATGAATGTATGATTCCTGTAATTGAAAGCAATTGTGAAACTGATGCAAGTAAATAATGAAAGAATATAAAGTGGATGTAGGCCCAATTTCATGGCCGAACCACTATAAATCTTGTGTTCCTTATTATCATTATATGTTTGCTTTGTTTTCGATATAAAAATACACAAAATGTATTGCTGAAATATCGATTTAAATTTTTGCAGACAGTGGAGATAAAACTTGCGCATAATAAGACCGAGCGATTCTCACCATCATTCAACAAACAAATTTCAAGTCACAAAGACCCCGAATTCAAATCCTAGATAGGAAATGCTTCAATTGAACGGCTAATGATTTCGATAGGAACGAGCCCTTGCTGATAAATTGAGATTGTTTAAACAAACAAACATCCAATTAGGAAGCTAGTGCCCGTTCTCACGAACTTGCCTGGCAATGAAGTACACTTCCTTGGATTAAACAAGCCACTTGTGAGAAAAAGGGGGATGAAAACTTGAAAAGAAAAAAAAAAAAAAAAAAAAAAAAAAAGGATCGCTGAAAAGGCATAAGCAAGTGAACAGAGGAACAACCAAAGCTACCATCAGCGCCACAAGTCCTCTTCGGAGGCGCAACTCTTCGGATAATAAAAGACCTCTAATGGGTCATATGCCACAAAAAAGAAAGTTCTCTACTCAACAAAAAAGATTGGAGGAGTCATGACCCTCCAACCATGAGAGAGTAACTTCCAGGCGATGAAAACCCTCTCTGAGGCACATTTCACCAGGAGTTGAAGTGTTATAACCGCTCTTCGGGATTTCACTTCACCAGAGTTGAAATGTAAACAAAATAAAAGCCCTCTTCGGAGGCCCATTTCACCAGGAGTTGAAGTGTTATAACTGCTCTTCGGGATTTCACTTCACCAGAGTTGAAATGTAAACAAAATAAAAGCCCTCTTCGGAGGCCCATTTCGCCAGGAGTTGAAGTGTAGCAGCCGCTCTTCGGAATTTCACTTCACCAAAGTTGAAATGTAAAAACAAAGACCTTCTTGAAAGCACACGTTTCACCGAGATTGAAATAAAACTTCCAAGTGTTGAAACGTGAAAAGGCTTTCTTCAAAGGCACAACTCTTTGGGGGTACACGTTTCACCAAGATTGAAATAAAACTTCCAAGTGTTGGAACGTGAGAAATCCCTCCTCAGAGGTACAACCCCCTCCCGGGAACACAATTAAGAAAAAAGACCTCTTTGGAAACCCACGTTTCACCGAGATTGAAATAAAACTTCCAAGTGTTGAAACGTGAAAAGGATTTCTAAAGCATAACTCTTTGGAGGTACACGTTTCACCGAGATTGAAATAAAACTTCCAAGTGTTGAAACGTGAAAAAATCCCTCCTCAGAGGTACAACTTTCTATAAAAAAAAAATCCTCATCAAAAGCGTACTTTAACTTTCAAAGGAAAAGTAATTTGCCTACTATGAGAAATGATCGTAAAAAGAAAAGAAGTTAAAGTACCCTTCAGAGGTCCGCTTTACCACATAGAGGAATTCACTTGATGAGATATGCACATAAGCAAAAGAAAAAAGTGATTTCTTCGAACGACCAAGCGTAAAAACTTATACGAAGGGAGTTGTACTCTATAAAATTTTCTTTAAAGAATAAAATAATTATTCTTTAGCAAATAAGAGTGTAAGTCCCCTCGAGGTATAGAATATTGCAGCATACTTATGGAATGGGGGCAATATAGTATAATTACACACAATATGGTATAACTAAACCAGCAAAAGGTAACGCTCAAGTAACATACCATAAGCTCGCTGCAATATCAAATAAACTCATGCCAAAACGAATAACAAATGTATTCTTTAATTCAAACAAAAGTTTGTACAAACGAGGAATCATTTTATTCAATTACAACGCAGGTACAGGTTTCAAAATAAAGAAAAGCGGGGGCCGGTACCCGCACAATTCTCGGCCAGTACATGCAAAACACAAAAAACTAGAAACTGAAGATCTTCACTTCTTTTTGCTGCCTTTAGACCCTTTACCCGGCCGAATGATCAGCTTTTCAGGTCGGCCAGTGGGTATAAGGGAGGAAGGAGAGGTAGGCGCAGCTGGCCCAACTTCTGGCTCCTCTTCAGTGGCAGTGATTATCTTCCCTCTCCTCCTTGATGCTCCTTGCTTCCTTCTCCTCTTTGAGGAAGACTCACTTCCTGGAGTGACAAGTTTAGATAAAGTTATATCGTCAGAAGGAGTCCGCTCCGGAGATATGTCACCTCCCTCAAGTCCCTCATCTTTTTGCTCTTGCGAAGCAATGGGATCATCCAGGCCATGGAGAGCTTCTATTTGTTCTTCTTGTGACCCAGGTTGCGAGGCAGAAGGAGGCGCTACTTGAAGAGATGGAGGAAGGATCACCGGGGGAGAAGAAGCTTGAGTTTGACTCGGTGCTTTCTCTACAAAGGAGAAAAAACTTAAAATATCAGTATCTTTCGAAAAGAGAGGGGATGACGGCTCGTCAAAAGTCGGGAATTCATTAACATTTGAGGAATAATCAAAAGTCGGGAATTCATTGACATTTGAAAAATAATCAAGAAGATCGTCAAGTTCACAAGGAGCGAACGAGCAGTTCACCACTTGGGCTGGTCCGGTGTCAAGTTTACCTGGGGTAGTTGGATCTCTGAGGCTGATTTCATATCGCTGTGCTTCGTTGCTTTCACCACCTTCATCCCCGCCTTGTGCACTTGTAGTTTCAGTTACTGTCTTAGTTGCAGGCGGAGTAGAGGAGCTAGAACCCGTGATGTCAACCACAGGAGAAACTGGAGGTTGGACAGAGGAAGTAAGCGTTAATTCCTTTCCAGAACGTTCCTCTTCCGCCATTCCAGTTCTCATCCTGGCAAGTTGTTCTCGCCCCTTCGCAAGAGCAGCGCGAGCTCCCTCATCCAGGTAACGCGCCTCAAAATCTTCATCGCCATACCCGGCGTCTTTAAACATGTTAAGAGCAGCTTCCCACACCTCGGCCAGGGTGATTTCATACTTAGGACCAAGAAAAGAGAGGCTGCCGCGTCCCAAGACACAATGTAAATAAAAATCGAATAAAGTCGAATTGATATCGTTTTCCATGGTCTGAGCAGTTTCTTCGGCTGCAATTTTGCCAGCCATGGCCTCATCTCGATCTTTTTCGGTCTGAGCAAGTTGGGCTTTTAGCGCTTCAATCTCCATGTCCCGGGCGCTCAGTTTATTCTGCAGCTGGGTGACATCAGTGCGGTGGTTCTCTACAGCTTGTTCCAACCTCTCAGCTTTAGCTTCAGCGTCCCTCTGGCTGGCGTGCGCATCTCGCACTTGTTTTTGCAATACCTCTTCTCTTTGGGTGTAAGTATTAGTAGAAGAGGCAAGATCATCTTTGAGCTGCTTTACTTCAGCTTCGAGTTTTTCATTGTATTCGGCTATCTCCTTCATCTCAGCGTTGTGTTGATCAAGAATCTTCTGCCATTCTGATTTGTCATTTTCCATGGTCAGCATTGCTTCGATGTTAGCCCGATTAACTCTTTGAAGTTCATCAACCAGCTTTTGCCATCCAGACATTCTATCGATATCAAGCTTGACAGCATCGAGATTTCTGTACATAGCTTCTTTGTCGATGGGGACCAAATCAAGGTCGAAGCGTACCCCCCTCAAACACCAGTTCGGGAATCGGCTCTGCAAAGTCGGGGGGCCCCTTTCAACATGGTATGAAGGCCTGTTGAGAAGTGTTTGGATGGCACTTCCTTCAAGAGCAGGAGATTTGGAAGGGATGTCAATAGAAACTGAGGCACCAGGTCTCTCAGATGTCACGGGCACGTGCTCCTCGCCAAGTTTGGTCCGCTTTCCCGAATCCTCAATATGGCTCTTCCCCCTATCATCGTGCGTTTTACGTTTATGGGAGTCATCATCCCTTGGGAAGGATTCATGTCGCGTGCCCGCTCCCTCATGACGTTCTTCATACCTTCTCCTCTCTTCAGCTTTTCGCGCAGCTCTCTGCTCATTGGTTTCTCTGGGATCGGCATAGTATTGCTTGTAGTCATAGCTGCCACGCCCTCCGTAGCGTCGAAAGTCCTTGTAATAAGAACCGCTGCCGCTGCGCCCCATAGAGGAATCTGAAAAGGCAAAAATAGCAAGTCTTAGAAACTTCCGAAGAAAAGAAGTTAAATATGAACAAATGCCGAAAAATCCTAAGTGTTGTGTGATGTGCAAGCTACGCGCATTAAGCTACAAACCACTCATTGGTGTAGGGGTGATGATAGCTTGGGTATGAGGAGTTGGTGTTTGTGTTGGTGTTAGTCGAAGAAGGGACGTCGCCTCAATTATAGGAGAGATAGTTTTAGACACGTCATCTCTAAAAAGCTCCTGTGAGGTCACTATTATGTCGCTCAACCCATCATAAACATCGTCACCATCATGCTCGGTGAGACTTGTTTTCTCAGTTCCTACATCAGCTAATCCCCCGAGAGGCTGTGAAGGTCCTTCTTCTTCCTCAATCGGGGCAAGTGCCGTCTTACTAGATGACCCCATAATGCCGGTAGGGGTGGAACATTTCACCAATGAAGCTTCGATGTTAGACTCTTTTGATGAAGATTGTTCGATAGTAACGGGGGCATCTGATGCTTCAGTCGGGGAATCGGGAACTTCAGTCGGGGCTTCATGAGGCTGAGTATAGCGAGAAGAGTGAAGAAGCCCGTATTGATGTAAAAAGTCATCTCTCAGCAAAAACTTTATATTCCTCTCTTCTACTGGCACAGCATTCAATCTTTCAAAAATTTGCTTATAGCCTGGGTCTCTAGAAGGAGGTGGAAGCGCTGAAAAGTAAAAAGGGAAATTAACATCTAACTACTCAGGCTATGAAAAGATTTTATAAGGAAAACATGTGTCAGGAATAAAGCTGAACGCCCTTACTTCCAACTCTCCACACACCATAAAACCCCGGAGGGCAACGAACATAGAAGAATTGGGTTAAAAACCCGTGAGCAGTATCAGGGAGGCCAACAATCAGTTTGCGGTTTCGGGCGCTCCTCACAACAGTAATGGAAGGATGATCCTTAGTCCGAGCAAAAGAGCATAGATAACAAACTTCACCAAAGCTTGGAAGTCGATCAAGTGTTCTCCTAAAAAGCACACACAACCCCATTAGAATGGCATAGCCATTGGGGTGTAGCTGGGATGGAGCAATGGCCAGTTGACGGAGAAGTTGTTGGAAAAAGTCATTGAAAGGAGGAATGCCTCCACTTAGGCACATTTGCCGGTTAATTGTCACAAAGCCAGAAGGAGCTATATCGGCAGTGTTATTTCTTTCGGGAAGAATGGCATCTGATTCAACGATACCAAACTGAGCACACAACTGGCGAAAAACTTTGTATGATAGTGAAGTAGGAGCTCTTTCGGGAGGATTAACCAGTGGAGCCGGAAGAACAGTTACCTCTCCAGTCCGAACTGTTGTATCACCTTCCTGAGAAGTCATTCTACACAAACAACTGGATATTCAAATATGAAGGTGCACGTTTCCTAAAAAAGTGTGAAGTGTTGTGCAAAAAAAACTAATAAAAAAAATAATAATAACAAGTAAATATAACTGAAATAAAACTAGTCGACGATTGATCGATTACAAAAATTTCAGAACTTGTTAGTCTTTAGTTCAAGTATAATATTAATGCGAGCTGGTCAATTTTAATTGACTATTTCAGTATTGCTTTAGTATTTTACTTGAAGTTAATAAGTTGAGCACTTCATTCACACAATCTGTTTAAGTTTAATGACTGTTGTTAGCTAATCTGTCATTCGAAGAGGGCGATCAATGGCAGTATATTCGCCCCGGTTTTTCTGTAAATGTTGTATTGGACAGGTTGTTAACTTGCGAGTCAAAGTAATTTGTAAAAGAAGGCATCAAAGTTCAACAGTTCAACATCACTGCAAATTCAAGGTTTAAGCAGATCCTAAAAAAAAAAAAAAAAAAAAAAAAAAAACAACACAAGTGCTAAGTCGTATCGAACACAAGTGCTAAGTCGTATCGAACACAAGTGCTAAGTCGTATCGAACACAAGTGCTAAGTCGTATCGGACTCAAGTGCTAAGTCAAAACCGACTCAAGTACTAAGTCGCAACCGACTCAAGGGATGAGTCGTTCCTATCCTCAGCCATCAAACACATCAAGCTGCTTATCCTCTAAGTCCTAAGTCGTAACTCGGGGAACAGGAGAAAGGCTCTGATCCAAAACAACTAGAAATCCTCCAAGTCTTAACTCGGCTACGGCTCATGGAAATCGCTAAGTCACATGGAAGAAGCCGAGTCATATATGAGACGATCCCTTGTTATCATCACTCAACCTATTCGACCAACTCGCCTCCCTTTCAAATCTCTTAACCTGTTCATCCTTGGCTTCTTCAGCAGCGACAACCTTAACTCGTTACACTATGAATCGCCCCAAAGCGCGAATCACCATAGGCCAAATCAGATGAATTTTAGTTCATCGGTAATCAATTCGAATAGAATTCGCAGGGTTTGAATGGGGCAAACCAAAGATGATGAACTGAATACATAAAGTAACAATGGTTAATGGTCGAAGTTTGAAGCAAGATCTCTTACGATTGTTTGATGCTAGAAAGAATCAGAGATGAATCGGGTCGAAATCGCCTCGGAGAGCTTGAAGATGCGTTAATGGCAGAAAGCAGTTTAAAAGGTTAAGTGATGAGAAGAAGGACGACTCAGGCTTTTATATCTGGAAAGGTTGGGATTTGAAACGACATGACCGAGTTATGATAAGTCGAAGCACACGACTTACGATTTAAGCGTGTGCTTCGAGGGGCAAATGTTAACCCTAACTCGTTCACAAGTTAACAGGTCCACGAGTTAAGGCATGTACGACTCAAGGCATGTACGACTCAAGGCATGTACGACTCAAGGCATGTACGAGTTAAAGGATACATGAGTCAGCAACTTCCTACAACTTAAAGACCTCTACGAGTTAGCAAGCTTACGAGATAAGCAGCCTACGAGTTAAGGAGTACCCGAGTTAAGCTACTTGCGAGATAAGCCTTTACGAGTTAGCATATCTACAAATTAGCAAGTGTACGAGTTAAGATCTTCCACAAGTTAAGCCTCTACGAGTTAATCCTCTGCGAGTTAAGATCTTCTACGAGTTAGCAGGCATACGAGTTAAGAAAAGCTAACGACTTAAGGTCTTTACGACTTAAGGAAATTGATGGCCTGCGACTTAATGATAACTGCAGTTTGTACGACTTAAGACCCTTACGACTTAAAGAAGTTATACGACTTAAGGAGGATACGACCTAAAGACACACCTCTTAACTCGTCTACGAGTTAAGACTTGCTTTAAACCAGTTGCAATTGGTTAAGTCGACTACGACTTACGACATAAAAAGAGTCGTATACGACTTAAGAAGGGAAATTAGCAATTGCAGCCAGATAACTCGCACACGACTTAGAACTTAGGGATGGGTTCAAAAAAGGGGAACTGCCATAGACTCGGCTCAGTGACCCGGGGACGACTTACCTTAAGTCGAACACGACTTATCTTAAGTCGGCCACGAGTTAGGACTTAGCACTTTTTCCGCCCAGAACTCTCTATAAATATGAAACCATCTCCAACATGCAAAGGACCTTTTGGCTCATTCTCTTCAAGCGCCATTACTCTGCCGAATTCCAGACGACTTCAAAGCTTTTTAGATCCAACAAACTTCTAAAGGAACTCCATGAAGGAATCATCCACATTCACCATGGATTTGAAGATGATTGTCAACATCAAAGCTTGAGCTACTTGTTTCACATATCCTATCACTTGAAGTGTGTTGTAATTGAAAGATCTTGTAAAGAATTGTAATCAAACTAGTGATAAAAAGATTAAAGTGGACGTAGGCTGGATTATAAGCCGAACCACTATAAATACTGTGTCTCTTACCGTTTTTCTACATACTTTCTGCTTATTTCTGTTTCCCGTACAAACGGGTGGTGCTTTCACAATCACATCTTATACACCAGGGTGTTAGCGTTTAAATTTTTTCGTTAACAGATAGTCAAACATGCTTGATACGTAGAAAAATTTTCTTTGATATTATTACTATAAGTGCAAATTGCAGGAAAACATTTCAAAAGTATAATATAAATCTTAGCCAACATACGACCATTATCGTATGCTTACTATAGCTACCATCTAAACAGTGGGGCGCCACCATAAGTAGATGGCAGGTTTTACAACTAAAACTGTACAGGCCTCGTATTATTTCTTTGGATTTTCCAACAAATGGCCAGGCTAAGGAACTTCCTATTGCCACATGGATACGCCTCTGGCGGGACGTCCCGAGAACCTAACCGGATCTCTGCTAACACAAGGCCAGGTTACCTCTGCAAAAATAGGTAACTACTGACACGAGTATGTCATCCCCGGTTGTAAACAACCTTTATCCGAGGATCCTCAATACCAACAACAACAAAGTAATAAATTTACAGCAGCAACATAGGTTAAGTTCTAGGCTCCATACTATGATACCACCTCTATCCAGAAGGAAATGAACATACCCTAAGGGGCGCTACCCCTAAAACCTTGCTGCATTCTTCCTGTTTTGGCCATTCCGAGGTGTGAGGTCCGACGAAGTCTCGTCCACAAAGCTACGCTTTTCATGAAAGCTATGCTTTGATCAAAAAATGATCAGCAACACTTCGTATGCCACATTACCAATTTGGGAATGTATCACTAGTAACCACCAACAACATAACCTCTGAGCTCGTATGTCTCAGAGAAGGGTGTTAAGCTAAGAGGATAAATTCTCCGCCACCAACAGAAATGTATTAGATAGAAACCAGCTTTACATCTCAAATTGTAACGTCAGACACACATCCATACAAGTCCGTTCCAGGATCGATCGGAACCGAAGGCACTTCCAAAAGAAGCCCTCGCAATCCGGATATTCACTAATCACGTCCGGATTTTCATCACAAAGGGTGATAAAATCTCTATATCGGAGATCAGCCGATGCAGAGATATTCGACGGTAATCCTTCCGTTTTCGAAAATATCCGGTCTTCAACGTCGGTCTTCAAATGCTATCCATTACGACGTATCACTATTCGAAATGGGATTTATGACCCAAAGGTCCTCTCCCGGCTAAACCGAATAAGGAGCGCTTATTTTAAAATAAGTGTAGCATTCAAATTCAAGCAAATCACAACAAATACCCATTTAAAGGTAAATATTGATAGTCGGTTATTTAACTATCAATAGATATGCACAACATCACCAGATTCCAAATAATTTTCCAAATTATTTATTTTCCAAAAATATCTTTACAAGATATATTTTTCCACACTTCAACCATTTGAAAACAAATTTCAAATCAATTTTCACCTTTACACTTTCGAAAACAAACTTCAAATCATTTTCCTTACGTGGAAACACTTCCAAATATTTATTCATTTTCATTGGAAATCTGCCGAGTTCAAAAATTTTAAAATAATTTATAACACTTATCCAAAATATATCGAGAAAACACTTTGAAATAAAACTATTTTTCTTTAAACACTTTACTTAAAATATTAGCTATAAAAATATTATACCAATATTACATATAACTTAAGTCCAAACTAATTTTCAAAATAAAAATTAGTAGATAGAGTATAACTATTTAAATAACTATTTTCTAAAACAATTATTGATTAAATCTTAGAAATTATCATTTCTATATCAACTTAATAAATCTTTACTTAAAGGATTTAAAACAATTTAAGAAATTAATTTCTCCAAAGAATCCTTTTCAAAACCAATTCTAGAATTTTATATATATATGTATGTATATGTATATGTATATGTATATGTATATGTATATGTATATGTATATGTATATGTATATGTATATGTATATGTATATGTATATATATGTATATGTATGTATGTATGTACGTATGTATGTATATATTTTTCAAAGATATTCAGAAATTTTATTCGGCTTCCCAGGGAGAATACACTTTCATTTCAAAATGGTTCATTTAAACCAATTAAATAAATCCTTACCGATTTACTTTAAATTTACGTTTCAAATCCGTAAATTTATTTCTACACTTTAAAAATAAATCAATGTTTTATTTTTAAACAAATTTCCCTTTCCTTTATAAATTCCATTGTGAATTTAAATTTCCAAATATCCACTGATATACGATTTTCAAATCGATTTCAAATATTCCCTTTCAACAACAATAAAATTTTACAATTGATTTCAAAAACAACCAAATCAAATTCCATATTGATTTTCCAAGAAATTAAACACCAAGTGAATTTTCAAGTTGATTCCAAATTCATTTTAAAACACCAAATAAATTTCCAAATGGATTTTCAAAATACTTTAAATTCAATCACCAAAAATCAATTCCCAAATGGGTTTCAAATTTTATTTCCTTTTTAAAAATAAATTCCTTTTAAAGAAAACCAATTCTTTTATTTTTTCAAACTCTTTAAAATCCGTATTTTGAATAAATTCTTCAACTTTTAAATAATATTACCCGAAATCCATTTATTAAAGTTTTTCCCATATTTTGAAATTTTATTCAATAAGATTAAAAATAAAACTTTATATTTTAGAATTCCTTCTTTTAAATTTATCCAATCTCAAAAATAAATTTTAATATAAACTTTCAACCTGAATTTTCAAAAATCAAATTTTTTTGTTTATTTCCGGTGTCTAACGATACCAAAACTATATTCGGCTAAATTTTAGCCTTCAACGATTTCAATCACAAAGATAATCACACAAAGATCATAAAAAAGTCAACACGCAACATTGAAACAAATTCAATTATTTGAGGAATCCAGTTGGATCCCTCCAACCTGTTTCCCTGCATCCACAGATGTTAGCACAATGCCAATCCCCTTTCAAGACGGGATATCGCGGTACATGGGTTTATATAAAAATATCATCCGCTATTATGCGGCGCAATAGGGTCTCATCTGCTATACAATGCGGGAAATCAACTCCAAGTACATATATAATACTGATTCCACTTCAAGGTGGAATATCGCGGTATATGTGTTTAATATAATAACCTCCGCTTAATATGCGGCGTATATGGTCTATTTCAATACAACAGATAGCAATTTATCATCCAAGCATACAATCAACACAATCAAGCAATTTTAAATTTAACTGTTTAAAATTTAAATCGAAACAAATTTGATTGAGTGAGAAGTTCTCACCTTGCTTCCAATAACAGTTGCAGTGTTTCATTCCGAATAAAATTAAACACACGTTTAATTATTACCCAAAATTCCACTAGCTCCAATCAAACCCAATCCTGCTCCATTGCGTAGTATTCGTCCATACGATTCCAACGCAAGTCGTTTCGTGCGAAACGGACCTCGGATGAAAGAGTTACACAGTTTTAAAGTTTGTACGATTTAATATAAATCAATTTACAATTCTCTTTTTAATGTTATTTCTATTTAACCTCAAATTGCATTTGGGCCGCACGTTCCATCTTCTACATCGTGTTTTTCCCAGGCTATTCACGAATGAGCAAACCCATAGCTCCATCGTTTCCATCGAATGCCGCGGCCACCACCTTCGTCGAGAAGATGATCAGAGGCTACCGAGTCGAAGCCCTTGACCTCGCCTACCAACGTCGACAATTGGGTCGAGCTCGGTCATTATTTCACGTGGAAAATGTGCTGGAACGTCGGAGGTTCCAAGACGAATTGCCGTTCATCCATCGCACGAAATCCCATCTCGACCGTTGAAGTTGAAGATTTAAATACGCTCTTCAACTTTGTAGTTGAAGATTTCTTGAATTGATTTACGGATTTAAAGAACTTAAGAGGAAAAGGAACAAAAAAATTCAGCCACTATTTTGTTTTCTGGCGGCTACAACCCTAACCCTAGGGTTTTGATGAAAATAGTGAATAATAACGTCCTTATATAGAAAATTCCAAAACACTATTCATCCGAAAAATTTTCGAACTCCAAACGAAGCGTGCCGCCTGGCATTTATAATGTATTACCCCTATTCCGAACGCAATGGAATATGTATCGGGAGCCAATTCGATCGTATTTGGAAGATAGGTTTCCGAATCGACTATTTAAATTTAAAAATTCACTTAAGTCGATTTCTGCGCGTTTTAGCTTTCCCCGGACAAACCGTAAATCCGATTGACACGGAATTTGAAATTTTATAAAAATTTAACATACGGATCCAATGAAACTAGTTTCTTCGAAATCCAAGACTGTTTGAAAAATGACTATTTTTACTCGTCAATTAAATATTAAAATATTCAATTTCCACAAATTAACTTTTAATTCAATTTTAAAAGTTCTATAACATCATTCTAACGCCAATACGATTTAATACAACTTTAAAAATCAATTTTAATCACTTTAAACCCAATTTCCAATTATTTCTGTACTTTCAAATATTAAATTATTGATTTAGTTATCCAATTAAATCTAGATATTCGAAATAAAATTTATTCGACTTACAAATTTTACTTGTTAATATTTAAAATCAATTAAATATACAAATTTCAAATGACAGAAATTCTGGGTCGTTACATATTAGAATTATTCACACTAGGCTTTATGTCTGACTCGAAATTTTTCTTTCGCCTTAAACTCTCGGGTACTTAAAATTGATTTGAGTAGGGGTTAAGGTTTTCAGGTTTTAGTCTTTTGGTGAATAAAGCTTCCAGAGACGAGCAGGTGGCTGACAGATAACTATTTAGGATTTTTTGTTTCCATTGTGTATATTACGTCAGTTATGACTATATTGCTTTGATCAACCAAGAGGGCATCGTCATATGTCGCTCGTGGCATATTTTTGTAATGATATATTTAGTCATTGCCTAAAAAAATATAGGATTATGTAACATGGATATGAATTTGTGTTTTTGAATGTAACCAGAAAAATGTTTTTTTATCTGTGATTTTATTCATATTCATGTGCTTTTGATATTATGGATACCATTATCATTACCGTATTTCATCATCGGAAGTTAATACTATGGATGACTGCAGCATCCATTGCGCTTAGCTTTTGTCCTCCAGATACGGGGTGTTGCAACTTGGTATCATAGCATGGTTTATGAAAAAATTTAAACTAAAAATGATTTTAGAACATAATCCAAAGGTACTAGAATAAGATTGGGGTATGGGATAACAATATAGTAACATGTATTTGCTATATATAAGTATATGTTTTATCTCTAGTCTCCTATCCTTGTTAGGTTATTTTCTGTATCTCATGAGGTTTGAATATAGATATGGAAGGTAGAAGAGGAAGAGTTTACCCATGAGGGGAGGGCATCGAAGAGAATACCAAACCTAGTGCAAGGAGGACCCACGGTTTAGCATAAGTAGGAAATGTAGACGATGAAGTCCCTCGGGTTGGAATGGAAGCTATGTATCATTTTTTCATGAATATGATGCAAGAGGGAGTTGTAATTGGAATGTTAGGAAGAGATGCTATAGGGGCAGGAGTTATGATAGTTAACCATTATGCTAAGTTGAGCGAAGATTACGCTAAGCTTGGAGGGAAGCCTTTTCTTGGAATAGAGGATGCTATTAAGGTAGAGAATTGATTGTTGCAATGCGAAAGGATTTTTGTAGATTTGGGGGTCAATGATGAGCAAAAAAGGAGGTTGGTATCCAGACAGCTTCAGGGAGCCGCTTTATTCTGGTGGAACAGTGTGATTACTGGTGTAGACAAGGAAACTTTGTCATGGGCAGACTTCAAGGAAAGATTCCAGGAAAGATTTATGTCTGCAATGGTATAGTCTGCTCTGATCAGGAAGTTTGCTAAGTTAGAGTAGGGAGAGATGTCTTTTTTGGAGTATACTAGGAAGTTTGAGGAGCTTTCCAGATATGGGTATGCTTCAGAAGATACTGTGATGAACATGAACGAGAAGTTCATTAGGGGGTTGAAGCCTGAGTTAGCCAAGGCTACGTTACCTCATATTAGAGATCCTTTTGACTTTGTATGGAGTTGGCCTTGAGGCATGAGAAGATTCTTGATTCTCTAGATAAGAGCAAGGCTAAGGAAGTCTAGGTTGGGCAGAATTAGAAGAGAAAGTTCTTTCCTAAGAAAGGTGATCACAAAGGTAGAGCGGCTAAGAGGGAAAGTCTGAGGTTGTATGTTTCAAGTGCGACAAAAGGGGGCACTTTGCTAATGAGTGTCGTACTGGGAAGGCAAAGGATGTGGCTAGAAAGAAGAGTGTCTGATGCTTCAACTGTGACCAGATTGGCCATTATAAGAGCCAGTGCAAGGAGCCCGCTAAGGATGGAAAGAGCAAGGTATATGCATTAGAGCCTGCTGCTTCGAAGCCAACAACTTAGGAAAAAGGAAAGGCAGTTTTGGGAGGTACGTTTCAGATTTATGGTATGTTTGTTAGCATTATATTTGATACTAGTGCATAGCATTCTTTTATATCTATATGTTTGATAGATAAGCTTAACCAAGAACCCACATATTTAGTTACTTCCATACAGGTTGCAAATCCAATGGAAGGGTATGCAACTCTAGAATTGAGGTGTGTTCAATTAGAGTTTGACCTATTAGGTCATACTTTTGTTTGCAGTTTAGATGTATTTGATTTTGTGGCGTTTGGAATTATTCTTGGTATGTATTGGTTAAGTGAGTACAATGCTAGAATATTTTGTCAATATAGGAAAATATCTCTTAGACACCCTGATTGTAGTGATCAGATTGTTTATACCATAGAAGGTTCTAGCGGTGAGATATATGCATTGTTGGGTGTTATGGAATCAGATAATGAGTTGAGTTGAGTTTTTATGGCTAGAGAATTCACAGATGTTTTGAGCCTGTAGTTGGATTGCCATCGAAATGAGCCATCGAGTTTCAGATAAATTTGATTCTGGGAGCAGAACAATGAGTATGCCACCGAGTAGGATGACTCCTATAGAGATGAGATAGTTGAAGGTGTAGTTGGTGGATTTAGAAGGCAAGAGTTTTATCAGGCAGAGTAGTTCGCCTTGTGGTGCAGCAGTGGTGTTTGCTAAGAAGCCGGATGGAACCTTAAGACTATATATCGATTATCGTAAGTTGAATGAGAGGACGATAAAGAATCGATATCCATTGCCAAGTATTGGCGATTTGTTCAACTAATTGAGTGGAACTAAGGTGTTCTTATAGTTGGATTTGGTGATAGGTTCCCATTAGCTTAGAGTAGTAGATGATAGCATACCTTTGACGGCGTTTAGGGCCAGACATGGGTCATACAAATGGTTAGTTATGCCATTTGGACCGACTAATGCACCATCTTTCTTTATGGATTTGATGAACCGGGTTTTCCAAGAGCACTTGGATAGGTCCATATTGCTTTTCATAGACGATATCTTGATTTACTCTTAGGATGAAAGAGGGCATGAAGTTCGTCATAGAGTGATGCTTAAGACGCTAAGACAGCATCAGCTGAAAGCGAAGTTTTCGAAATGTCACTTATGGAAGAAGGAACTAAAGTTTCTTGGTCATGTAGTCTCAGAGAAAGGATTGTCAGTGGACCCAACTACGATTAAAGCAGTGCATAGTTGGAAGAGACCCGAGATAGTGACAGAGATAAAGAGTTTCCATGGGTTGGCTAGTTATTATCGGAGGTTCATTAAGGATTTTTCGTGGATAGTGGCACCAGTGACGAAGAAAACATGAAAGGATGTGAAGTTTGTATGGACCGATAAGTGTGAGGAAGCATTCCAGAGTTTGAAACACTTATTGACCCATTCACTTGTATTAGTTGGTTTATGGGGGAATCGGGATTTAGTGGTCTATACAGATGCGTGTGGAACAAGATTAGGAGTTGTGCTGATGCAAAGAGGTAAAGTAATTTCCTACACTTCCAGACAGCTTAGACCGCATGAGATCAGGTATCCGACCCATGATTTAGAGTTGGCTGCAGTTAATTTTTCTTTGAAAGTGTGGAGACATTACCTTTTGGAAGAGAGGTTCGAGTTATAAACCGATCATAAGTTGCTGAAGTAGAAGGAGCTATACATGAGACAGCAGAGGTGGTTAGAGTTTATTGTTGCTTATGATTTTGGGATTGAGTACACACCAGGGAAAGGCAACAAGTTTGCAGATGCACTTAGCAGGAAACATCAGAATGTAGTTTTAGCAATGATCGCTGAGTGAAAAGATTTGGAAGCATTAGCAGATTGCAAAGTGCAGCGGAGATCTGAGGCTGGGTCTAGTGGAGTTATAGTTGTATTATCTTGTTTGGAAGTTTGAACAGTGTTGATCGAAAGGATTGCTTCTAAATAGGAAGATGATCCAGTGTGAGCTAAATGGATTAGGAAGTTGAGAGATGGAACCGAGAGCGATGACTTGAAAGATTTTAGTCTTGACCAGAATGGATGGTTGAGAAAGAAAGGAAGATTATGTGTTCCGAGTTTAGGAAACATAAGGAAAGAGTCTTGGAGGGATGCCATCGTTTGAAATTCTTGATTCATCCAGGAGGTATTAAGATGTATTAGGATATAAAGAGGAGTTTCTTTTGTGAAGGTACGAAGTGGCATATTAGTTTGCATGTGAAGCAATGGTTGATTTGCCAACAAGCAAAGGCCAAAAACTAGAAACCAAGTGGGTTGCTTCAGCCATTAGATATTCCAGTATGGAAGTGGGATTCTGTTTCTATGGATTTCATTGATGGGTTGCCAAGGTCGAGTAGAGGAAATGATAGTATATGGGTTATAGCGGATAGGTTGACCAAGAGTGTGTATTTCATCCAGTTAAGTCAACCAGAATGGCACCTATTTTGGAAAAGTTGTTTATGAAGGATATAGTTAGACTATTTGGGATTCCCAATAGCATAGTTAGTGATAGAAACTCCTTATTCACTAGCGAGTTCTGCAAGAGTCTACAAGAAATTTTAGGAACCAAGCTCAAGAAGAGTATTGCTTACCATCCACAAACAGATGGGCAAACGGAAAGAGTTAACAAGATGTTGGAGGATTTGTTAAGAGCTTGTGTTCTAGATTTCAAGGGATCATGGGAAGACTATCTCGTATAACAATAGTTATCAGACTAGTATTGGTATAACATCATTTGAAGCTTTGTATGGAAGGCCATGCAAATCTCATGTTTGTTGGTTAGAGACCAGGGATAAGCTGGTTCTTGGTCCAGATTTGGTTAGAGAAGCTACAAAAAAGATTGAGGTCATTCGAGCTAGAATGGAGGCTTAGTCTAGAAAGAAGATTTATGCAGATAAGAGATGGAAAGATTAAGAGTTCTCAGTTGGAGACCAAGTTTTCATCAAAGTGTCACCAGTGAAGGGTGTGATTAGATTTGCAAGATCGGGAAAGTTAACATCGAGATTCGTCAAGCGGTTTGGCAGGTGTCTACTATGTTTTTCATGTTTCTCATCTTAGGAAGTGTATTAGAGACCCGGAGACTGCTATTACACAGACTGTGCTAGATGTTTTAGCTGTAGAACCAGGTTTGACAATTGTGAGAAAGCCAGTTCGAATTGTTGCGAGAGATGAGAAGAGGCTTAGAACCAAGATGGTTAGATTAGTCAAATTCTAGTGTAATGACGATGGCTGGGATTGTACTTGGGAGATTGAGATCAGGATTAGAGAAACTTATCCTGACTTGTTTGATGGTACGTTTTACATTCTTGTTTGATTTGTTGTGTACTTTACTGTAATATCGAGGTCGAAATTCTTTAAGGAGGGAAGTTTGTAACACCCCAGATTTTGGCAACAATATTTTGGATATTTAAATAGTTAAATAAAATAAAATAATTTGTAGATTAAGGGGTTTAGATTTCATTTTTTAAAGGGGCAGCCATACCATTTAATAATGAACTTAAAAGGCGTTTAAAATGAAATAAAGGAGGGGTAAAATAGGAAAGAGGCCATTCCTATATCCTCCAACCTTGGCCGTGTAAAATGATACACGTTCGTTTTCATTTCAAAATTTTAAATTAAGGGGCTGGCCATCATTAACGAGGAAGAGAAGAAGAAAAGCTAGGAAGAAGCTAGTTCAAATCAAATCCATTTATATCTCAATCTCTATAATCTATAAAGCTAAGGTGAATAATGTTTACATCTCATTTTTTATTGCATTTTTGGTTTTAATATGTATTCAGAATATTTTGCAATGATTTTCCATGTTTTTGAATGACGGAGTAATTATATATACATGTGGATGAATTTTGTACGTTTATATTGATTTTATGATAAGTTTTAAGGTGAAAACCCTATAAAATGACATCCAAATGCCTTGCGAATTTTTATGTAGGTCATAAATATTATTTGAAGATAGGTTTCAATTTTTGACGTTTTCTGAAATTATGTGGGATTTATATGAATTTTCTAGTAAAGAAAACGTTAATTTGGGTTAATAATTATTTTTGGTTAAATTCTTAATTGTTTGGGTTCGAAATTTTTATATGTTAGAAAACATATTAAAATAGATTTTCTGGAATTTTTCTAGATTTTTCCCAAGTATTTTGATGAGTATGTAAAATTATTTAAAGTATGGGACTTAAATGTTTCATATAGTTTAAAGAGTGGATGGAGCTTTTTGTATAATGATTTAAATCATGTAATCTGGAAAGTCGGCAGCCTTTTTGACAAATTGCAGTACTTTTTATTGGTAAATAAAGAGGCAACTAATCATATTTAGACATGTAAAGCAGATTAGGTGAAAAGAACTATTTGCTACATGTTTTCCACTGTTTCATCTCTTCGGCACCAGGTTCTGCCTCCATACTATCGCCTTCGACACAATCGAAACCAATGCATGTAGTATTGACAACTAGTACGTAATGAATTGGACGTGGGCGATAGGTATAGGGTCAAAACCAGGGGTTTCAAAGGGGTTGAGGCGGTACTTTGTTTTAAATCAAAAATGTATCTGCTTGCTTACGACTAAAATGACTTTCGACCAAGCCAAATGGTTTTAAAAGGAATAGTTTCAATTGGGTTGCACTTATGTTTTAAATGATTTCTTTCGACTGAGTCGAAGTCATTTAGCTTCCGCTTCCTACCTTTCAACCCAAATGGTTTCGAAATGATTGTTTTGATTTCTAAAAACTTTCCCTCTTCTCCAATGCTTTCGAAGGGATGGTTTCGACACCATCACTTCTTTACTAGGAAATGGTTTCGAAACAGGTGCTTTCAACTTAAATGTTTTAAACGACCCTTTTTCTAAAGTGAAGTAAAACCCAAATGGTTTCGAAAGAGATAGTTTCAAAGGGTTTCAAAACAGAAGCTTTCGACTTTATTGGTTTCCACCGAAACTATTTTCAAAGATTTCAAAGGGGTAAAAATTTTAATGGTTTCGAAAGATTTTCCCTTGTAAATTTAATCCAAAGTGCTTTCGAAACGATTGAGTTTTTACTGTTTTGAAAGGTTTTAATGAATGGTTTCGAAAGGGATGATTCCCAGAGTTCCAAGGGTTGAAGGAAAAGGTATTTCCCTATGTTTTCAAAAGGCGATACTTGAAGGCTTTAAAAGCAGGATGTCTAAACGTTTTAAAGCTTTCGAAGGAAAGTCATTTACTGGTTTTGAAAGGGGTGGTTTTCAATGGTTTCGAAAGGTAAGATTTGGCCTTTCGGCCTAAATTAAGTAAAATGTTTCACTTGGTTTCGAAGGGGTTTCCTTCAAGGGTTTTGAATGGACTGTTTAAAGGTTTAAACAAAGGTTTCGAATATATTGAACAGGTGGATTATCATAAGTATTTACAAGTTAAAATTTAACTTATTTGAAAGGATAGCTAATCTTATTAAAATTCATCAACATTATTTTGAGTAAAGTGTATATATCATGGAAAAATAGCTTAGAGTAAAGCTAATGGTTTATTTTCCTTGTATATATATGATATGATTTGAAGGACTAAATCATTTTAAAAAGGTTTTCAAGAAAAATTTAAAGGGTAGTTAACCTTAAGAAAATGATTTGGACGATTAGTCCATTTTGCAGGCAGCCGGCCTAGATTTCGGACAGTTAGTCCATTTTGCGGGCAGTCAGCCCAATTTTATGAACAGATAGTTCATTTGTAACATAACGGTCCTTGCTATTATGTGTGGGTAGATAGCTTAAATGTTACTTGTTTTTATGGACAGATTGTCGTTTATTTAGCATAACGGATATTGTTATTTTGATTTAATTGGTTTGATTAACCAGTTTGGTTGCAGGAAAGGATTGCAAAATATAAGTTTTGAAAAGGATATTAGTGATGGAAACCCGTTCTGCTAAGCGGCATGGTTTCACTTAATATTAGTAAACTAAGATGTAACAAAATTATTCACACCAGGCTTTATGTCCGACTCGAAGTTTTTGTTTCCCCTTAAACTATCGGGTACTCAAAATTCATTTGAGCAGGCTGAGGGTTGAGGTTTTCAGGTTTTAGTTATTTGGATAATAAAGCTTCCGGAGACGAGCAGGTGGCTGACGGATACTATTTAGGAGTTTTTGTTTCCACTGTGTATATTAAGTCAGTTATGACTATATTGCTTTGATCAACCAAGGGGGCATCGTCATATGTCTCTTTTGGCGTACTTTTGTAATGATATATTTAATCATTGCCTGGGAAATGATATGGGATTTTGTAACATGGATATGAATTTGTGTTTTGAAATGTAATCGGAAAAATGTTTTTTTTTTGAAATCTGTGATTTTGTTCATACTCATGTGCTTCTGATATTATTGTTACCATTATCATTACCGTATTTCATTACCAGAAGTTAATACTATGGATGATCGAAGCATCCATAGCGCTTAGCTTTTAGCCTCCAGATATGGGATGTTACACCTTACCCTACATTTACTTACGAACTTGAGCAAAACGACGAGCTACTAAAGCTTTGTCTTAATGCCGTAGAAGAATAAAGTGATAAAGCCGAACTCCGCACTAAAGACTACAAAAGGAAGATAGCCAAACACTTCAACTCAAGAGTAAAGTTCTGGTAATTCAATGATGGAGACCTAGTTATGCGTTGGGTATTCGCAAATATAGAGAACGTCGGTAAAGAAGTATTTGGCCCAACTGGGAGAGGCCATATGTTATCGGCGTTGCCTTGACAAATGATGCTTATTGCCTCTCTCGTCTAGAGGGAACCCACGTTCCCCGCGTTTGGAACACCATGCAGCATTAGAACTATCATATATGATAGCTACCCACAATTATAAGGCTGTGTAATACATCTTCTATGAAGAATACAACAAAGACTTCACAGCCAACTTTGTTTAACATAATCTGCAAGGCTATCCAGTGAGGGTGAGTTATTATGTGCTCACTTCCTTACTCGGGGACTACAGACCGCTATTGCCGAGGACCATATGAGCGCTGCCTCCCACCTAGCTGGTAAACTATCCAACGAGGGTGAATTACTATGCATTTACCCCTTGTTCATGGACTGCCATCTCAATAAGCTATCCAATGGGGAGAAGTTACTGCGTGCACTACCTTTTTTGGAACTGCCAACCTTTGCCGTCAAGGACAGCAGGAGCCCCATTCCCCTTGTGAATTACCGTGCATTCACTTCCTTGTTTGGGGATTGCAAACCTATTCAATGAAGGTGAATCACCATGCATTCACTTCATTATTTAGGGACTGCCAAACCACCCCATGAGTTTAGGTAAGACGTCTCTCCCTTTTATGTCGAGGTGCATTGGCGACTGGATAGTGTGACTATTATAGTCCCAGTTCTCTCACCCATGGTGTTATTGTCCCTCTTACGGACAAGGCATGGTTGTTGAGACAGATGTTATTACCCTGAGTGATGTTGAAGTTTGGCACCCATAGGGCATCCACATAAAATATGCCAAGCTCAATATCAACTGGCTGCATGTCACCCTAGAGAACCCTTTAGCCACTCAATAATCAAGTTCGTTCTAGGACCTCATGCCACTCAATATTTCCATGTGTCACATAGGAGAACCTTCGAGGCACTTAGCATTTAGGTTCGTGTCGGGACCACCTTCCACTAAATCTTACCGCGTGTCACCTGGGTGAACCTTTGAGCCACTCAGTGGTCAGAATTAAGCCAGCACCGCACCCACCTAATCTTGCCGCATGTCACCCTAGAAAACCTTCGAGCCATTCAACATTTTGGTTTGAGCCAGGATCCCCCGACACCAAAATAACATGGAGAGGCCCGGTTATTATATGTTGGCCTTGGTCATTGACTTGGTAGGGTTATACACGCTCGCATCTGAGTCCATTAGTCAACCCATCATATCCAATAAGATAATTTTACCTGGCCAAACAATACATCTATTGCACGAACAAACCGCACTCGCCATCCATCACTTACCCTACTTTCTTTTTCTATCTATCTTGTGAAAATGTTCAGGTGCAGATACATAGGGATTCTACTAACTACTCAAACTATGTTACCCTACATACTATGCATAGATAAGCTAGAAAAGATAAGAAAACAAAGTACTCAATAGTCCACACACAAAATAATCTTTGTATTCCATTTAGAAATGCAATGAACAAAGCCCTCTTCTGGGCTAACAAAAATAGAGGGCTAACAAAAATAAGATGGAAAATATTTAAAAGCTAGGTCGCTAGCTGGTTGGGCCAAAGTGTCAATTTTCTCCCTCGTCAAAATGGTCGACACAACTATCCCATCTGCCTTCATCTCAACAGCCACCTCAGTCAGAAGCTCATCAAGGATCTCATCCTTGAAGTTATTAATGGAAATAGGAGGTGATAATTTTCCTTAAACTAGGCCTTCAGCATGTTTAGTAGCCGCATTGTGCATCGTTTCTCCTCTACCACCTGAGTAGCCTCCACAACAATAGTCAATCGTCACTCAGTGGTATGCTGGGTCAGATCTTTCCATAATGCTTCCACCTCCTATACGGTCTTCTCCAGCTTCACCTTGAGATCCTCAACCTCCTTTTCCATCCAATCCCTTGCCTTGACTGCCTACTTCACCGCCTGCTTGGCCACTGTTTCCACCTCTATAACATCCTTTAAAGCTACCTATTTTTTCAAGTCTCCTCCTCTAGGTTTAGGAAGTAATCCTAGATATGGACAGAGAAGTGGGCGGCCTAATAGAAAAATTAATGGTGGAAGAAATTCCATAAAGTAAATAAGAAAAGTAAAAATTGGAAGCTTACGAGAAGGGCATCTTGTGTATAAGCATCAATCACGAGCTCCCTTGAGTGATGGGGCCTCTGGATTGAGGCAACTAGGTGGATGGATGATAGGATCTCCAATAACATAAGATAAAATGATCTCAACAGCTATTCCAAGTCATTATGGTCTAAGGCTCGTCCACCTCTAGAGATACGTGCCACACCAACACCCCTTTATCCTCTAGGTCCAACCCCTTCTTATCAAAATGCATACTTGCTTATTAAAAGGAGGGTGGACCTCAACTAATGACCCATTAGGCCTCTTCCTACTCTTAATGCTGATGCACTGCTCAGTCTCATTCCCGGGGCTAGGGCAATATAATGATTTATTTCTCTATCACCAATGCCTTGGGCATGAGAGTCTGAGTGGTTTAGATGTCGGTATCAACATTGTCAAAAGCATAAAGACTAAGCTTGCCAACCAATGCAACAACAACAGAAAAGAGGTAGTGAAAATATAAAGGGAAAGAAAATCCAAGTGCAAGTAAACTACCATTTGCACCAGCTTGACCTTGGTTTCTGACTAGAAGCGGCATGATTAGGTCAAGCTTCCTACACTAGTTTTATCTATCCCAGCATGAGACTCATCCAGAGGCATAACATCGTATCCGAAATACAACGGATTATACATGGGATTTAGCTTGATGGAGGAAATTTTATCCCTACCAACTCTCGGTTCTTGTAACACTCCCTTACACTACTTTTTGAAGCTCTTGGTATCTCAATCAATGGTCAACATCTCAAGTTGTGAAACCGAGACATCAACCAATGTTGTAGGTCGTAATTTTCCCATTACGGTATAAGCACAACATCGCTTAACTTATCAAAGTCAACTGGTTTCCACTCCACAATCTCCTCACCTTTGATAACATCATAATAACCCCTATTCTCATTTGTGACTGGCCCAACCATAGAGTCTAAGAATGTGATAGTATAGTACTCATGCTTCGCCCTGGCCGTCTTCTTTGAGGTGGAAACTTAGCAACCATGGTATGGGTTTCATTTATAAGCCCAACCCAATAAATGTTGTTATCTGTCACCAAGACCTTTACATCTCAGATGTCATTGCTGACCACCTTTAATCCGTCAGCATATTCACTCAGCATCCCAAAGCTAAAGACAGTGGAGTTGATGGATGCTCCTGTCAAAGGATAAGTTAAGCAAAGGAGAGGAAAGGAAGGATAAATGAGAGAAAGAAAACGATAAGAACTTTTCAAGGGTTTAGAGCATAAGATGCCTTAGTTTGGGGTTGACCTCATGAGGATAAAGAAATACTTCTCCATTTAGCCCATTATGGCCTTGCTCAAGACTCCTATAAAGATAATAGGCTTGATGCTAGCCTGGAAATGGAAGTAGGTGCAAGTTGTGTACCCGAATTCCTTCTAAAAATGGAAAACCATGTTGACAAGTTAAGAGGTTGGCTCAAGAAGATCCATGTAGGCGACATAGAGCCTGGATAGAAACCAATAGCCTTTTAGGTGTAAGCTGATTGGGGGTAATCCCGTAGGGTTTCAGAACAACGATGTAGCATGACCTCGACCATGAAGTAGTTGAGAGACATCGCAAAGTAGTTCGATGGAAGGTGGTTTGATCGATCAGCAACAGTAGAGTATTTGATCATCCTGACATTGCATCCATGCTTAGCTAGGCAATAGGCCTAGTTCATCATTTCCTCTAATAGTTCGAAAGCTTTTATGTTGGAAACACCGATTGAAGAAGATCCAGAGGTTGCTATCTAAAACAAAAATGGCCCAGTTAAACTACAACATCCATATGGCCAACCTGAGAAAAACCTAAAGATGAAACCCCCGATATAAGACAAGACAGTTGCACACATTGCGTGCCCTTGTCGGATAACCTTTGAACACCAGCTCATGATTCTGACTGCTACTAAGCTAAGTTGCAGACCTTATATCCTAAATCTATTATTCTACTATTTACTTAAAGCCCAAGGTTATCAATTTAAACCAAGTTTATAGCCTAATACTAATGCGTTTTATAAAAATCATAGCCCATTGGGTAGATCACCGACATTAATCGACCATCGCTGACATGGTAGCAATGGTAGATCAATGTCTAAAAATGGTCGGAATACCATGAATTTCGGCTAAATAGGCATGGAATCAAAACCCAAAAGCAGCATTTTTAGAAAACAAAAACAATAGCAAAAATACTCTTCCATGACTAAAGCTCCACATTCATTTAAAAAGATGAATATAAATCAAAGAGAAGGTACTTACTGTTTTTGAAGAAGATAGCCTGAAAATTTGAAGAGTTATGAAGGTTCTTAGAAGTTTTAATGGTAGGAATTCTTTTTATATCAGTAAAAAAATGAAGGGGAGAAGATAAGGGGTATTTATAATACCTACCCCCTCGAACACGGCTGTTAACTAGGTTTTAACCAAGCAGAAACCAATAGGAGTTAGAATGTTAAGAAGAAAATTAAACGACTTAAAATCTTGGTGGACTACTTATGTAAGACATAGAAACAACTCATAGAAGTTCCAACATAAATGGAGCAAGTGTGAGAAAGTCGATATCGACATCATCATGTCGATGATGACTTCACATGCTTCAATATTTCTCCCTCAAACTTTGGACGAGCTCTTTTTTGTTTCTTTTCTGTATGCCTAAGAAATTTCAAAGGATTCTGATCAACCAATTACCAAAATTGAAGAGCTAGCAGTCAGAATGGCAGAGTAAACCAAGTGATGAAGGAAACATCACCAATATCAACTATTTACACAAAACAACAACTTAGGACATCTTGAAATCAAGTAGCTGAAGGATACAAGAGGCTCAACCCACTTGCATTGAACCAAAGATGAGAGCACCGACTTGAGAAGTCGGTACCTACATGTGGTGTTAACCTGGATGGGTTCACGACTTCGGGCACTATCTCGACCTTTCTTTTGGGCTCTGCTCCAGCTCTCCATTTGGCCCAATTCAACTGCTAATCTTATAAATATAAACCATAGAGTAACCAAGAAAGGCTTAGGATTCTGCTATCACTATGCATGAATGCTTTCCCTTCTTCAATTCTTTCCTCCACACCATAGTCAATATGGCAACTACTATAGACGTGTCTAGGATTTAGAACTTGTCTTTCCCCTATGCTCATGGCCCTTTCTCTCTCAAATATTTTGTAATCTTATACAACAAATCAAGCAACTATTAAGTGGATGCAGGCATAGTTAAAGGCCAAACCACTATAAAATCTTGTGTCTCTTCTGCTCATTTCTTTTACTTTATTGCTATTCTGTATTAGTTTTTCCTTATTCTAACAGGGCAGATGCTTTTACATGCTCATCTTGGGTGTTGATCCATTTCTTGGGTTAACATTTTAGTGTTTTCACTAAGAGCATCTAAACCCAGGCTTAGATCTAGCTTAATATTAAGGTTAGAGGGGATCCGACGGTTTGCTTCGAAGATTCATAGGCATGATATATGGGTCTAATGGCACCTTGAAAGCATAAAACCACTTCTGAAAGAGCAGTAGCAGTAATATTCGATGGTGATGATGAAAACTCCCTAACAAATTAAAGTAAGCAATGCTAACAATTATCGAACAGAGGTAATTGTTGGGAAACTAGCACCAGGTGCTTCCACTTAATAGGAGGTTATAACCAGAGGGGAGCTTAACCAGATGGTTGATCAACTTAACTAGAAGATGACTAATAGTTAGAAGGCTCTTATGGACAAGATTGATGCTTTGCTAGTGCGACTACTAACAATTGCCCTAAGAACTAGGCCAGAAACTGCAAAGGCTGTGGAACCGGAGAATTACTCAGTCTCAAATTTGAGTAGGAGGGATGGTAAGCAAAAGTAAAAGAAAAATGAGATATTTAGCAGAGCGACTAGACTGGTTATTGAAGGTAATGGAAGTACCCCTCCCGTTGGAGGCTCCATAAGAAAATATTGCAATGCTTTTTTCCAATTCAGAAGATGAATGCAACTTAATGCTAAAGGACTGGAATTGAATGCTGACATAGGTAGGCAAAATGTTAGAAATGAAATTCAAACTAACACTATAAGGCCAACCGCGCACCAACAGAATTTTGCAGGAATGCTGATCCTAGAGAATGGAGAATCTAGGCTTCAGTTGGAAACCAAGGTCGTTTGCTAAGTCAATCGCTCGACGTATCCCCTAACAGTCGGCCTGTGGACCACCAGACTAGTGAGACATTCATTATGGGAATGGTTAAGCACTTGACGGAAGAAAGTAAAGGTACAATGACAACGATTGGGGTTCTGTACCAAGCCAAACTCCGTTTACTAACATCATTCTAAGGAAAAGTACCCATAGAAGTTTACTATGCCCACCAAGCCATCTTACAATGGGATGGCAGATTCTAAACAACACTAGTACAAGTATAGTTGGCATATGGACAGAGCTATGGAAAAAGATGTTGTCAGCTGCAGATGTTTCTTATCTTCTTGGAAGGTGTTGCTTTTATTGATTTAATAGACTCCTAACAAGATCCATTTTTACCTTTGACGAGTTGGCAAAGAGATTCTTCGAATGGTTGACACTTCACATGGCATAGCCAAAAGATGTGATGTCTCTATCTAACCTTATCCAAGGACCAAATGAGTAAATAAAAACCTTTATAAACCATTTTAATACCATGGTTACTAAAGTGAGCAATCCCAATGAAGATATAGTATTCATGGCTTTAGTCCAAAGACAAAGACTTTGGAAGATGGTTTAAGATGAAATAACCAACCACTATGAAGGAGTTTAACTGAAAGGCAAGTCAATATCTGAGATTGGAAGAGGCAGCCACATTAAAGGGCAAGATCACCAGTGTGCAACCAAAGAAGATGTTCAGAGAAATGTAGCGGTCAACCAGGATGAAAAAATTCTAGAGCCATGATAGAAAACGCGGGGAAAGATGGAAATCATAAAAGGAAGAACTAGAACATTAGTAGGCATAATGAGATTGGAAAGTGAATCAGGAACCTGAGACCCGAGGAGTATACGCCATTGAATGACAACTCGGAGAACATTTACCTTGCAACTCAAAGATATGAGCAGTAACAAGCCTCCCAGAAAGGAAGAATCTAAACGACAAAAGCAATCAAGGTAGTCCTGTCGCTTCCACAAGACTCATGGGCATAACACAAATCGCAAAACTTTAACCAACCAGCTAGACCCAAATTTTGAGAAATCAAGGAAACCATACCCGCCCCAGTGGAGAAGGAACTCATCGAACTAATCGGAGACTCTTCATAAGTGTCATTTTTGGAGGACCTCACCGGGCATAGAAGAGTTGGGGCAAGATGGAGCGATATGCCAGTTCGCTAAAGCATGCTTTTAAGGAAACTTATTATGTGCTTTAGGATGCAAATCTGGCCAAATAATAGAAAACAACCATAGATGTTATTGTATTTCACAGTTGGGTTACTGCACTAAATCTTGACCCAATGGTGGTAACCATCAGAATCGGACTGGCTGTTGTGCGTCAGATATTGGTTGATAGTGGGAGCTCGGTCAACATCTTGTTTTGACATACGTTTGATCAAAAGAAGATAATCAAAGATATGACTGCATATCGAATTAAGATTCAAGGCTTCACAGGAGAACCGAGACAGCTAGTTGAGACAAACTTACCTTTAGAGCTCGAAGAAGGAGAACGAAGGTTGGTCCTTATCAAAATCTTTGTAATAGTCGGCAAAATGTCTGCTTACAACACTTTGTTGGGTCGACCGACCCTTGTTGATTTCAAAAGAGCTTTGGCTCTCTAGTGCGTTACCATGAAGTTCCCAATAGAGAATGGGGTTGGAATAGCGAGGGGAGACGAAAATGCTGTAAGAGAATGCAACATTGCTAAACTACACGAATCTAAGCATTGTGAGGAAGGTAAGAATGTGGGGAGGTCTCTTTACATTCACGAATCGCGAGCATAGCAATTACAAAACCGTCCCTGGCTCGAGGACCATAGTCGCTTTGACAAGGCTTGGATCCTAGGAAGAAGACTTCAAGGGAGGAGTGAGCATTGCTGGTAGAGTTTACAGTTGATGTCCCTACCGATATGGACGACATGACTTGTGTCTTGAAGATAGGTTCACGACTTGAAATCAAGATGCAAAACGAACTGATAAAATTTCTTTATGCTAATCTAGATGTATTTGCTTGGATGCATTATGATATGTATGGGATATCGCCAGAGATAGCGTGTCATGCACTTAATATCGATCCTAATTTCACACCAATAAGGCAAAAAAGACATAGTTTAGGTCTAGAGCGATCCGTTGCATTGAATGAAGAAGTTGATAAGCTATTCGCCATTGGCTTTATCCATGAAGCAACATATCCTGAATGGGTGTCAAACCTTGTGCTAGTTAAGAAATCGAACGAGAAATGGCGGACTTGTGTCGAGTACTTGTATTTGAACAAATCTTGCCCTAATAATAGCTTTCCACTGCCTAGGATCGACTAGCTAGTTGATAGAACCGTAGGATAAGAGATGCTCTCATTCATGGACGTATACTCAGGACACAATTAGATTATGATGCATGAGCCCAATCAGGAGAGAACACCGGCTTCATCATCGACTTGGGATTGGATTGTTATCACGTGATGTCGTTTGGCATAAAGAATGTCGATGCTACTTACCAAAGATTAGTGAATACAATGTTCAGGAATCATATCGGATGGATGATGGAGGTTTATGTGGATAAAATGCTTGTGAATTCATGAGTATCTTGAAACCATCTGGATAATCTCTTGGAAACGTTTGAAATCCTTTAGAAGTACGGGATTAAATTGAAACTTTGAAATGCTCATTCAATGTTTTGTTAGGAAAATTTCTTGGGTTCATATAGTAAACGTGAGGGAGCATCGAAGCTAATCCCAAGTAGATAACCGCCCTATGGAATGTCATAACCCCCTCAACAAAGAAGGAATTGCAGAGCTTGAATGGAAAGATCGTAGCATTAAGTCGATTCATTTCTAAAGCGATAGACAAGTGAATACCATTCTTCGATGCACTCCATTCTTTGATTCACTAAAGAAGGGTAAGAAGAACTTCAAGTGGAATTAGGATTGTTACATGGCCTTTGAAGGACTACTATGACACATGGAGACTCCACCGGTCCTCTCTAAGTCGATGGAAGGAGAAGACTTGTTTATTTACTTGGCACTTGTATAAGAGGAAGTCAGAATTCAACGGCCCGTCTACTACATCAGCAAACGCTTCACTGAAGCTGACTGGACTATACGAAGTTGGAAATTTTGGCATATTACTTACTGATAGTGTCAAGGAAGTTGCGACCATACTTTTCAGCTCATCCAATTATAGTGTTGACCGATCAATGTTTAAAACAAATACTTTATTAAACTATGGATTAAGGGCAAGTTTTGAAGTGGAATACTAAATTAAGCCAGTACGATGCGACTTATCATCCTCGAAGGGAAATTAATGGACATGCGTTGGCTAATTTCATCGTGGGATTCACCATTCGAGAGGACAAAGAGCAGGAGACAACGAAAGTGGTACCATAATGGAAGATGTTTGTTGATGGCGCATCTAACGAATTCTTCTCAGGAGCAGGAAGTATGCTTGAGACTCCTGAAGGACGATTGATCTGCTATGCCTTAAGACTAGAGTTCCCTGCTACTAACAATAAAGAGGAGCATGAGGCATTGATAGCAGGACTGAAAATTATGGAAATGGGAATAAAAGCTGTGCATATCTACAATGACTCGCAGGTACTCGTTTGTCAGGTAAAGAGGGAATATAAACCTAATGGGGAAAATCTTGCTTCCTACTTATCAAAAGCAAGGGAACTGCTCAATGACTTCGAACACTACACCATAGCCCATATTCTCAAGAGAGAAAAATATGAAGGCTGATTACTTGGCCAAGTTAGCTAGCTCCGGAGATGCGTAGGCCATGGGATTGGTTCAAATGGAAGTGTTGATGACTCCCAATATACACCAAATGGATTTCGACTGGGTTCAAGAGGGCATTAAAGAGGGATAATCATAGATAACGCCAATCAAGGACTACCTACTCAGGGGAATACCCCTAGAAGCCGGAAAGAATGAAAGAAGCTCCTTCAAAATGCACGGAGATTTGTGTTACAAGATGGAGTGCTATACAGGAGAGGGTTCTTGACGCAGTGGATATTAACAAAACGATATAGATCGACGAAAGTAGCAAACGGTGGATTGAAGATACTGAAATGCCCAAATTCGTTGATCACAAAGATACCGAATTCTAGCTATCTTTGACACGTCGATACCGTGAAAGAAGATCTACAATTCTTCAAACGTTGATCAAGCGCACTTGATACCGTGAATTGGCTTCAACAATCGTTGAATCGAGCGCACTCGATTAACCGAAAGTGGAGATAGAAGATCACACTCAACTACCAATTTAGATGAAAGCACACAGCAATCAAAACAAAGTTTTATTCAAAAATCAACCACCCAAAATGTACAACACACCCCCTATTTATAGCTTTTTTACACCCTGACCCTTAAGTCGTTGCCGACTTAACTCCCCTTAAGTCGTTGCCGACTCATGACTCACGACTCATGACTCAACATTCAGCGACTCAAGGAAAAGAAACAAACAAATTACAACGTCACGACTTAACTAGGTCGTTGCCGACCTAACAGATACTACACGCCTCAATTACAACACAACACATATATACAGCGACTCAATCAACCCAACTCGTCCAGTACACGACTTACGACTTACTCTAGGTCGTTGCCGACCTAACCTTCTTCCGTAGGTCGTAACTCTTTAGTTCGAAACCCTTTAGGTCGTAGCTCCTTTCCCCTTGCTTTGTTAAGTCGTAGCCGACTTAAGCCCTTAAGTCGCAACCGACTTAAGTCTTCACTACAACAATGCGGTAGATCACTAGGTCCTTGGCATTTAACTCGCAATTCCTCCTCACGTGACTCCTTAGGTCAGGGCCGACCTTCATTAACATGTGAACGACCTAAGCCTTGTGCTTCCGTAGGTCGTGCTGCATCATCCTCCCGTGGTTGAGAAAAATTCGTCCTCGAATTTGCAAATTTTTCCACATCAGATTGTTCACCTCCATAATATGGCAAAAGGTGCTTAACATTGAACACGTCAGACATGTACACATCCTCCGGCAGCTTTAACTTATAAGCATTTTCATTAATCCGTTTCACAATTTCTACAGGACCAATTTTCCTGGCTTTCAACTTGTTATAAGCGCCCACTGGAAAACGATCCTTTGTTAACACAGCATATACCATATCTCCTTTATTAAACTCAACATTTCTTCGCTTCAAATCTGCAGTCTCCTTATACTTCTCATTTTCTTTCTCCAATCGTTCCTGAACGATTTTATGACATTCAGTCAACCCATCAACAAAGTCTATAGCTCGTTTAATCGTCCCCTTCGGTTGTGGCACTACTGTTAAATCTAACGGTCCCCTGGGTAAATTTGAATATACAATCTGAAATGGGCTGAATCCCGTACTACGATTCACTGCATGATTATGTGCAAACTTTGCCTGGCATAACTTCATGTCCCAACTCTTCAGATTGTCCTTCACAAGACATCGTAACAAATTTCCCAATGATCTGTTAACAACTTCGGTCTGTCCGTCTGTCTGCGGATGATAAGCGCTGCTAAATTTCAGCTTCGTTCCAACCATCTTCCACAAACTTAGCCAAAAATGACTCAAAAATCTGGTATCCCTGTCTGAAACAATAGATTCTGGTAACCCATGTAAACGATAGATTTCTTTAAAGAACAACTGAGCGACACGAACAGCATCCGCCGTCTTCTTACAAGCAATAAAATGTACCATCTTCGAGAAATGATCCACCACAACATATATAGAATCGTTACCCCTTTGATTTCTCGGCAAACCCAATACGAAATCCATGCTAATGTCTACCCATTGTTTTGTTGGAGCAGGTAACGGCATATACAATCCCGCATTTGTAGCTGTCCCTTTCGAAACCTGACAAACATGACATCTACGCACAAACCTTTCAATTTCCCTTCTCATTGTCGGCCAATAATAAGACTGGGAAATTAACTGCAATGTTCGATCTCTACCCACATGTCCTTCTTCGTGCAACTCTTTCACAATTTTCATTCTCAAGCTGCAATCTGGTACACATAATTGATTCCCTTTGAATAAGAATCCATCTACCAATACAAATTCATCAGTACTTCCATCCTTGACTTTCTCAACAAATCAGTACTTCCAAATCAAATCTCGGCATAAGAAATCTATATCTCACAGTGATCTTGTTTAGAGCCCGACTATCCGTACACATCCTCCACGTTCCATCCTTCTTGGGTACCAATAAGGCTGGCACTGCACAAGGACTCAAGCTCTCCTGAACAAAGCCCCTGTTCTAACAGCTCTTCCACCTGCCTTCGCAACTCCTCATGTTCCTTTGGACTCATGCAGTAATGTGGCCTGTGTGGTAATACTGCCCCTGGCACAAAATCAATCTGATGTTGAATATCCCTCAACGGTGGTAACTCCGTTGGTAACTCCTCAGGAAACACATCAGTGAATTCTTCCAATAATGGCTTTACTTCTTCTGGGATTTCAACAGATTCAGTAGCTTCACGTCCAATCAACAAAAATACCTCTGGACTCTCCTCTACTTCTTCAATAAATTCCTTCAAAGTCAATAAAGTCTTCAGCTCTCAATCTCTTCTGACTTGCTCTCTCCTTGTTGTCTCTTCTTTGGTACTAAAATGATCTTAACACCTTCAAACATAAAACTGTAGCTATTGGTCCGACAGTCATGATGTACTGCTCGATCATACTGCCATGGCCTTCCCAAAAGTAAGTGACAAACATCCATTTCCACAACATCACACCAAATCTCGTCTTTATACTTCTTTCCAATAGAAAATGGAACTCGAACTCGCCTGTCCACCTTCACCTCTCCTCCTTTTCTCAACCACGCTAACTTGTAAGGATTTGGATGTTTCTCTGTCTTCAACTTCAACTTTCTCACGGCTTTGGTAGAAATAATATTGTCACAACTTCCAGCGTCAATCACAAATTTACAAACCTTTCCCAGAATAGTGCGCGTTGACTGAAAGATGTTACTCCTCACCAACTAGCCTCTTCTTCATGCTTCAGTATTAAACAAGACCTCCTCATCATTAGATTACATCCTTCATCTCCTGACGCAATATCTTGTTCATCCTCCTCCACTGGACTAGAATAACCTTCCCCAACATCCTCACCTTCAACTTCAGCAATCATAGTTCGTTTCTTCGGCTTCGGACATTCATTACTCTTGTGACCCACTTCCTGGCAGTTGTAGCATTTGAAACTGTTGTTGACCTTTGCCTTCGCAACTTCATTCACAACTGGTTTACTGACAGCTTTCGAAATATTGGAACTCCCACTAGCACCTTTGTTCTGAATATTGGAACTTGTAAACACACCACCTCCACGTCTTCCCTGCTTCTCCCAAGCCAGCGCTTTCTGATGTGCTTCTGCTACAGATCTTGGATCAAACATATTCACCATATCATGGATCTGTATCCTCAACCCTCCAACAAATCTAGCAGTCAGCTGTTCCTCTGTCTCCATAATGTCATTTCGAGCAATCAGTTGATAAAATTCGTCAGCATAATCATTAACATTCTTCGTCCCTTGCCTTAGATTCTGAAACCTCTGGTACATAAGTGATTGATAATTGTTAGGCAAGAATGCAGCCTTCATTAACTTCTTCATCTTCTCCCATGATTCAATCTTTGACTTCCCTATTCGTTCTCGTGTAGGTTTGGTTTGCTGCCACCACGCCATAGCTCTCCCCCTTAACCTAGTAGCAACCAACTTCACTCGACGATTCTCCAGAACTTCTTTGAAATCAAAGATCTCTTCAACATTAGACAACCAATCCAAAAATTCTTCTGCTACCATTCCACCCTTGAATTCTGGAATTTCCATCTTCATACCCGACTCCCATCGACGATCATCATCTACATTCCGATATGAATTTCGGACTTGGTCTCGATCTCGATAATGAATGCTAGCTCTATCACCCTCTTCATCATAATCAAATGTAGGTCCATATCGATCTCGACCATCAACATTCCTTCGATCACGCATGTCTCTTCTACTATGTCTCTCTTCATCTCGATATGGCTCATCTTCAAACTCACGTGGAGTTCTTCTCTCTTCATGTCCATAGTCATGGTGATCTCTCCTCGATGAAATTGATGTTTCTCTTCTCTCTCTAAAAGATTGCGGTGATACCCTTCTCGCTTCCGTAACCGATGGTGAAACTCTGTTTCCCCCATGGTTCGAGATTGGTGATCTCCTCCTTTGATTTTGATTCAAATCATTCATCAACTTCTCTAGCTTTCCAATACCTTCAACAAATTTCTCATTAATGCGTTGTTCCATTTGCTCGGCTTCTTCCCTTCTATACAATGCTTCCACATTTTGATGACGATTAGCTCTCCTTGGTGGCATGATTGAACTTCACCACACTTCAAAACTTCACAAATCTTTTACAAATCAAACTTCAACTAGCTCGCACAAGCTCAACACTTCAATACAATCTCGGCCTAAGCAAGTGATGCACGGCTCCCACTCAACTTGGCTCGGCCTCAAACACCTTCCCAACTTTGATCCAAAATGAAATGGATCGGAAGCTTCTAACTTGTTGCAACTTCAAGATGAACACGATGAACAACAAACTTCAAACTCCTTGGCTCCAAGACTCGTCTTAGCTATGATTGGCTAAGTCAGGCTCCGATACCAAAACTGACGCAGCGGATATTAACAAAACGATATAGATCGATGAAAGTAGCAAACGGTGGATTGAAGATACTGAAATGCCCAAATTCATTGATCACAAAGATACCGAATTCTAGCTATCTTCGACCCGTTGATCACGCACGATACCGTGAAAGAAGATCTACAATTCTTCAAACGTTGATCAAGCGCACTTGATACCGTGAATTGGCTTCAACAATCGTTGAATCGAGCGCACTCGATTAACCGAAAGTGGAGATAGGAGATCACACTCAACTACCAATTTAGATGAAAGCACACAGCAATCAAAACAAAGTTTTATTCAAAAATCAACCACCCAAAATGTACAACACACGCCCTATTTATAGCTTTTTTACACCTTGACCCTTAAGTCGTTGCCGACTTAACTCCCCTTAAGTCGTTGCCGACTCATGACTCATGACTCAACATTCAGCGACTCAAGGAAACAAACAAATTACAACGTCACGACTTAACTAGGTCGTTGCCGACCTAACAGATACTACACGCCTCAATTACAACACAACACATATATACAGCGACTCAATCAACCCAACTCGTCCAGTACACGACTTACGACTTACTCTAGGTCGTTGCCGACCTAACCTTCTTCCGTAGGTCGTAACTCTTTAGTTCAAAACCCTTTAGGTCGTAGCTCCTTTCCCCTTGCTTTGTTAAGTCGTAGCCGACTTAAGCCCTTAAGTCGTAGCCGACTTAAGTCTTCACTACAACAATGCGGCAGATCACTAGGTCCTTGGCTTTTAACTCGCAGCTCCTCCTCACGTGACTCCTTAGGTCGGGGCCGACCTTCATTAACTCGTGAACGACCTAAGCCTTGTGCTTCCGTAGGTCGTGCTGCATCAGTTCTCCTTTCCCCTACTTAGGTATGTAACTGAAGACGAAACTAAGAAGGTTATGATGGAAGGGAACGAAGGCAGCTACGGCTAACACACTAGAGGGAAGACACTAGCAAAGAAGGTTCCATATTACGTATATTATTGGCCCATAATCAACTGAGATGCAACAGACTATGCCAAGCATTGTAATTGGTGCTATAGATTTTCAAAAATCTCAAGAAACCCATCCTTGGAACTTATGTAAATGGTCATCCCTTAGTCGTTTGCAATATAGGGAATCGATCTATTCACTGTGTTACTAATAGGCAAAGGAGGAACCAAATATGCTATCGCTACCGCTGATTGCTTTACCATATGGGGTGAAGCGGAATTGCTCACCATCATTACCACTAAAATAGTAATTAACTTTTTAACGAAAAACATTATTAGCAGGTTTGGGGTACCATGGAAAATCATTATGGACAATGGAACTCGGTTCGAGAGTGCAGAATTCAAGGACTTCTGCAAGCGTTATCGGATCAAGAAAAGTTTTCCACGATAGTGCATCCGTAGGTAAACAGGCAAGTGCAAGTAGTGAATAAAACCATCAAATCCACCATCAAGAAGCGACTAACGAAAGCTAAAGGAAATTGGGAAAATGAGCTTTCACTTGAACTATGGGCTTATAAAACACATAAATCTACGATCGAACACTTGCTATTCGCCTTGGCATATGGTTCAGAAGCAATTATCCCAGTGGAACTAGAAGTCACCTCTCATTAGAGATGACACTTCAATCAAAATGAAAACGAGCATCTTTTGCTCGAGACACTTGACCAGATCGATGAGAAGCGAGAGGAAGTAGAACTAAGGACCGCTGCTCACCAAAAGAGGATAGCACAACACTTCAACAAGTTCGCAACCGCACCTTCAAAGTGGGAGATCTAATCCTGAAATGGATCTTTCAGTGTATGGGAGCGCTTGACCTAAACTAGGAAGGACCCAAAGTGATCGACCAGGTACTTGGTGACAGAACTTTCAAGCTGACAACAGTCAACGGAATTTCGATTCCTCATGCCTGGAACAGTGATTCTCTATGGCACTACATTCTTTAATACTAATCTATGTATTATTATTTTTTTCAAATAAGCTATACAGGGACATTATGGGCGTTGTAAATAAGCAGGACTTGCCTTTATTTTCATCCTATTAATAAAAGTTTAGCTTCTTGAACCAACGGAATCATGTTCATGTAAGAGAACCACCGAGTCGACCGTAAAATTGACTCAAATCGCTGGATCGATAGGAAAAATCGGTCTCTGTCTTTTGAGATTGTGCTGCTCCAATAGCGTCGAGGAGGCCCAAATCTTTGTGTGCACCCATAAGCCGCAATCTACTGCTTGAATCGATGGAACTATGTTCAAGTACACTCCTTTTATTCGCCACTTGAACTAATGGAACTGTGTTCAAGTATACTCTATTCATTAGCTGCTTAAACCAATGGATTGTGTTCTAGTATGCTCCATTCATTCACTAATTGAACCGTTAGAATTGTATTCAAGTACGTTCCATTCCTCCTTAGCTTAAAATGAAGGAACCGTGTTCAAGTACGCACTATTTCTTTGCTTTTCGAGTCTGTGGAACCGTGCTCCTGCAAGCAAACTACAATGCATCGCTATTACCTAGTGTTTTGACCCAGCTAAATTCAGGCTGACTGGACAAGTTTGACTTGACGATTATTGAGGCAAATAACTCAGAGAGATGATCCTAGGGTCCATATACCAGGTAGAAACAAGACCACAAATTGGAGGCAAACCATCACAAGAAATTCCAAAATCATAAAATACCAAGGTGAGGGATCATCATCGATCTCGCACCTAGGGAAGAAAATCACCATTTATGGGATCATTACCGATCCCACACCTAAGGCAAGACCAACTCAAGTGCTAAATCCCACAAATTATGGGATTGGTACGGATCCTTTCTCTAGGCGACCTGCATCGATCCCCAAATATTCAAACAAACTGACCCCGACTCTTTCCACTAATTATCAATGATGCCAAGAGCCTGTTTTAAGTTCCCTTCTTGTGGTTTTATGTAACTCTTTATCGATATCCATGAGTACTAGAGTCAGCAACTCCGTTCTTCCATAGATCTTATTTGGACTCAAAAAATGTAATGACCCTCCATTCATTCCACAGAAAGACGCATCATTATTAAGAAATAAAGGGATAGAAAAAGAGAGAAGATATAGAAGAAAGAACAAAACAGATATAAGAATCTCACCACGGATTGAATAAATTATACTACATCACATAAGATATTACATAGTATTATATACATCAGAGTTATACAGCTTATACATCACAAACTAGATAGTTATAAAACCGGTCTATCATACATTTCAAAGTACAACACAGAGAAACCACCACAGCGAAAACACCTATATCTACAAACGCTGAAGCCTCATACTCCAATTCTCCTCCAGAATTTGTCAAAGCTAGCCTGAATCCCTTGGCTACTCATAAAAATTTGAGTACCCAAGAGTTTAATAAAACAGAAAATAAACTCTGGGTCAGACATGGGTCTGGTGTGAGCAAACAGTTTAAAGTTGCTTAACTTTGAAAACATATTTCGTAAGACTTCCCACACATAAACACGGAAAAGTTTTTACCTTAAGATAACCAAAACATTTGATAGAAAATCCGGTTATATTATAATATGGTCTAGGGTTTCCAAGTGAAATACAGAAATAGCAGGAATGCTTACATCTCACGTTCCAACATAGTTGGGCACAATCAAAACGTACGGCACTTATTGGAGATTGGATCCCATACAATGGCAGGGCTACTGGGGTACCGTCCGTCACAGAACGTGGCCTAGATCACCGTACCGAGGATCCACCCTAAATCCCCTGCAACACATGGCCGGAACCATCCCTTTTGGATAGTCCCAAACAAGACAACCCGTAGTTGTTTGCAACCAACTGCCCACACAGCCGAATAAAAAGGGACCTCTAGACAGGAGAATTCTCGTCCTACTTGGGTGCTACCCACTTAGCCTTGCTGCACCTCCCCTGTTTTAGCTATTCTCGATTGATGTGGCTTGAGGCTACGATTACCTTTTCAGAACACATAACTTGGAATGCTCATCGTCCTCCAATGACGATGTTCTGAAAGCATTCAATCCATACAAGTTCGTTCCGGGTTTGAACGAAACCGAAGGCACTATCTCGTTACATTCATTTTGGAACCACCCTCAGAGTTAACGACAATAGCCCTTGCACACTAAATCTTCATCTCGAACTTCACTTGAGATTCACAACCTATCGTTTAATTTAGATCGATGTGCTTTTCGGATATCCAAATTTGAAAACCCGATCCCGGGTCTCATCGAAATCCAAAACGCCGTCTTTTAATGCCAAGTTGTTTTAAGTTAAAACGATTTAATTCATTATCTATATTCACATAGATAGATAATTCACATTATCACAAATAGATAATCCATATCATCACAATTTAACCAAAGCATCTCATATCACAGATCAGCACATATCTCATATCAGAGATATCAAACAATCCAAGGCATTCGATATCATTCAGCCAATCATAAGCAAAGATTAATTAATCATACAATATCTAATTAATTCAAAATAAATTAAATTAATTACTTCCATCACTATAAACCCTGCTTACTTAACCATTAATTAATTATTGTTATCCCATTTTTTGGTCAAAACTGGAATATCGACAAATTGGCAAGGAATTATGAATACCAGGATTGGAGATCGGTTGGAATCAAGGCTACGATCGATATCGTCAAAATTTTGTTGAACTCCGATCGGGACGAAATTGATTGGAGATGATGATAAGGACTATGAAAGGCTATGTTTCAAATTTCAAGTTAATCGGAGTTCGTATGGAGGAAATATGATGGATTCAAGGTGGGGAATGCATGTTGTTCGAATCCATCAAAAGGGACAAAGTGGTGCTCGGTTCGAATCGATCAGATTCGAACCCACCAGGATGGATTCGAACCCAACAGGTTCGCATCGATCAAGAGGCGTTGCGCAAGAACAGTTTGAATCGATACACTTCATATCGAATGGCATGGTTTCGGCTAGGTAAAGTTCGCATCGATGGTACTTCGAATCGATGGACTTCGACTCGATGGAGAGGCATAAAGGTGTATACTGGTTAGTTCGCATAGATGGGAACTTGATGAACTCAAAGATGGTGGATGCGAAGCACTGGACATGGATTCGAAGATGATGGATACGAAGCACTGGACATGGATTCGAAGATGATGGATACGAAGCAGTGGACATGGATTCGAAGATGATGGATACGAAGCAAGGGACACGGATTCGAAGGACGTGGCTTCAGAAAGCATGGATTCGAAGAGCATGGATTCGAAGGAGTCGGCCTTATGGATTCGAAGGAGATGGTTTCGAAGAGGATGGTTTCGAAGCATGGGTTCGAACCAGGCAGAACGCACGGAGCTTCGATCTTAAATCGATCATATCTTCCAAATCGTTGATCCAAATGCAATGAAATTTTTACAGGAGCTTACATACATGTTGAAGAATGTTCTCACCAAATTTCAGCTCCATTGGATGATTTCTTGATCGATTCGAACCTTACTTCGAATCGATCCCAAGGTGGGCCCGGACCTCCAGATTTCGGGCGTGTGGGCCCCCTCACGTGCCTGAAGCGGTCTTCCCGGATTTTAGGAGAAATATCAGCCTCCTACGCTTATAAATAGAGCCCCTAGTCATTCAGAAAAGGGGTCGGAAAATTTGGAGAAAGAAAGCACGCCCGGACGCCGCTAGGATCATTTCATACCATCACTACTGCTATTTAATTTTGGATTTGGACTTCGAAATTGCTGTAATCATCTGTAATCTTCAAGGATAATCAATAAAAAGGATAAAACTTTGGAGTGGACGTAGGCCGGAGATAGCCGAACCACTATAAAAACTTGTGTTTTTGTTCATTACTTCTGGATTACTGTTGGATATTTGCTGGGATCTTAGATTTGTGTTTGAATATTATTGATTTGTATTCATACACTGGTGCTTTCACGGTATTCGGGGTTTGTGACCAATTTTGGCGCAAACACTTTGGTGCTTTCACTGAGAAGGACTAGCACCCGCTACATCGGATAGAAGCTTGGATTTGGAAGATAATGACTAGGCAAAGTAGTAGAAGGCTAAGGGCTGAGAGAAGCCAACAGGAAGGAAGTCAACAAGCATCCTCCGGAGCGGGGGAAGGACAGGCTTCAATCTACATAACTCGGGATGAAATGGAGGCTATGGCAAATTCTTTGCAAGAGAGATTGTTAAAGAACCAACAGGAAATGATGCAGACTTTCTTCGAGCAAATAAGAGCTGCAGGGATGCAGAACTTAGGAACAGCTACAGCCGCTGTGGATGTAGGACAGGGGAATAGGGTCGTGGAACCCAATGGAGGACGAGATACGGAGCCAGAAGGCAATCAACAAGGGCTTGGGGGCAGGCCCACGGGATCCAATACGGGAGGATCTTTGGAAGGAATTCAACAGGCTAGAGCTAACATTGCTCCTAGTGAACCACACGAAGAATATGTACCAGAGTTCCCTCGGGGGCACGGGGGGCAACCCCCAACAGACAATACCGGATTAGCGGAAATTATCAGAAGAACTGTGCGGGGTGGTTTGACCAACAGAGACTTGGAAGGAGTGAATAGGAGTCCGTTCGCTCAGGAAATAAGGATGGCTCAGAATCCACCTAAGTTTAAGCTACCTAGCATGGAGGTATATGATGGTAAGGCAGACCCAACTGATCACTTGATGAGGTACACCAGACATATGGAGGTGCTGGGGGCATCGGAAGAAGTGATGGCTCGATGTTTCCCTTTGTACCTGACGGATTTAGCTGCAATGTGGTTTAGGCAGCTGGGAGAAGGAACTATCAGAACTTGGAGGGAATTGGTGGAAAAGTTTTTGGGATAGTTTCGGGTTCACGTCAAGAGGCCGAAGAATGTGATGACATTGACATCAGTGAAGCAAAGGATGGATGAATCACTTAGAGCTTTTCTAACTCGATTCAGTGCGGCAGTCGCTTCGGCGGATCGGCCTGATCCATCGATGGTTTTAATGGCAGTAGTGTCAGGAGTCAGGGAGGACTCTGATTTCAAGGTATCTCTGATACGAGATCCCCCACAAGATCTCGACGAATTCTTTCACGAGGCAGAAAGGTTCCTTCGGCAAGAAGATGCAAGTACGGATTTAAAGATGAAAAAGGTTAGTGCAATCGAGGTTGGAGCAGTATCCAGCGGTGGTTCGGATAAAGACAAAGGAAAAAGGAAATTGGATAATGATTCTGGAAACGCTAGGAAGCGGTGGAAGGATCCAAAGTTTTCCACATACACAGGATTGAACGTGTAAAGACCCGTAAATCCGTACTCCTTGAATAGACACTAATCTCCTTTGTTTAATTCAAGATGAACGAAAATACGAACCCTTAGGGGTTTTAAGAAAAAGAAAAGAAGAAGAAAGAAAATTTAGAGAGGGAAAAGAAGATAGAAAATTTTAAAAATAGAAGAAAAAGAGAATAGAGAACATAGAACGGAACAGAAAACAACAGAACAACATCAGAATCTCACAATTCGCAGCGGAACAACATATATTAATAAATGAATAATCTTTAAACAAAGAACTATATCAGTTATTACATTTTATACATTTCATTACATCATATCATCAGAGTGTACAACATCAAACAACAACAACAGTGCAGCGGAAAAAGAAATACTATATAACTAGTAATACGTCATGCCATCCAGCTTGCTTCCAGCAACTCCAGAATATCCAGAATATCCTGATAAACCTTACTCTTGACTGCCCGTGTGAAAATTGGTGGGCACCCAGAGTTTAGGAAGGAAAAAAATAAACTCCAAGTCAGTCATGTGACTGGTGTGAGAACTCAAAACAGTTTATTTATCTTTAAAATCAAAATAGAGGAATATTTTAAATCAATTTGCAATGCTTTTAAAAATGAGACTACCATAAGGCCTCCCGCACACACACACAATGCAAACGCAGAATCGGAGGAGATTTCTCCTTATGATAGTCAAAGATGCTTGATACGCATTTAAAAATAACATTTGATATTATTACTAGTGCATAGTGTAGGGGAAAAATTCATTTTGAAAGTAGAATATAAATCTTAGCCAACATAGACATTTCGAACTATGCCTACTATAGCTACCATCCAAACAGTGTTGCGACACCATAAGTGAATGATAGGTTCTACAACTAAAACCATACAAGTTTCGTATTGGGAATTGGATTTCCAACAAATGGTCAGGCCAAGGAACTTCCCATTGCCACATGAGAATGCCTCTGGAAAGACATCCCCGAGAACCAATCCGGAACTCTGCCAACACAAGGCCGGGTTACCCCTAACTGGGTAACTACTGACACGAGCACGCCATTCCCCGATCGTAAACGACCTTTCTCATGGGATCCCGATAACCAACAACCACAAAGTAATAAATTCGCAGTAACCACATAGGTTAAATATCTGGGCTCCATACCATGATACCACCTCTATCCAGAAGGAAATGTACATACCCTAAAGGGAGCTACCCCTCATAACCTTGCCGCATCTTTCCTGTTTTGACCATTTCCAGGGTGTGAGGCTCGACGAAGTCACGTCCACAAAAACATACTTTATGCAAAAGCCATGCTTTGGGTCAACAAATGATCAACACAATGATCACCAAGATAGACGATCAAATAAATGATCCTATCACAAATAATCAACACAATGATCATTTCAGCAACACTCAGCATGTCACATTACCAAATTGGGAATATATCGCTGATGACTTCAACTATATAACCTCTGAGCTCGTACGTCTCGGAGAAGGGTGTTAAGCTAAAAGAATAAATTCTCCGCCACCAACAGAAATATATTTGAATGAAATCGGCTTTATATCTCAACTTGTAATGTCAGACATACAATCCATACAAGTCTGTTCCGGGCTCGAACAAAACCGAAGGCACTTACAAAGAAGTCCTTGCAATCCGGATATTCACAATCCTGATCGAATTCACCATCACATATGGAGAACTCAATACCGTAGCTACTCGGTGCAGAGTAAATCGACAGGTCATCATATCGCTCTTGCAAATACCGGGTCTTCAACACCGATCTTCAAATGCAATTCACAACGACGTATCACATATTCGGAATGGGTTATACGACCCCATGGTCCTTTCCCGGTTAACCCGAATAGTGAGCGCTTATTCAAAAATAAGTGTAGCATTCACATTCAAACAAATCACATCAATTACCCATTCAAAGGGAAATATTGATAGTCGGTTATTGAACTATCAATGGATATGCACACATCACCAGTTTCCAAATAATTTTCCAAATTATTTATTTCACAAAATATCTTTACAAGATATATAATTTCACACTTCAAAAATAAATCAATATTTATTTTTAGACAAATTCCACTTCCTTTATAAATTCCTTAGTGAATTTATAATTCCAAAATATCAATGAATATTCGATTTCAATTATTCATTTCAATTTATCTTCAAAAAGATAAATTCTCTAAACGTTTCATTTCACATTGGAAAAACATTTCCATACTTATTTATTCATAAGTAATTCACAAATTTTATTTATTTTCAACACTTAGAAAATATTCAATATACTTAAATCGAGATTAAGTATATATTTCATTCTTTAAGGAAATCATGCTCTTAAACATATTTATTTGGGCCAAAACGAATGTTACGTAAAACATCGTTACGACAACCCAAATTCACTAGTATAGGGATTCGAAATTAAAATAGATATATAAATCTCAATACTATACAAAACATTTCCTTTCAGAAATCATTTACTATAACAACAGTGTTATAGTCCACTATTTCCTTTTATTTCTCGAAAACGTCTATTTCAACAATAAATGTTGAAATCTATGGTTTCGAATCTCAACACAATTAAAACTTCGTTAGATCGTTTTAATTCTATTTCAAATATCACATTCAAAACAATTTTCTTTAACATCTTATTCACTATTCAAAAACGTGAATATACTACGTTAACACATTTCATCCTTTTATTCATTTTATTTAAAAGGATTATTCACAGTTCAAAACGTGAATATAACTCCATTGATAGGTTTCAACAATTTACTTATCAAAATAAGTCATTTGCGAATTTATAAAACAACGTTTATAAATTCCATTTCTATTTATTTATAAAAACTTCCTTTTTATAAATTCTTTTATCAACCTATTCCAGTTTATAACTCAATTATAAACTAAAAGTTCATATTATAAGTTAAATACTTATAAAACGATTATTTTACAAAATCGTTCTTTTAACTTCCCAAATTATAAATCTTATAACTTATAAGATTGTTTATTTATCCCAAATTCGTTCTTTCAATAACTTTATAAATTTTATAAACCTACTGTTTATAAAATTCCATTTATAACTTCATTGTTTAAAATTCTATAAATTTCATTCCATTATGAAATTCATTTTCACTTCATTCAAACACTTATAAAAACTCGTTTTAAAATGTCCATATTTCAATTTATAAATATCCATTTATAAATCTCTTAATATAAATCAATTTATATTATTCTTTAAAACGACTTTAATCTCCTTTATTATTTCACCATTTTGATTCATAAAATAATTAAATTTTATAAATCCTATATTTAAACTTTTCACAATAAATTCTAAAATCCCGATTAAACTATTTTATAAAATCATTAGCATCATATTCTCAAAAATCAGTTTTTAACTATATTTCTCAAAAATCATAATTTTTATAACATTAAAAATTATAACGTTTATTTATTTAAAATGGATCAAATTCCAAACATATAGTATATTTTCAAAAATCACTTTATAAATCATTTTAAAATCCCAAAATTTGGTCCAATGATGCTACACACCAAATAGGCAATCACGACAACAGCGATATCATATATCGATATGAAAATCCATCAAATATCAAAATATCTGAAATCAAATAAAAACTGTTGAGGAATCCAGTTGGATCCCTCCAACCTGTTTTCCTGCATCCAAAAACATTAGCACAATACCAATTTCGCTCCAGTACGAAATTATCGCGGTATATGTTTTTAATAAATATTATCCGCTTAATAACGGCGCAATAGGGTCTCATCCGCTAAACAAATAAATGCGGGAAATCAATAACTCCAATATATACATATGCCAATATATATATATTGCTATTATATATAATACCAATTTCACTGTTTATGAAATATTCGCGGTATATGTTTTTAATAAATAACATCCGCTTACTAACGGCGTATAATGTCTATTTTAACAATCAATAGATATTCATCAACATTCAAACATGCATTCAAATATTTTAAATCTAACTATTTAAAATAAAATCGAAACTGATTCGATTGAGTGAGAAGTTCTCACCTTGGTTTTATTTCCGTTTTAGCGATTTATTTCGAATAAAATTAAACGTGCGTTTAATTTTACCCAAAATTCTCACTAACTCCAAACGACTCCAAACCAACTCCATCGCGTAGTGCTCGACGATACGATTCCAACGCAACTGGTTTCGCGCGTTTTCGACCTCGTATGAAAAAGTTGTGATATTATGAAGTTACACAATTTTAACTATATAATTTACAACTAAATTTAAATTTTCTTAACCATAATCAATCCATAGCCGTATGATCCAGCACCTTTTCATCACAGCCCTCCATCCTTTCTCCCTCTCCCTCACGCAAATCACCAGGTCGCGCACGCTATGGCCGAACCCATCCCATATGAATTAGGGTTTCAATTTGCATCCACATCACTCGACTATACTTCATCAAACCACTGCCATGTCGAAGCCCTTCGCGAGAGCTACCTCCACCACTAACCACCTGAAGCTCGGCCTGCTCTAGACCCCTCGAAATGCGTGCGAAATCTGCAGGTTTCGGCCCTAATTGCTCCATCCACGTCGCTCCAAACACGATCATCACCGTATGGATCTCTAGCTCTCGCCTTGCTCTTCGACTTTGTAGTTGAGCACTTCGCGTAATTCCTTACGGATTGAGAGAGATTAATGGAAGAAGATGAGATGATTTCAGCCATAGGTTAGGGGGGGTGGCGGCTGTAGAATAGAATTAGGGTTTCGTATAATTTTTTTTTATTTTTATGAATGGTGGGCTATTTATAAGAAACCGACGAAACACTATTCATCCCGGAAATTCCGAACTCCGATTTACGCGCCGAAACTGACGTTCCTAGGGTTTATCCCGCGTTCCGGACACAATGGAATAGGTTTCGGAAGCTAATTCGGAAGTATGTGCGAGTTATGGCTATAAACGCTCAATTTAAATTAAACCGATTTAAACGATTTTCTAGGCGTTTTAATTTGTACGGGACAAACGGTAAATCCAATTGACTTGAAATTTGAAACCTTACAATAATATCACATTACGGATCCGATGAAACTGGTTTCGTCGAAATCCGAGACTTTTTGAAAAATGGCTATTTTAACTCGCCAAATTAAAATTAAAAATAAATCGATGCGTTTCGAGCTGCCACGCTCAAACGATAGCTCCGATTGACACGAAAATTGAAATCCGATAATAACTAACCATTACGGATCCAATGGAACTGGTTTCGTTCAATTCTGAGACTGTTCAAAAATTGGCTATTTTCACTAGTCGATTAAATATTAAAATATTCAATTTTCACAAATTAACTTTTAATTCGATTTTAAAAGTTCTAAAATATCATTCTAACTTCCATATGATAAAATAAAATTTTACAAATTATTTCCAATCATATTTAACCCTATTTTCAATTATTTCCATAATTTCACGTATTAAATTATCGATTTAATTATCCAATTAAATCCAATAATTCAAATAAAAATTTATTTGACTTATAAATTCACTAATTAATATTTAAAATTAATTAAATATTCAAATTTTAATTAATAAAAATTCTGGGTCGTTACAATCTTCCCCCCTTAAAAGAATTTCGTCCTCGAAATTATTAAGTAAGAAAAGTTACAGAATCTATTAATTTTCCCAAAATTCATAGTTAAACTTCTTACAAATTTTTACTAAGTTTTCAAACCATACTTAGTTATCCTTTCTAAAACAACTACTATTGTTTAACTTTCAATTCCAAATCAAAGTTAAAGTTTTCAAAATTTTCCAATTTTCTCAAAAAATTTCTAACGCCTTAAATTTCCGGAAAAATTCGCCATAGTCTCCTTTGCGCGGCTCGATCCGAAAAAAAATGACAGTATATATATCACAAATATACATCTCATCAAGTAATGAGGCATCCCGAAGGGAAAAAATGTAAAAGTACGGTATTTAATCCGAGATATGTACCTTATATTTTATTAGCAAGCATATACGGCTAATATAGCGCGAAAGCGAGCTCCAAATGCGAAGCAAACGCGATCCGCACCTACTAAACACTCAACAAACAACATGAGAACATGCATATATGAAAATAATCTCAATATACAACATACAGCAACATAATAACTATATATGCTAACATAGCAAATGAAATAAAAGCAACAAATGCAAACATCAACCAACTATCATTCATAACCAATAAATATTCATTCATATTCTCATTAATATTAAATGAATTGGTTCTCAATTTAATCACATTTGATTTATTAACAGTGGATGTTTACTAACATTCATTTTCAATTAGTTTATATTCACTAATTCATATTCAAGTTAGTTCACTTTCACATCAAATTCAATTCCATTCAAATTTATTTACCTTTAATTTGAATTCAATTATATAGCTTTCAATTTCATTAATTTAATGAATTATATACAATCAATCAACTAACAACCATATAACAACCAAATCACTTTACATATATTCATTCAATTATTCAACTTTCTAATAACATTAGATTTTAATGAATTAACACTTACATTCATTATTTCATATCAATTATTCACATTTAATTGATTAATATTCAATCCATTCATTCAATTCAATTCTAAAGTTGAATTTCATTTATATAACTCAAGTTCACATCCACCACTTAACTTTATTAATTTACTTTGATACTAATATCAACTTCATTCCATATCACTTAAGTTATATTCCATTTAAACATCACTTAGTTTTACATAACTTAAATTCCTACTTGTAAATAAATTCAGCTTCCAATTCTAAGTAAAATTTTCCATTTAACTTTAAATTCAATTTTTGTTTACAACTCATATTCATAAATATATTCATATAGTTTCACTTCTTATATATAAGTTTATTCACAATTGTAAATCACTTTAATTATAATTCAATTCTTATAATTCTTTTACTTATACAATTATTCTTTTATTTAGATTATTCAAACAATCAAACAATCAACTTATCTACCCTAATAATTTTGAAAAATTATGTCTTCATATATAAAAATATACTCAAGGCAAAAATTATTTCATTTACCCAATTTTAAAACAATATTGTGTCGAATTGTTCTATTCAAGTGTTTAGAAACCCCTTCGATTCAGTTTCGAAGCTGCGCCGACGAAGGTTCATATACCACTCAACAAACCAATCATCACAATATAAAACAATTTCATATATTCACTAACAAATACGCTCTCATAGCTATTATTACACTCAAACTCAATCTAGAGTACTACTTACTCTATCTCTAATGAGTAATACCCAACAGAACCATGGTTGTCGCTTAACCAACAGCTTTGATACCAGATGTAAAGACCCGTAAATCCGTACTCCTTGAATAGACACTAATCTCCTTTGTTTAATTCAAGATGAACGAAAATACGAACCCTTAGGGGTTTTAAGAAAAAGAAAAGAAGAAGAAATAAAATTTAGAGAGGGAAAAGAAGATAGAAAATTTTAAAAATAGAAGAAAAAGAGAATAGAGAACATAGAACGGAACAGAAAATAACAGAACAACATCAGAATCTCACAATTCGCAGCGGAACAACATATATTAATAAATGAATAATCTTTAAACAAAGAACTATATCAGTTATTACATTTTATACATTTCATTACATCATATCATCAGAGTGTACAACATCAAACAACAACAACAGTGCAGCGGAAAAAGAAATACTATATAACTAGTAACACGTCATGCCATCCAGCTTGCTTCCAGCAACTCCAGAATATCCAGAATATCCTGATAAACCTTACTCTTGACTGCCCGTGTGAAAATTGGTGGGCACCCAGAGTTTAGGAAGGAAAACAATAAACTCCAAGTCAGTCATGTGACTGGTGTGAGAACTCAAAACAGTTTATTTATCTTTAAAATCAAAATAGAGGAATATTTTAAATCAATTCGCAATGCTTTTAAAAATGAGACTACCATAAGGCCTCCCGCACACACACACAATGCAAACGCAGAATCGGAGGAGATTTCTCCTTATGATAGTCAAAGATGCTTGATACGCATTTAAAAATAACATTTGATATTATTACTAGTGCATAGTGTAGGGGAAAAATTCATTTTGAAAGTAGAATATAAATCTTAGCCAACATAGACATTTCGAACTATGCCTACTATAGCTACCATCCAAACAGTGTTGCGACACCATAAGTGAATGATAGGTTCTACAACTAAAACCGTACAAGTTTCGTATTGGGAATTGGATTTCCAACAAATGGTCAGGCCAAGGAACTTCCCATTGCCACATGAGAATGCCTCTGAAAAGACATCCCCGAGAACCAATCCGGAACTCTGCCAACCCAAGGCCGGGTTACCCCTAACTGGGTAACTACTGACACGAGCACGCCATTCCCCGATCGTAAACGACCTTTCTCACGGGATCCCGATAACCAACAACCACAAAGTAATAAATTCACAGTAACCACATAGGTTAAATATCTGGGCTCCATACCATGATACCACCTCTATCCAGAAGGAAATGTACATACCCTAAAGGGAGCTACCCCTCATAACCTTGCCGCATCTTTCCTGTTTTGACCATTTCCGGGGTGTGAGGCTCGACGAACTCACGTCCACAAAAACATACTTTATGCAAAAGCCATGCTTTGGGTCAACAAATGATCAACACAATGATCACCAAGATAGACGATCAAATAAATGATCCTATCACAAATAATCAACACAATGATCATTTCAGCAACACTCAGCATGTCACATTACCAAATTGGGAATATATCGCTGATGACTTCAACTATATAACCTCTGAGCTCGTACGTCTCAGAGAAGGGTGTTAAGCTAAAAGAATAAATTCTCCGCCACCAACAGAAATATATTTGAATGAAATCGGCTTTATATCTCAACTTGTAATGTCAGACATACAATCCATACAAGTCTATTCCGGGCTCGAACAAAACCGAAGGCACTTACAAGGAAGTCCTTGCAATCCGGATATTCACAATCCTGATCGGATTCACCATCACATATGGAGAACTCAATACCGTAGCTACTCGGTGCAGAGTAAATCGACAGGTCATCCTATCGCTCTTGCAAATACCGGGTCTTCAACACCGATCTTCAAATGCAATTCACAACGACGTATCACATATTCGGAATGGGTTATACGACCCCATGGTCCTTTCCCGGTTAACCCGAATAGTGAGCGCTTATTCAAAAATAAGTGTAGCATTCACATTCAAACAAATCACATCAATTACCCATTCAAAGGGAAATATTGATAGTCGGTTATTGAACTATCAATGGATATGCACACATCACCAGTTTCCAAATAATTTTCCAAATTATTTATTTCACAAAATATCTTTACAAGATATATAATTTCACACTTCAAAAATAAATCAATATTTATTTTTAGACAAATTCCACTTCCTTTATAAATTCCTTAGTGAATTTATAATTCCAAAATATCAATGAATATTCGATTTCAATTATTCATTTCAATTTATCTTCAAAAAGATAAATTCTCTAAACGTTTCATTTCACATTGGAAAAACATTTCCATACATTCATAAGTAATTCACAAATTTTATTTATTTTCAACACTTAGAAAATATTCAATATACTTAAATCGAGATTAAGTATATATTTCATTCTTTAAGGAAATCATGCTCTTAAACATATTTATTTGGGCCAAAACGAATGTTACGTAAAACATCGTTACGACAACCCAAATTCACTAGTATAGGGATTCGAAATTAAAATAGATATATAAATCTCAATACTATACAAAACATTTCCTTTCGGAAATCATTTACTATAACAACAGTGTTATAGTCCACTATTTCCTTTTATTTCTCGAAAACGTCTATTTCAACAATAAATGTTGAAATCTATGGTTTCGAATCTCAACACAATTAAAACTTCGTTAGATCGTTTTAATTCTATTTCAAATATCACATTCAAAACAATTTTCTTTAACATCTTATTCACTATTCAAAAACGTGAATATACTACGTTAACACATTTCATCCTTTTATTCATTTTATTTAAAAGGATTATTCACAGTTCAAAACGTGAATATAACTCCATTGATAGGTTTCAACAATTTACTTATCAAAATAAGTCATTTGCGAATTTATAAAACAACGTTTATAAATTCCATTTCTATTTATTTATAAAAACTTCCTTTTTATAAATTCTTTTATCAACCTATTCCAGTTTATAACTCAATTATAAACTAAAAGTTCATATTATAAGTTAAATACTTATAAAACGATTATTTTACAAAATCGTTCTTTTAACTTCCCAAATTATAAATCTTATAACTTATAAGATTGTTTATTTATCCCAAATTCGTTCTTTCAATAACTTTATAAATTTTATAAACCTACTGTTTATAAAATTCCATTTATAACTTCATTGTTAAAAATTCTATAAATTTCATTCCATTATGAAATTCATTTTCACTTCATTCAAACACTTATAAAAACTCGTTTTAAAATGTCCATATTTCAATTTATAAATATCCATTTATAAATCTCTTAATATAAATCAATTTATATTATTCTTTAAAACGACTTTAATCTCCTTTATTATTTCACCATTTTGATTCATAAAATAATTAAATTTTATAAATCCTATATTTAAACTTTTCACAATAAATTCTAAAATCCCGATTAAACTATTTTATAAAATCATTAGCATCATATTCTCAAAAATCAGTTTTTAACTATATTTCTCAAAAATCATAATTTTTATAACATTAAAAATTATAACGTTTATTTATTTAAAATGGATCAAATTCCAAACATATAGTATATTTTCAAAAATCACTTTATAAATCATTTTAAAATCCCAAAATTTGGTCCAATGATGCTACACACCAAATAGGCAATCACGACAACAGCGATATCATATATCGATATGAAAATCCATCAAATATCAAAATATCTGAAATCAAATAAAAACTGTTGAGGAATCCAGTTGGATCCCTCCAACCTGTTTTCCTGCATCCAAAAACATTAGCACAATACCAATTTCGCTCCAGTACGAAATTATCGCGGTATATGTTTTTAATAAATATTATCCGCTTAATAACGGCGCAATAGGGTCTCATCCGCTAAACAAATAAATGCGGGAAATCAATAACTCCAATATATACATATGCCAATATATATATATTGCTATTATATATAATACCAATTTCACTGTTTATGAAATATTCGCGGTATATGTTTTTAATAAATAACATCCGCTTACTAACGGCGTATAATGTCTATTTTAACAATCAATAGATATTCATCAACATTCAAACATGCATTCAAATATTTTAAATCTAACTATTTAAAATAAAATCGAAACTGATTCGATTGAGTGAGAAGTTCTCACCTTGGTTTTATTTCCGTTTTAGCGATTTATTTCGAATAAAATTAAACGTGCGTTTAATTTTACCCAAAATTCTCACTAACTCCAAACGACTCCAAACCAACTCCATCGCGTAGTGCTCGACGATACGATTCCAACGCAACTGGTTTCGCGCGTTTTCGACCTCGTATGAAAAAGTTGTGATATTATGAAGTTACACAATTTTAACTATATAATTTACAACTAAATTTAAATTTTCTTAACCATAATCAATCCATAGCCGTATGATCCAGCACCTTTTCATCACAGCCCTCCATCCTTTCTCCCTCTCCCTCACGCAAATCACCAGGTCGCGCACGCTATGGCCGAACCCATCCCATATGAATTAGGGTTTCAATTTGCATCCACATCACTCGACTATACTTCATCAAACCACTGCCATGTCGAAGCCCTTCGCGAGAGCTACCTCCACCACTAACCACCTGAAGCTCGGCCTGCTCTAGACCCCTCGAAATGCGTGCGAAATCTGCAGGTTTCGACCCCAATTGCTCCATCCACGTCGCTCCAAACACGATCATCACCGTATGGATCTCTAGCTCTCGCCTTGCTCTTCGACTTTGTAGTTGAGCACTTCGCGTAATTCCTTACGGATTGAGAGAGATTAATGGAAGAAGATGAGATGATTTCAGCCATAGGTTAGGGGGGGTGGCGGCTGTAGAATAGAATTAGGGTTTCGTATAATTTTTTTTTATTTTTATGAATGGTGGGCTATTTATAAGAAACCGACGAAACACTATTCATCCCGGAAATTCCGAACTCCGATTTACGCGCCGAAACTGACGTTCCTAGGGTTTATCCCGCGTTCCGGACACAATGGAATAGGTTTCGGAAGCTAATTCGGAAGTATGTGCGAGTTATGGCTATAAACGCTCAATTTAAATTAAACCGATTTAAACGATTTTCTAGGCGTTTTAATTTGTACGGGACAAACGGTAAATCCAATTGACTTGAAATTTGAAACCTTACAATAATATCACATTACGGATCCGATGAAACTGGTTTCGTCGAAATCCGAGACTTTTTGAAAAATGGCTATTTTAACTCGCCAAATTAAAATTAAAAATAAATCGATGCGTTTCGAGCTGCCACGCTCAAACGATAGCTCCGATTGACACGAAAATTGAAATCCGATAATAACTAACCATTACGGATCCAATGGAACTGGTTTCGTTCAATTCTGAGACTGTTCAAAAATTGGCTATTTTCACTAGTCGATTAAATATTAAAATATTCAATTTTCACAAATTAACTTTTAATTCGATTTTAAAAGTTCTAAAATATCATTCTAACTTCCATATGATAAAATAAAATTTTACAAATTATTTCCAATCATATTTAACCCTATTTTCAATTATTTCCATAATTTCACGTATTAAATTATCGATTTAATTATCCAATTAAATCCAATAATTCAAATAAAAATTTATTTGACTTATAAATTCACTTATTAATATTTAAAATTAATTAAATATTCAAATTTTAATTAATAAAAATTCTGGGTCGTTACAGAACGAGACGCTGGAGCGGATATACATGGATACTCGAAATCGCCTTCCCTACCGGAGGCCAGCCAGGAGAGAGCCTTCTGAACGAGAGAGGACATCTGGGAGGCATTGTCTCTTCCATGACTTAGACGGACATGACACCAACAGCTGCAGGCACTTGAAGGATATAATCGAGGAGCATGTAAGGAATGGACAGTTACAGCAATATGTCGGAGCTCGGAATGCAACGGTGGAGCAGGAGCAACCACCGACAACCTCTCGCCGTGATGATGGGAGACCCAGGGATGGTGGTCGGTTGATCATCCATTGACCAGGTTAATATAAAATAAGTAGCGAACTATTGGCAAGCAACCAAGTCATTTACACATGTACGGGGACGGAGATAGCCCCTAGGCATGCTCTGAATGATGATAAACTGCAACGCTATGGTTTGTGAAATCTATCTTTTGCTTTTGGATTGGACACTGCTTTCATTTTCGGATTTTGGTTTTGGAGTTTGGATCGAGCTCCTGGTTTTGCTTTCTTGTGATTTAGATTTTTCTTTGGATGATTGTTTCCGGTTTTGGATGTTGGTTTGGTTTTCTGGTTTTCTGATTTTGGATTTGGATTTTTGGGTTTGGATTTTGATTGGATTTTCATCTGGTTTTTGATAAATGGTCGTCGGGTATGGATTATGCCTGGCAAGGAGTGAGTCACTCTGCCCGAGCATGGTAGATTGACTCGTTCAGGTCGCTGAGTATGGACTATGCTCAGCAAGGGTCCGAAGGGACCAGGATTCGGTTTAGGACTTAAGCCATGGCATTACACGGCGTCCAGGGACACTGGACCAAGGTCGTCAAGTGTGGATTACACTTGGCAAGAGCCCGGAGAGGTTATGGATTTGAATATCGACCCGGAGAGGTCGTGGATTCGGTTATTGGCTATTGAATAAGGATGGATTGGGACTCGGTTGTCGAGTTCGAATGGATATGGAATTGGCTCAGGCTTTGGTTATTGGGTTTGGAATTGGATATCGACTCGGAGCAGTCAAGGATGATATACTCTGGCAATATGGCTATGGACTTTGGATATTGGATTCGGAACTATTCAAAACACGCCTTGTTATCACAAGACATGTTTTGGGGGGCAAAGTGTTATCCCATTTTTTGGTCAAAACTGGAATATCGACAAATTGGCAAGGAATTATGAATACCAGGATTGGAGATCGGTTGGAATCAAGGCTACGATCGATATCGTCAAAATTTTGTTGAACTCCGATCGGGACGAAATTGATTGGAGATGATGATAAGGACTAGGAAAGGCTATGTTTCAAATTTCAAGTTAATCGGAGTTCGTATGGAGGAAATATGATGGATTCAAGGTGGGGAATGCATGTTGTTCGAATCCATCAAAAGGGACAAAGTGGTGCTCGGTTCGAATCGATCAGATTCGAACCCACCAGGATGGATTCGAACCCAACAGGTTCGCATCGATCAAGAGGCGTTGCGCAAGAACAGTTCGAATCGATACACTTCATATCGAATGGCATGGTTTCGGCTTGGTAAAGTTCGCATCGATGGTACTTCGAATCGATGGACTTCGACTCGATGGAGAGGCATAAAGGTGTATACTGGTTAGTTCGCATAGATGGGAACTTGATGAACTCGAAGATGGTGGATGCGAAGCACTGGACATGGATTCGAAGATGATGGATACGAAGCACTGGACATGGATTCGAAGATGATGGATACGAAGCAGTGGACATGGATTCGAAGATGATGGATACGAAGCAAGGGACACGGATTCGAAGGACGTGGCTTCAGAAAGCATGGATTCGAAGAGCATGGATTCGAAGGAGTCGGCCTTATGGATTCGAAGGAGATGGTTTCGAAGAGGATGGTTTCGAAGCATGGGTTCGAACCAGGCAGAACGCACAGAGCTTCGATCTTAAATCAATCATATCTTCCAAAACGTTGATCCAAATGCAATGAAATTTTTACAGGAGCTTACATACATGTTGAAGAATGTTCTCACCAAATTTCAGCTCCATTGGATGATTTCTTGATCGATTCGAACCTTACTTCGAATCGATCCCAAGGTGGGCCCGGACCTCCAGATTTCGGGCGTGTGGGCCCCCTCACGTGCCTGAAGCGGTCTTCCCGGATTTTAGGAGAAATATCAGCCTCCTACGCTTATAAATAGAGCCCCTGGTCATTCAGAAAAGGGGTCGGAAAATTTGGAGAAAGCAAGCACGCCCGGACGCCGCTAGGATCATTTCATACCATCACTACTGCTATTTAATTTTGGATTTGGACTTCGAAATTGCTGTAATCATCTGTAATCATCTGTAATCTTCAAGGATAATCGATAAAAAGGATAAAACTTTGGAGTGGACGTAGGCCGGAGATAGCCGAACCACTATAAAAACTTGTGTTTTTGTTCATTACTTCTGGATTACTGTTGGATATTTGCTGGGATCTTAGATTTGTGTTTGAATATTATTGATTTGTATTCATACACTGGTGCTTTCACGGTATTCGGGGTTTGTGACCAATTTTGGCGCAAACAATTATAAACCAATTAATTAATCATCATTTAATTATCCATCTTAATTAATCATCCCTGATTAATTATTCTTTAATTACATTGAGTAATTAGCCTTTAATTAATTATACAAATTAATTATCCTCAAACAATTATAGTAATTAACCTTTAATTACTCTCTTTAATTAATTAACTATAATTAATTTCATCAACCCTTAATTAATTACATTAATTAATTATTCTATTAATCACTCAATTATCCTTTAACTGATTACATTAATTAACCTTTAATTTCTACATTAATTACATTAATTAATGATCCTCTAATTACTTCTCTAATTAATTATTGTTCAAACTAATCGCGTTAAATAATTAATCTTTAATTAATCACATTCATTAATCAACTTTGATTAATCACACTCAATAATTAACTATCCTTTAATTACTTACATTACTTAATTAACTTCCAAATAAAAAAAATATTAATTAATTATTTAATTAGTTACACTAAGTATTAATCCTTAATTACTTCCACTAAGTAATTATCCTTCTTATTAATTACACAAAGTAATTAAACCTAAATTACTTCCATTAATTAATTATCCTTCAATTAATCACATCCAGTAATTACCCGGTAATTACTTTACTAAGCAATTACACTTTATAAATTACATTAAGTAATTATACTTAACTAATTCCACAAATGATTATCCTTAATTAATATATCTAATTAATTATCTTAAATTAATCATATTAATTAATCATTTCATAATCCCTATTTAATGATCCTTAAATTGATTATAATCATTAACTACCCACTAATTACTTATACCAAGTAATTATTGATTAATTAACCTTTAGTAATTTCATTAAGTGATTAACTTCTAACTAATTTCACAATTAATTATCTTTCTTTAATCACAACCTTAATTAAAGATAAATTCTTTATCTTCATTAATTACTTATTAAACTTTATTAGAGGAAATATTTAGGAATTTATTACATAATCAAAATTATATCATTTACTTTAAAACAAAAACAGTTTAAACATTTAACTTGTTTAAAACATTTTAATCCTTGAAACTTTACTTAGAAACTTGTTGAAACTTTCTTTGTAAATTTGTTAAACATTTTCTTATCTTTTAAAAATTGATTTATCTTGCTTAATATAAAACTGCACATTATTTATTTATAAAACACAAAGGTCTGGAAGTAACAACGATAACAACCCAAGTAAGATGAACCAAAACTCGAACACAAACTCAAACACAACACGAGACACTCGCAAACACTACAGCTTCGAGTCGAACACAAGTCTATCTCGAGAAAATTCTTAAGTCGCTACTTCATCCTCGAAGATTCAAACTTCACCAGACCCTAACGTGCACCGTACACGTGCACGCCTCCTCCGATCGCCTTTGATCACCGTTCCGACACACCTGCAGTTGCCCACGATCTAGCTGAAGCTTCTGACCACCTAGTTCGATGAAAGCAACAGCAAATTGAAATCGAGCATTTCGATTTCCATCGAAACCCAAAACAAACAACACAATTCAACGTCGACGATGATCACGTCGACGATGATCACATCGACTGAAACCCACCGCACTCCTTCCAGAGCTGCTTCACATCACCACGACGCGATCGCAACCCTCGCGATCGAGCTCGAAACACCATTGTCGTCGAGATCACCTCGACTTTCACTGAACAAAAACAACACTCAAAACCCTACTCTGCCTTCGATAGGCCGTATCGATCACCAGAAAAATCCACTAACATTTTCCTGGGTCCATCCACCTACCAGCTTCCTTCAAATACAATCTCGACGCCGTGCACCACGTCGATCATCAAAAATTAGCGATAAACCCAGAAACCCTTCAACTCTGATTTCTTAAAAATCACTTAACTAAATATTATGATACTGGTCCCCAAATTCATCATTTTCTAACTCTAATCTGAATCTATAATCCAATTCAGAAATTAAGATGTTTGATTTTAACTTATATTAAGATCATTACTGTATTTCTTTATATTTTGAAACATTTACTACATATAAAATCCTAAAATCATTTGTAAAATTCATATTATCATGTCACAATCCTTTTTTGTTTAAAGATCTGATTCTAAAACCAATTCGTTTGGAAGATATAATTTTTTTTTATGAACTAGGAGCTTGTTACTCAAAAAGTGAAGATACAGAACAAATATACACAGACATCATATTTACAAACATGCATTCACTACCAACATTCTTGCAAACAATTTACACTATATTACCACCATATTCCATCATATAAAACAAAGTCAAAACCAGATTAGAAACTTTTTAACAATTGTTTGCTCACCAATTTCAAAACTGAGAACAGCCTTAGGTTGATTTGGAAATGTTTTGAAACTGATCTGATCTCTGAAACTTGTTTGTTTTAGATTGAGTTGAAACTAAAATCTTTTGCTTGATAGCTTATTGTTTTTATTTGAAACCTTTGCATTACTGATCCTTTGAAACTGATGTTGTTGAGATGACTAAGACTTTGATTTGATGGAAGCTTGACTTTTGCTCCAGGTTTATAGATAGGTTATTGCTTCTTGAAAGATTTCTGGTTGTAAAATAGTTCACAGGTTTTTTTTTAGTTTGTAGATTTAACAGGCTCGATTTTCTTGAGTTTAAATGAAGATAGTAAAAAGAAATGGAGGGGATGAGATATATGTTATCTAAAGTTAATTAAGATTTATTAGAAATTTAAAGAAAATAGAAATTGAAAGATGACACTTGTAAAATTTTCTAACATTTGTCATTACATTTGTTAATTAGCTTACACATGTTACTACTATGACTTGTTTTATTAACACTTGTCATATGTATTTTCAATTATTTTAAATGCCAATATAAAGCCTTTATATTTAATTACTAATTAATAAATACTTATCTAAATATATATAATATGTATATTTCTTTAAAGAAAATGTTATAAAACAAATTATATACAAATAAAATCTTATACATATATTTTTAAATCCAAAATATTTTAAAATATCTATCCTCTGAATTTCAAATTTAAATCCACATTCAAATTCAAATTATATTTAAAAATCCAATTTAAAATCAACTTATATATATAACAACACATTCAATTTGAAAATAACAATTCTATTTTCTTTAAAATCCATTTATATCTATAATAAAAACAACACATTATTATTATTGTTTAAAAATAACAATCTTGCCAATTTTAAATAATTTATAAAAGGAATTATCACACAATTTATAAATTACTTATATTACTACATGAATTAATGTATCATATGTTTTATATGTTAGTGAATTGTATTTTAAACTTTTATATATATTTACAAATCATATTTATCAAGCAATATTAGAAAAATGTAAAACGAACCTTTTTGTTAATCTTATTTAAATTTAAACTTAATAAAATATATATTAAACTATTAAACATTTACCTTAAGTAATTTGAAACTATATGGTTAACTTTTTAAGTAACCTTTGAAAAGTTTTATATTTTAAATTTAATCATAAATTCCAAATTTCCAAAATATATTAGAATTTGAAAACATGTTTTTATTTGTTAAATTCAAACCAAAGCTTTTCTAAACAATATATACAAATATATATATAAATATATACACATTATAAATGGAAAACATTTTATTAGCTTTAAAAGATAAAATTCACCAATTAATTATTTATAAAAGAAGATTATTAAACCAATTGAATTCTTATTAATAAAGATTATCAAATTTCTATTGCCCAAAATTTTGGGACGTCACATTCCTCCCCCTTTAAAAGAATTTCATCCTCGAAATTTAAAACAAAGATAATTTAATAATCTAGCAAAGATTTTATTTCCAAACAGCAAGGTATACATATCAACTAGATACTAACAATCACAGTAACCAATATATTCAAACAAACAAATCTAACTATCTAAAAAAAATCTGGACAGGACTTCCTAATACTATCTAGAGTTTCCTAAGTACAAACACTGGAATACACGCTCTACTGAATCCAAACTAGCTACACAACTAAGCTTCTGAGCTCCTACTCATCTAGATCTACAAAACTGAACAGGATATCTGACCACGGTCCAGTCCAACACAACTACCAAATCCTCCTGAACTGCTGGTTCCATTGATGGATTATACACGTACTTCCTCAGAGATACGTGAAATACATTGAATCCAAGTCTTTCAAACTGGCAATTCAACCCTGTAAACCAAAGCACTTATCCTTACAAGAACACAGAAAGATCCAATATACTTCGGGGCTAGCTTCACCAAATCTAATTGCTCCTCTGACCGGAGTAAACCTCAACCAAAAACAAAGTCTCCAACTTCCAATTCCAAATTCCTTCGTCTCTTATCCTCAAAACTCTCACTACTACAAAACAGGTCATTTGCATCGGTTGTTTACCCCCCTTTTGCATCAGTTCAACAATCGATGCATATGCAATCGATGCAACAGGCTTAACAATTTTGCATCAGTTCTGAAACCGATGCAAAAAGGTCCTTTTTGCATCGGTTGTTACTAACAACTGATGCAAAATATCATGGTTGGTTGCTTGAACACAGCCCCCATGTTGCGTCGGTTATGATGAAAACCGACGCAACAAAGTAACTTGTTGCATCGGGTTTTTTATAACAACCGATGCAAACTAATCTCTCTATTGCATCAGCTATTTATACCTGATGCAAAAAGCCCATTCTCGAAAACCATTATTATTATATATATATATATATATTATTGATTATAACAAACAATTATTGCATGCAATATTACAATCATTCAAAATTAAATTTGATGGCAAATACAAACTGAATAACATAATACCAAAATAAACATATATCAATTAAAGTGTTAATAATCTATACAAAATAAACATATATCAATTAAAGTGTTATCAATTAAAGTTTTAATAATCTACATCAACACCAAAGCCACAAGCACCACCAGAACCACATCCCCATACATTTACATACCAACCCCAAACCATCTACCCTATTCCACCACCAGCCTTCACAAATCACCACCCATCAATACTTCTACTGACCATCCCAAACTCTGCTACCACTCGCAAAAATACAACACATACATCCCAAACCTTCCATTTGTTCACCCTTCCGTTTGTTTACCAACCTCATACAACATTACAAGCTGTCCACCCTTCCATTTGTTCACCAACCTCTGACCATCAATTTTCATACATCATCACATTTCTACTAGCAACCATTCACGTATACTAAATCACACAACCACATTTCAACTTCGTGCCACCAACAACTACCATCTTCCTATTAACCAAATTTCCCAGCACATAATACTCCCCGCTGCAAACTGCTCTACAGTCAACACAACCACTGCCATCCCACTTTGATTCCATGCACATCAAATAATTGTGCACTACCTTCACTGTTTCATCTGTCACACCATGCTCCTCTTCATGACTTTTCCAAACCTTCCCTGCTACAGACACATTCAACCTCTGACCATACTCGCACACACTACTAGCCTGCACAGCCATAACAATTATCGTATCTCCCCCTCTGACATCATCATAGTCGCCTCAACCTGAGCACTTCAACATCACAGTTGACACTATTACAGCTGCAGCAATACAAACCATCATACAACTTCATTTTCTCGACCGGTACCACCTGCCATCTGACAATATAACATACCATTTGACAATATAACAATATCACAGCTACATCACTATCACAGTTGGCAATATAACATACCAAACCTCACAACTGGCTCTGCATAAACTCAATCTGGATTAACCCACTTGAGTGTGTACATCACAGGTCGGTCTCGATCTGCTGTAGAAGAAGAAAAAGTTAGCTAACACAGGATGACGACATACTAACGATTCATTAGTTTAAAAGCTATTATTATAGCTGGTATAGTTATTATTAATCATACCTTGAGATGTGAAGTTGTATTGAGACATTGTTTGGCTATTCCTTGCAGATGAGAGCATAGAAGGCGAATGTACAACCGAGGATGGTGGTCGAAGAGGGAACGGCTGAGCGGTACTTGAAATATTCTGCATTGAGTTTTCCCTTTGACCTGAAAAGCATTGTTTAATGTTAGCGCTAACTAAATGTAATGAGGGGCCATGTATATTTTCATTTCAATCTTCGTTTGACTGACAATTAACAAACTACGCAGATTCAAACTAATGTAAATATGAAGATTCATCCACGACAAATTCATCATCTATGAACAGTAGAATAATATTTAATATTTGGTCACTTCTACTGTAAATGGGAACTACACAAGTTAAAGAAATATTCCAGCAGCTCTTTGGTGGCGAATTCAGTAAAATCAATCTCTTTCAAAAAAACATCAGTTGATAAGCAAAATGAAAACATGGGAACATGTAGGACATGCAGTCTAAAGGCTCTTCAGTGACTAAAAGTTAAACAAGTAAATGGTGAACAACACACTTAAGCATAAACCCTAAATTTAATACAATACTGACAGGCCAAAATACAATACCAGAAGCTCCATTGTTGCTTCCTCCTACACATGCTGTTGCTACACCAATAATCCCATATCCAGACAATGATAGCATTGTATCAGAAACACCACTAACATCAGAAATAATCGCGTAAAAATAAAACTTTTGAATGCCAATAATTGATTGTCTATGAAGACCTAGATATAAAGGAAAGTAATCGAACAAATGGATCTGCTGAATCTTTTTTTATATTATGAGTACTCTTTTTATTTTTTGGAAATTCATCTTGCTCTGAGGCCTTAGGCCATTGTTGGCAGGCCTATGCTGGCCTAGCCTGGCTTTTGTTCGCAGATTTTCTTGTAACAAACTTTCAATTGTATGCTATATTGTACAACATACACAAGTAGGGGACTAAAATTAAGTACTCAAAGTTAAACCACCCAGATTCTGATTGGAGGTCGGAAAATTCCAATGCTCTAATTACATCAAATAACTTGAATTTAGGGGGCACATTTGGCTTATAACCAGCTGAAAAAAGAAAGAAAAAACACATTCAAAACTTCACCGAATGCTCCAATGTAAAGTAATTTCGATCCTAACAAAAAAAAATCTGAGAAACACAACCACTATCATAGGAAAGAAAATATTGCACCCTTAACAGCCTAAGATTATATCACAGTAAAGCTAAATTTCAAAATACAGGGCAAAATATGAAGAGTAACAAGCAGCTTCGAATAAGTTTTTATTTTAAAAGTATTTTTACCAACTGAAAACAAAAATAAAAATCATACGGTTGCGAAGGAAATAGTTGGACAACGCAAGACTAAAATAGTTCAACAGAGAATACATTGAATGAAATCAACCTTTAAACAAACTACTAGAGAAAAAAGGTTTACTAGATTTAGCAGAAATAGTTTAAAAAGCCTTGTTGCTAAACCACCATTTTCCTCCGAACCTGCATCCACAGTGCAGAAGCATTTGATATTAGCTCTTCATAAATTATTGCAAATGGATGCACACTACAAATGATCCTACTGAGTTCGTTACCAGAAAATAAAGAAAGAACAGAAATCATGAATGACTCATGATACTCGGCAATAATGTGAAAATAATGATTGTTTTTAACAGGAGGAGTTTCAAATTGCTATATTGACGGCAAAAATTAAATTGAATTTTTTTTTTTTTTTGGTACAGTTATTTCCACTTCAAATCACTCTCAGCTCAATACAGCCAATCTCACGAAATCAGCACCTAGACCTAGTTATCTGGAAAATCACATTTCTCAGCAAAACCTAGTACAGACAGTAACATATCAAACCAAATTAGGAGATCCAAATTTAATCCAGCCTTAGTCTACTCATTAGGTACAAATATTAGAAGTTAAATCATGTAAATTTCACAAGTGACCCAAATACTTTGTAAATCAAGATCAACAGAAGTAAAAATTCGGAAAATAATTTAATTACCATACCATAAAAACCTAAGAGTAAGAAACAGCTTTATTTCAAAGAGAAAACAGGAGCAAAAAAATTGATACCTCCAGTTTTGGAACAAACATTTGATCCTGGGCAATCCCACAATGCTTAGGAAGTTCAAGCGCCTGAGTAACATTAATTTGGAAAGCCTTCATCAAATCAGGGGAATTGAAAAGAGAACACAAGCAAGGTTGCTCGGTCTTCACTGCCTCTCTCAAAGGATCGCAGCATGAAGCCGGTGGCTTCGTCGAGCATCAAGCTTTTCCTTTTGGATCAGGAGAGATCTACGCTAAGTTAATCATCCCTCTACGGAACGAAAGCTATGGAGGCAAGGTCTGATTTTCTTACCCTTGAAGATAGATAAAAACACATCTCCAGATCCTGAAGACATCTTTACGAAACGATGGAATTGAGATTAGGGACGTTAGGATTTTGGTTGGGAAAGCCAGGATTTGGATGGGGAAAGTTTGGATTTAGCTCTCTTTGAAAAAAAATTGAGAAATAAAAACGGTGCGAATGAAAATGAATTGTGTGGCCGAAGGAGCCCCACACGATGGAGGGAAAATAAACTTTGGAGCCAATTTTTCATTGTTTCCCACCTAAATTTCTTATTGCCTTCAACATGTAGTTGCATCGGTTGACTTTAAAACCGATGCGACTAAAACTATTTGCATCGGTTGTAGGTGAGAACTGATGCAAATTTGATTTTTTTTTTATTACCTATTGCTTTCCACGACCAATTGCATCGGTTATTAATATAGAACTGATGCAAATAGTCTATTTGCATCATTTTTTACTTCAACTGATGCAAATGAGGCGAAGCAATATGCACTTTTTGTACTAGTGTCTTCTGACGATCCTAGGCTGCCTTCATCCTTCCTGATTAGCTCAACCTTCGCTGATGCTTCTTGAAACAAACTGGACCAAAACAACCCAACAAAATGATCCTTTCAAGATCAACCAAAATCAAGATTACAAACTCCACTTCACAGTCATCAGAAGACTTCAAACTAACTTCTCCCATCCGAAAAAGAAAAACAGATGCACTCGCCAATCTCACCTTCAGATCCTAAAAACTCCCTGTAGAAGTCTACGGTCGCTTCTACTCTAAAAGAGCTGATACCTCGCTTCTGCTATGCAACTCTAATCTGGAGTATATGAGAATGCCATCGATGAACACGAGCACAGACTTGACTGACATATCCCAAAAACACAGTTCAACAGATCCATAAAGAGAAAACTTAGAATTTCCATGATATCCTGAGCTGTTTCACCAAATTCTCTTTCTAGGAACCATCCTTCTACATAGCTGAATCCTCCGGTATCACTCCTGGAATCCTAGTCGATATGAAAACTCAATCCCAAATGCTATGGCAAACCTTGACTACTACGAAGACATCCAAAAAATTTCTGACAACTTTGATAGCTCCTACATTCCCTAGAGATGCCTCGATCCCATGCAAAAGATTACCCAAGAGAATACTCAACTATCGCAAGTCACTTTTGCGATCAACCCAGCCTAATTTCCAAAGATACTGTTCTCTCTTTACCAATCAGAAAAGCTTATGCTAATCTAGCTAATCCATCAAAGAAATGGGTCCACTCTGCTGCTTTTGAACTCCACCTCTAGAACATTGCTTAGCCAGATGACCTTCTTGCAGGCACCCAGAACACCTCTGAGCTGCATTGCTGACACGGATACCAAAGACTTCCTATCCAAAGCTCTTCGAACCTCAAAGCCATATCATCCAATCCCACACAGAGCCTAGAGATGGGCAGACATCTCCTCAAGAAACTTGGGCCTCAAACCAAACACAAACACCCTGCTGAACTTAGTCTCATCACCGATGCAGGCATACTTCCTTACACTTGCTCCAAAAGAAACATCTTTAGAAACAACCATAGTCACTGCGTCTCACCACATATCTGCTTCTTCCTGAAGTTGCCAGGATATTGTAAGGACCCAATTATTCGACTTTCGAAAGTCGACATCAATACATCCACTGTATCAAATGCCGCACAGTAGAATGCCAGAAAATCGAACCATTAGGGTTAAAGAATAAGAAGATTGAAGAAGAACAGAAAATAATAAATAGAATCTCACATTTCACAGCAGAACAACATATAATAGATAATGAATCTTAAAACGAAAGCACTAGCTCAGTTTATACATACATCATCAGAGTTTACAACAATAACACAAAGTTGACGATTATAATAACTTGTGTACAAGAAAATTTGACTTGCACTAACCCAAACGCAATGGACATTACATAGTATAAGTGATACGCTTCGCCATCTAGCTTGCTCTTGATATCACAGCATCTCTTTTTTGACTTTTCTCCAGAATAACTGATAACCTGACTCTAGGCTGTACGTGTGGCAAATTATGGGCACCCAGAGTTTAGAAAGGGAACAATAAACTCCAGGCCAGTCATGGGACTGGTATGAGATCTTAAAAACAGTTATTATTCACAAGGAAAGGAAAAGAAATCCCCTATGTTTTTGGAAAATGAAACTACCATAAGGCCTCCCGGCACACGCATAATGCAATTGCACACTTGGGGGAGATTTCTCCTTATGATAGTCAAACATGCTTGATACGCAAAATCCTTTTTGATAATATTATTATTGGTGCATAGTGCAGAAAACCTTTCGAAAGTATAATATTAATCTTAGCCAACATAGGTACCATTATATTATGCCTGCTATATCTACCTCCTGAGGAGGCAGGTTATACAATTGCAATCGTAAGGGGCTCGTATTGTTTCTTTGGATTTCCAACAAATGGTCAGGCTAAGGAACTTCCTTAAAAATGGGATGCCTCTAGAGGGACGCCCCTAAGAACCAAATTGGTTCCCTACCAACACATGGCCGGGTTACCTCTATAACTAGGTAACACCTACAAGTAAGCCATCCCCGGTCGTTACCGACCTTTATCCCAGGATTTGCCAACTGATAGCAACAACGACACAGATAAATATCTGGGCTCCATACCATGATATCACCTCTTATCCATAAGAAAATGGACATACACTAAGGGTGCGACCCATAAAACCTTGCCACAACATTCTTGTTTCGACCATTACCGGGTTGTGAGGTTCGACGAAGTCTCGTCCACAAAGCTATACTTTTCACAAAAGCCATGCTTCGATCAACAAATGATCAGCAACATTCAGCATGCTACACTACCAGATTAGAAGTATATCACTAATAACCTTCAACTACATAACCTCTGAGCTTGTACGTCTCAGAGAAGGGTATTAAGCTAAGAGAATAAATTCTTCGCCACCAAAAGAAATGTATTTAAAAGAAATCAGCTTTACATCTCAAAGCGTAATGTCAGACAGATAACCATACAAGTCTGTTCCGGGTTTGAATAGAACCGAAGGCACTTCCAAAGAAGCCCTGCAATCCGGGCATCCACAGTCCCGATCGGACTTCCCATCACATATAGAGATCTCTATACCGAAGAAACTTAGTGTAGAGTCATTCGACAGGTTATTCTATCGTTCCCGAAAACACCCGGTCTTCACCACCATCTTCAAATGCTATCCATTTCGTCGTATCACTATTCGGAATGGGTTATATGACACAAAGTCCTCTCCCGGCTAAACCGAATAATGAGCGTTTATTTTAAAAATAAGTGTTACATTCAGATTTCAAAAAAATCACAACAAATTCCATTTTGATCTTTTAAACAAAAGATCCAACACAAAGATTCGATGTGGTTTTCGAATATCTATTTGGAATTCGACCGCCGGTCGCATCGAAATTCAAATGCCATTTAAAGGCCAATATTGATAGTCGGTTATTTAACTATCAATCAACATTCACAACAATCACCAAGATTAAAATAATTTTTCCCGGTTATTTATTTTCAAAAATATCTTCGCAAGATAAAATTTTAACACTTCAACTATTTGAAAACAAATTTCAAATCACTTTTCACATTTCAATCTTTTTAAAAAAAATGTCAAATCACTTTTCTACGTTTCAATACTTTGAAAACAATTTAAAATCATTTTTCCTCACGCGGAAAACATTTCCAAATATTTATTCATTTCCACTGAAAATCTGCTGAGTTCAAATGTTTTAAAATAATTTAAAATACTTATCCAAAATATACTTGGAAATATTTAAAATAAAACTATTTTGAAACACTTGCTTAAATATTAGTTATGAAAATATTATACTAATGTCTCATATAAAAATTCAAGTCCAAACTAATTTTAAAATAAAATTAGTAGATAGAGTATAAATATTTAAACAGTTATTTTCTAAATCAAATATCGATTTAATCTTTAAAATAATCCCTTCTATAATTAATTAAACAAATCTCTACTTTAAAGATTTAAAACAATTTCCAAAACTAATTTCTCCAACAATATTTTTTAAAATCAATTTCTAGAAACTTTTACTTTATACTTCAAAAGCTACTTTAAAATATACTAGGCTTTCCAGGGAAGAATTCTCTTTCCATTACAAAATGGTTCATATACGCCAATTAATAAACCTTTCTCGATTTATTTTAAATTTACATTCCAAATCCGCGGATTTTTCCACACCTTTAAAAATAAACCGATATTTTTTTTAAAACAAATCCCCTTTTCCTTTATAAATTTTCATTGTGAATTTAAATTTTCAAATATCTACTGATATACAATTTTCAAATCGTTATCCAAATATTCACTTTCAACACTAAATCAATTTTCAAATTTATTTCCAAGTTTATTTCAAATACCGGATCAAATTCCAGATTGATTTTTCAAACACCAAATCAATTTTAGAATTGATTTCCCAAAATTTATTTTTAAACACCAAATCGATTTTCGAATTTATTTCTAAATTTTGTTTTGTTTCAAAATAAATTCCTTTATCCCTTCCAATCTATTCAAAATCTAAATTTTAAATAAATTCTTCAACTATTGAACAATATCACTCAAATCCCATTTATAAAAATCTTTTCCCATATTTTGGAACTAATTCGATAAGATTATAAAAATTAATCTTTTATACTTATAAATTCCTTCTTTTAAATTTGTCCAATTCCCAAAATGTAATTTACTATAAACTTTCTACTCGAATTCCAAAAATCAAATTTTTATTTATTTCTGGTATACTACGATACCAAAAATATATTCGGCTAAATTATAGCCTTCAACGATTTCAATCACAATATAATCACTTACAGATTATAAATAAATTAACACACAATATTGAAACAAATTAAATTATTTGAGGAATCCAGTTGGATCCCTCCAACCTGTTTTCCCTGCATCCACAGACGTTAGCACAACAATTAAATACCAATTCCACTTCGAGGTGGAATATCGTGGTATATGGGATTTATAAAATATCATCCGCTATTATGTGGCGCATTGAGTCTCATCCGCTATATAATGCGGGAAATCAATCACTCCAAATACATATATAATACCAATTCCACTTCGAGGTGGAATATCGCGGTATATGGGTTTAATATAATATCATCCGCTATTATGTGACGCATAGGGTCTAATCCAATACAACTGATAATAATTTATCATCCAAGCGCACAATCAATTAATTTTTAAATCTAACTATTTAAAATTAAATCAAAAAAATCTGATTGAGTGAGAAGATCCCACCTTTGCCTTTTTATCTGCAATCCATTTCCACCTCGACTATTTCTTCACTGTATTAGACCTTGTATAGATAATTATACAATTTATTAATACTCGAAATAAATCCAATAATCAATTTCCATTTGATAAATTTTATTTTATCTAAAAAAATTATTTTCAAACAAATTTCCTTTTAACAAATTTAACCAACCAGTGATTTTATTTTAAACAAATACTTTTAATTTTAAACCAATTCCTTTTTAATAAATTGATTTAACTAAAACTTTGAATTTAAAACTAAATTTTCTTTTATAAATTATTTTTAACACGACTAAATAAATCAAAGTATATGCATGTGGATATATATATGTATATTTACTAAATAAAAACAAGATCATTCTATATCTTACTGCTTTAAGTTTTAAACGAACTGTTATGACAAGTACATATGTATGTATTTTTCCTTTGGGACTATATATATTTATACACACACACACACACACATATATATATATATACACACTTATAAAATAAATTATAGGTTTCAAAATCTATTTTCACATAAACTCAAAAGCGTTTAAAATTCCGATCATTATTAAAAAAAATCCAAAGCTTATCCTATTTATAAACTTCTCTGTTTTTCTGAAAATAATAACAATGATTTACTTCACTGTTTATACATATACATACATATATACATCTAAAACATATTTACCTCTTACTGTAAAAACTTTGATACATATATATACAAAAAAGAAAAATACCTTGCTTGATTCGATTGATCCACCAAGCGTTTGGAAACCCTAGTCCTCCAATTGCCTCGACTTTGCGACCCTCCTACCAAAATACATCGTGACCACTCTATGCCGAGCTTTTCCGCACTGTAGCGACGAGTCGCCACTGCTTCCATATTGCTGCCTGTCCCCACGCCCTCGAGACGAACGAACGAGACGACTCTAAATCGATCGTCGAACCACCAGCCTCCACGAATTTCCTTCAACCCATCATCTTCCCCCCCCCCCTCCGATTAACCGCGCTTGAGTACAACATTGTCGCCTGCACCCTCGCGATTTGGCTACGCAGTGCGCCTCTCCTATTCTCGTTATCGAAGTCGAACGTGGTCGATTTCGACTTTGGTTCCCGAAAATACTGGACCTCTCCAAGACGACTCGCTTGCGAAGTTCATTTCGTGAATTTTGAGGCTATGCCGTTAGTTTTTTTTATTCGAATTCGTGGATTCAGTTCTGTTGTTAACCCCCTTCTTCTTCTCGATTTGAAATTTAACTGCTTAATAGATCGACCATTTTCAGGGGAACGAACTCGATTTCGAATGAGATAAAACTTTTCGTTTGCTTTGTTACATTTGAATACGTATTTTTTTTCTCAAGCGAACGTGTGTTAAAATTTCTGCCAAGTGTTGTAAGAGGGAAGAAACATGTCATTTTACCTTGAGAAAATATTATATCAAATATATATATGTGTATATATATATATGTGTATATATATATATATTATTTTTAAATTTAAATTTAAATTCAAATTAAATTTTCTCGGTTTCACATCACAAAATCTCGATCTCCAATCGAGGCGTGCCGCCAGGCGTTTATAATGCTATACACCTATTCCGAAAGCAATGGAAAAGGTTTCAAGTCCCAATTCGATCTTATGGAGAAGATAACTTTTTGAACAAGTTAAAATATCGAATTTTCGATTCAAATTTTAGCCCGTTTGTTTACTGTACGGCCACACAACAACTCTGAATGCAACAAAAATCAAAATCCGATAATAATACAATATTACGGATCCAATGGAACTAGTTTCGTCGAATTTCGAGACTGTGCCTCAGAAGGCTATTTTTTAAATATCGAATTAAACGATATAATTTCAAAGCTGAACAAATCATCTCCAAATTCAATTTTGAAGCTTCCATTATCTTCAGTATTATCAATATAAATTTTCTAGGCCATCATATTATTTTTAACAAGCTTAGAATTAAAGATTCGATTCTTTTACCCAATTTCAGTAAATTAAATTTAATAATTTAATTGTCAAATTCATAGCAATGTTTGAAATTCAAGTTAAACTAACATTCAAATATTTAAAAATCAATTACATATTTCAATTTCAAATGTTGAAAATGTTGGGTCGTCGTAGATATCATCACTCGCTTCTGCTTAGCCGATAGATCCAAACTCTCACTCATCCAAACATGCAATTCAAAGATGGGCTCTACACCTCAAAAAGGCTTCCTTTCAAGATTGGTGAAATCCTAACACAATGATGCGAAGCTCTCTTGAGGCAGTATCTACAGCCTCGGCAGATACATTTCCCACCTCAACACTCGGACTTCTTCCATTGGTAGTCGTGCTACTCACACCACTACCCTTCCTACCACTAGAACTCATATTGGAAAACCCGAACAGGTAACCCAACAAAAAGGTAGAAATATATATATATATATATTAAAATTACAAATATGCTCTCTCAAGCAAGAAATCACTCCAAAGCCTAGGTATTCACTCAACCTAGCGCTCTGATACCACTGTAATGATTCGTCGTTCATTCCACAGAAAGACGCATCATTATTAAGAAAGAAAGGGATAGAAAAAGAGAAAAGATAGAGAAGAAAGAAAAAAACAGATATCAGAATCTCACAACGGAACGATTATATTACATCACATAAGATATTATATAGTATCATATGCATCAGAGTTATACAGCTTATACATCACAAACTAGATAGTTATAAAACTTGTCTGTCATACATTTCAAATACAACACAGAGAAAGCACAACAGCGGAAACACCTATATATCTACAAAAGTTAAAGCCTCCTGCTCCAATTCTCCTCCATGATTCGTCAAAACTAACCTGAATCCCTTGGCTACTCGTAAAAATTTGAGTACCCAAGAGTTTAATAAAACACAAAATAAACTTCGGGTCATACATGGGTCTGGTGTGAGCAAACGGTTTAAAGTTGCTTGACTTTGAAAACCTTTGAAAACAAAAGGTATCTCGTAAGACTTCCCGCACATAAACATGAAAAAGTTTTTACCTTACGATAACCAAAACATTTGATAGAAAATCCAGTTATATTATAATAGGGTCTAGGGTTTTCAAGTAAAATACAGAAATAGTTGGAATGCTTACATCTCACATTCCAACATAGTTGGGCACAATCAAAACGTACGACACTTATTGAAGATTAGATTTCATACAATGGCAGGGCTACTGGGGTACCACCCGTCACAGTACGTGGCCTAGATCATCATACCGAGGATCCACCCTAAATCCCCTGCAACGCAAGGCCGGAACCATCCCTTACTGGATAGTCCCAAACAAGACAACCCCACAGTTGTTTTCAACCAACTGCCCACACAGCCGAATGAAAAGGAACCTCTTGACAGGGGAAATCACGTCCTACTTGGGTGCTACCCACTTAGCCCTGCTGCACCTCCCCCGTTTTAGCCATTCCCGGTTGATGAGGCTTGAGGCTATGATTACTTTTTCAAAACACATAACTTAGAGTGCTCATCATCCTCCAATGACGATGTTCTGAAAGCATTCAATCCATACAAGTTCGTTCTAGGTTCGAACGAAATCGAAGGCACTATCTCATTACACTCATTTTGGAATCACCCTCAGAGTTAACAACAATATCCCTTGCACTCTGAATCTTCATCTCGAACTTCGTTTGAGATTCACGACCTATCGTTTAATTTGGATCGATGTGGTTTTCAGATATCCAAATTTGGAAACCCAATCCCGGTCTCATCGAAATCCAAAACGCCGTCTTTTAAGACCAAGCTGTTTTAAGTTAAAGAAATTTAATTCATTATCTATATTCACACGGATAGATAATTCACATTATCACAAATAGATAATCCATATCATCACAATTTAACTAAAGCATCTCATATCACAGATCAGCACATATCCCATATCAGAGATATCAAACAATCCAAGGCATTCAATATTATTCAGCCATTCATAAGCAAAGATTAATTAATCATACTATCTCTAATTAATTTAAAAAATATTAAATTAATTACTTCCATCACTATAAACACTGCTCACTTAATCATTAATTAATTATAAACTAATTAATTATCATCCTTTAATTATCCATCTTAATTAATCATTCCTGATTAATTATTCTTTAATTACATTAAGTAATTAGCCTTTAATTAATTACACAAATTAATTAAGTAATTAATCTTTAATTACTCTCTTTAATTAATTAACTATAATTAATTTCATTAACCATTAATTAATTACATTAAGTAATTATTCTATTAATCACTTATATTGATTAATTATCCTTTAACTAATTACATTAATTAACCTTTAATTTCTTCATCAATTACATTAATTAATGATCCTCTAATTACTTCTTTAATTAATTATCGTTCAAATTAATCATATTAAATAAGTAATCTTTAATTAATCACATTCATTAATCAACTTTGATTAATCACACTCAGTAATTAACTGTCCTTTAATTACCTACATTAATTAATTAACTTCTAAATAAAAAAATTATTTATTAATTCTTTAATTAATTACACTAAGTAATTAATCCTTAATTACTTCCACTAAGTAATTATCCTTCTTATTAATTACTCAAAGTAACTAAACCTAAATTACTTCCATTAATTAATTATCCTTCAATTATTACATCTAGTAATTACCCATTAAGTACTTCACTAAGTAATTACGCTTTATAAATTACATTAAGTAATTATACTTAACTAATTCCACAATTGATTGTCCTTGATTAATTAATCTAATTAATTATTTTAAATTAATCACCTTAATTAATCATTTCATAATCCCTAGTTAATGATCTTTACATTGATTACAATCATTAACTATCCATTAATTACTTATACGAAGTAATTATTGATTAATTAACCTTTATTAATTTCATTAAATGATTAACTTCTAATTAATTTCACAATTAATTATTTTTATTTATTCACAACCTTAATTAAAGATAAATTCTTTAACTTCATTAATTACTTAATAAACTTTATTAGATGAAATATTTAGGAATTCATTACATAATTAAAATTATATCATTTAGTTTAAAACAAAACCATTCTAAACATTTAACTTGTTTAAAACATTTTAATTCTTGAAACCTTACTTAGAAACTTGTTGAAACTTTCATTGAAAATTTGTTAAACATTTTCTTATCTTTTAAAACTTGATTTTTCTTGCTTAATATAAAACTGCACAAGATTTATTTATAAAACACAAAGGTCTAGAAGTAATAACGATAACAATCCAAGCAAGATGAACCAAAACTCGAACGCAAACTCGAACACAACACGAGACACTCGCAAACACTATAGCTTCGAGTCGAACACAAGTCTATCTCGATAAAATTCCTGAGCCAAAGATTCAAACTTCACCAGACCCCAACATGCACCGTGCATGTATACGCCCCCTCCGATCTCCTTCGATCACTGTTCCGAGCACCCTCCAGTCGCCCACGATCTAGCTGAAGCTTCTGACCACCCAGTTCAATGAAAGCAACAGCAAATTGAAATCGAGCATTTCGATTTCCACTGGAACCCAAAACACACAACACAGTTCGACGACGACGATGATCACGTCGACTGGAACCCACCTCACTCCTTCCAGAGCAGCTTCACATCACCATGACGCGATCGCAACCCTTGCGATCGAGCCCGAAACACCATTGTCGTCGAGATCACCTCGACTTTCACTCAACAAAAACAACACTCAAAACCCTACTCTGCCTCCGATAGGCCGTCTCGATCACCAGAAAAATCCACTAACATTTTCCCGGTTCCATCCACCTACCAGCTTCCTTTGACCATAATCTCGACGTCGTCCACCCCATCGATCGTCAGAAATTGGCGATAAACCCAGAAACCCTTCAACTCTGATTTCTCAGAAATCACTTAACTAAATATTATGATACTGGTCCCTAAATTCATCATTTTCTAACTCTAATCTGAATCTATAATCCAATTTAGAAATTAAGATGTTTGATTTTAACTTATATTAAGATCATTACTGTATTTCTTTATATTTTGAAATATTTACTACATATAAAATCCTGACATCGTTTTTAAAATTCATATTATCATGTCACAATCCTTTTTCCTTTAAAGATCTAATTCTAAAACCAATTCGTTTGGAAAATATAAAAAAAATTATGAACTAGGAGCATGTTACTCAAACAGTGAAGATACAGAACAAATATACACAGACGTCATATTTACAAACATGCATTCACTACCAACATTCTTGCAAACAATTTACACTATATTACCACCAGATTCCATCATATTAAACAAAGTTAAAACCAGATTAAAAACTTTTAAACAATTGTTTGCTCGCCAATTTCAAAACAGGGAACGACCTCAGGTTGATCTAGAAATGTTTTAAAACTGATCTGATCTCTGAAACTTGTTTGTTTTAAATTGAGTTAAAACTAAAATCTTTTTCTTATAGCTTGTTGTTTGTATTTGAAACCTCTACATTACTGATACTTTGAAACTGATGCTGTTGAGATGACTAAGACTTTGATTTTGATGGAATCTTGATATTTGCTCTAGGTTTATAGATAGGTTATTGCTTCTGGAAAGATTTCTGGTTTGTAAAATAGTTTACAGGTTTTTTTTGAGTTTGTAGATTTAACAGGCTTGATTTTCTTGAATTTGAATAAAGAAAGTAAAAAGAAATGGAGGGGATGATATATATGTTATATAGAGTTAATTAAGATTTATTAGAAGTTTATAGAAAATAGAAATTAAAAGACGACACTTGTAAAATTTTCAAACATTTGTCATTACATTTGTTAATTAGCTTACACATGTTACTAATGTGACTTGATTTATTAACACTTGTCATATGTATTTTTAATTATTTTAAACGCTAATATAAAGCTTTTCTATTTAATTACTAATTAATAAATACTTATCTAAATAAATATATAAATTTCTTTAAAGAAAACATTATAGAACAGATTATATACAAATAAAATCTTATACATATATTTTTAAATCCAAAATATTTTAAAGTATCTATCCATTGAATTTCAAATTTAAATCCAAATTCAAATTATATTTAAAAATTCAATTTAAAATCAACTTACATATATATATAACAACACATTCAATTTGAAAATAACAATTCTATTTTCTTTAAAATCCATTTATATCTATATATAAAAACAACACATTATTATTATTGTTTAAAAATAATAATCTTGCCAATTTTAAATAATTTATAAAGGGAATTATCACATAATTTTTAAATTACTTATATTACTAAATAAACTAATGTATCGTATGTTTTATATGTTTGTGAATTGTATTTTATACTTTTATATATATTTACAAATCATATTTATCAAGTAATGTTAAAAAAATGAAAAACAAACCTTTTTGTTAATCTTATTTAAGTTAAAACTTAAGTTAAAATAAATTTTAAACTATCAAACATTTACCTTAAGTAATTTGAAACTATATGGTTAACTATTTAAATAACCTTTGAAAATTTTTATATTTTAAATTTAATCATAACTTCTACCAAAATATATTTGAATTTCAAAACATGTTTTTATTTGTTAAATTCAAACCAAAGGTTTTCTATTTACAATATATACAAATATATATATATATAGAAAAAAAATTATTAGCTTTAAAAGATAAAATTCACCAATTAATTATTTATAAAAGAATATTATTAAACCGATTAAATTCTTATTAATAAAGATTATCAAATAGTTATTGCCCAAAATTCTGGGACGTCACAAAAAACACCTAGGAAACTATTTAAAATAACCTTGGAATTATAAAGTCAACGAGAAGACAAACAGGTGCAAAAATTGGTTAAGTGCCCCTACCTATATATAGGGATCGATACCAATCCCCAACCTTTAGGGGATATAAAGTTGAGAATTTTTAGGCATCTTGGTCTAGTAGCGAGGTTCTACAGGCGAAATCTCAATGAGATATTTGATCGTTTACCTGTATAAATACATGGGCAATGCTTTTTCCTAAGGATCTCTGAACTATCTTGGTAGCGAGGTTCTGTAGGAGAAATATCAATGGAAAATTTAGCCGTTTACCCGTATAAATACATGGGCGTTGCTTTGTTCTAAGGATATTTGGATGATGCCATTACACTCTTACCCTATTGTACTCTAAGATCCCTACTGATACCTCCTACTTATAATTGCAAAAAACTAGTGCAAAAGCAATAAAATCATTCAAGTGGACATAGGCCAAGATTGCTAAACCACTATAAATTTGTGTGTGCTTGTTTATTACTCAGATTTCATTTGCTTTTTTCATTTAATCTCTACTCTCTTACTCTTTTGGATGTTTGTGCCATTTTGATTCAAATATTGTGGTGCTTTCACTAAGAACTCGATTCTTGGGCTATTTGAATCTTAATCACCTATTGGGTTGCCTGTAATCCAAGGAAGAGATCTAATTCCTTATCGGCTATTTTCGTACTATTCAGATTTTCATAAAGTCTATAAGAAGCTATCTTCAGTGGCCCCAAGAAAAGAAAAGTTGTTGCCTCCTTAAGAGCTACTAATGAAATAGAGAATACTAACCTTCACATCCTGGATAAAGATGTGCAGCAAGAAGCTGTTAACGTCCAGAATCCTTCATATTTTATCAAGAGGATTGATTCTGAGTGTGATATGAAAGGCTATAAGATAGTCGTGTAGAGTTGAACCAATAAATCCAACAGAACGGAATTTTGAGGACCCAGCTAACTACAGACCATGGGAAGACTAAGATAGATCCAACTCCTCCATTCTAAGAATCGAGAAGTTCCTCATCATTTGACCATTTTTGGAGGAGCAGAAGGCAAAGGACGGAGGCATATGAAGTAGGAACCCCTGGGCAGGAATATGCGATCAACCCTCACCAAGGCACAGGGGTTGGCACCGATCCCACAAGGGGAGTCAGCACTAAACCAACTCACCCAAGGTAGGGACTTAGAGCTCGTGATGGCGTGTAGCATGGGTGCACCATAACTGATTAGGGCGCTGAAGGTCAAGAGTTTGCTGCTAAATTACCCCCAAGGACTGAATGCAAAGCTGATGGGAAAATGATTCTTCCGGAGTTAGAAGAATCTAGGCGACGAGGCACAAACCGGTATCTTTTACCAAGCAAAGAACAGGGAATAGATTACAAATACAATAACCCAATAGGTTCCCAAAGCCAAACATGGCTGAGATGGCGAGACAACTTTGTGAGAGAAAGTAAAGGCCAAACTAATGACGATTGGGGTACCTCCTCGAGTTTAAATTCCTTTACTAAAACTATTATGTTGAAGAGTGTCCATGGAGATTCAAATATCAACCATGCCAGCATATTCAGGGAACACTGAATCCCAATAGCAGCTTATGAAGTATGAATGGCACATGGATTCTTCCAAGGCCATAGATAACGTCAAGTGTAGTTGTTTTCCTATTTTTCTAGAAGGTGTAGCAACCATGTGGTTTACTTGACTACCACCAAGGTCCATCTCATCGTTTTATCAGCCGACGAGGGAATTTATCAAGCAATTCAGAATGGAAGCGACTTGCCCCAAGGATGTCATGTTATTGTCTAAATTATTCCAAGGACAAGGGGAGTCGCTCAAGGACTTTTTGCAAAGATTCAATAGGGTTATCACTGAGGTAAGAAACCCTTAAGAGAACATAATCTTGATGGCTCTAATCATGGCGGATCCAACCTGATACAGGCTTTGGTGAGTGGCTATCAAGAAAGCGTCCTAATAATTTGGATCATTTTTATAATAAGGAAGCCCAATACTTGTGCTAGGAGGAGACTATTCTAACTAGAAGAAGGAATGATGTAGGCCATCAATCCAAAGCAGCGCAAAGCAACATTGTTGTGAAACAGTCTGGAGGAATTTCGGGAACATTAATGTAATGTGCAAAATAAGAGTAGGAGTCTTAACAAGAGCTGTAGTGGGGCCCCAAACAAGAACTCGGATCCTAAGAGACAAATGAGAATCCTGAGATTGAAACATACACCCCATGAAACGACTCAGTTGAAAATATTTACTTGGCTACTAGCAACTCGGAGTGGTATAGGAAACTAGCCCCAAGTGAGTCAACTCGAAAGAAGAGGAAGTCTGGAAAGTTTTGTAGATTTCATAAGACATATGGTCATGATACGAACAAGTGTAGACACCTCCATGATACGATCAAAGAGCTAATCCAAAAGAAAATGCCCCAACGGTTTGTGAAAGACCCACGGGATGGAAAGCAGGGGACATCCGACCCCCAACGAGGACAGATCGCTCCTAGTACTGATGAACCTAGGCAGCCTGAAGGACATTGAATATAAACTAGCCACTAATGGTCATCATCCAGCTGAGAAGGGTTGGAGCGAGATTCAGTGTTGAGCACAACGATGTCATTTAATCCTAGAATAAAGCGTACGCTTATTTGCTTAAAACTATCGAATAAGACGGACTCTATTATTTTTCATTTTCAATAAAGTTGCTTTCCAGTTACTCAACCCTGCCTTTTGCATGCTATATGAGTCGTGAAACATGACCGAATTAAATGAAATTGCATGTGAAAAATGCTAGTGTGTAGGTACCAAGAATTAGGTGCCAACAAAATCTCCATCGCCCGTGACCAGATCTGTGGAGCTCTACTAAGACGAGCATGATTCGATCGTTAATCAGCCAACTCTTATCCTTGACTCGAGAGCACGAATGTAATCCAAAGTGGGTATGACTTGACCATCCACTCTCCAGCTCATGCGTAGGTTTTCTAAAACATTTATGCCTTTCTTGGAGCTCAACGGGCTTGGAATCCAATCTAAAGTAGACATGACATGACCGTCCATGCAATAACTGTTACCCTTGACCCGATAGGGGGAGTATAAATCAAAAAAGGACATGATTCAACTATCCATCTACGAACTCAAAATGGATGTGACCTGACCATCCCTCACTTAGCTCTTACCATTAACCCGACATGGGGAGTATAAAACACAAAAGGACGTCAATACGAGATGGACTTGACCCGACCGTCCATTAACTAACTTTGTCCCAAGATTCAACTGGAGGAGTATAAAACCACCCAGGACGTGACTTAACCATCCAACCTGAGGTGGATGTGAGCTAACCATCCATCGGCTAACTCTTACCTTCAATCTGTTAGGAGGAGTATAAATTTAGGATGGGCGTTACCCGACTACCCATTCGCTAACTCAGATCTTAGACCCAATGGAAAGAGTATAACTTCATAAGGATGAGGTTAGCCCTCCATGCACTAATTCCGCAAACCCAAGACTGGAGGCAGAGATACTATCATCTAAAAGCTGAATATGACAACTTAACACTCATGCTCATGCCTAATGTTTGATACAATATAATCCTACAACTAAAAGATGCCTTAGGATGGAACAATCGGAATTGCTTGATCATTGGCTCATGACTTGAACCTACATCATCATGGAAAGCCTCATCTCCACCATCTACTATTTCATCTTCCTCAACGTTGTCGTGAGATTCCTTGACCTTTAAACAGGGTTAGGGGCAAAATAAGGCTGGCGTGGCCTACTTTTGGTTGTACATAGCCACCCACAACTTCTTCATGAGCATCCCATACATGGCCAACACCACGACCCCCTCTATAGGGGTTAGTACCGAGTCCTATTCGTTAAAAAAAACAACTTGTGAGTACAATTCCAAAGAACTTGTCAATGATCTATAGGCTTATGAACATGCTTGGGAGCCAATGGCAAAAGTACGTGCATGGACGTACGAGCGCGTATGGATACTCAACATGTAATTTCCTTGATCAGTGGAAATTGAATTCTTACCTAGAATATTCAAAAAGAAACCAGTTCAGATAACTGAGGCCAACTAGTTCAATCAACTATCTTAATGGAATCGAGCACAGACAATTACCGAGAGAATATATTTTGAATTTACAATGTCAAATATCAACCAAGCAAAGCAACAAACACTTAGAGATACGACTTTTCACAAAAAGAAACTCAACATAAGGGTAACAACCATTCGAGGCACAAAGTGAAATCCTTTTCGATGATCCTTACTTGTCTCAATCCAAAGAATGTTATGTTTAAAACAAGATGTACTTTGGAGGGCAAGTGTTATTTGGCCTTTTGACCCAACTATACACTATGCCACAAAGTGAATAAGACAACGGTGATCACATAACATAAGGTAGATTTTCTATTATCCTAATTTTTCACACAACGCATTTAAAATCATCCGTTGTCTGAAGAGCCTTTGAAATCTTTTAACTGTTGTCTGAATAGTCCATGAAATCTTTAGGAAAATGCCTGTCATTCAAATAATATCTTATCCATCTTCTAATTTAAGTTATCAAGTTTTTTAGTTTTTGCTCCATCTTTTCCCTCTTAATTATTTCGTGGCTGCTTTCTATTTTTATTTTCCTCTTTATATTTTTGTTCCCGCCTTTTATTTTTGTTCAGTCCATATCTTGATACCATGCAAATGCCCGTCTCCTTCTCATCTTCAACTTAGGGTTTTATGAAATTGAAACCGTCCCCTTCTCGTCTTCTCATCTTTGTGCAAATCTAATGCTCTCTCACTCTTAATTTGGGTTTGCGTCTTCTAGAATCAGGGTTCTAATCGAACTCCATTGCTACTGATTGGTACATTATTTTTTATTATCTTTTGATTTTGTCGAAACTCAATCTACAATTATACCAATGATGATAGGGGTGCTTATATAGGATTTGATTTCTTATATTTTCATTTTGAGATTTGGACTTGAAATGGTTCTTTTGCTTTAATGACTTGTTCTTCATATACATGCTTTGAAGCTTTGAAACTGGACTGCACTTTTGTTATTGATATGTGTATTGATGTTTACTTCGGCTATGGATTTCTTTGTTTCTTTAATTTTCTTGTTCATCTTGGTATGATTTGTGGCACTGCCTTGTTTTAATTTGTAGCACTGCCTTTTTCAATTTGTGGCATATGCTGTTTTAATTTGTGACACTTGCTTGTTTTAATTTATTACAAGCCAGTGCACTACCTTGATAAGGCAGTGCACAGCACTGCCTTGTCAAGGCAGTGCACACTAGTGATGCCTTGTTTGTGCACTTTGATGTTCCATATTGCTTTTGCTATGATGGTCCATGTTGCTTTTGTTGGTCCAATTTCTTTTGCTGGTTTCTTTTTATGTTGTCTTGCTTCATTCATACATGTTGTTGGTTTGTGAGTTGTTTATATATACTTGTATACACTTGTATATACTTGAGCTTGAACCAATTCAGTTTTGAACCATTTTAAGTTTCTGAACCATGTTATTGAGTTGCCTTTCTGCTCATTGTATACATATATATACATGTATATATATGTGTTGTGTGTGTACATTTGTGTGCCTGGTTATTTGTTTGTATATTTGACTTTGAAAAATTCAATCTTCTCTCTCGATCTACCACATGCTTAAACTGTTTTGATATGTATGTATGTATGTATGTATGTATGTATGTATGTATGTATGTATGTATGCATGCATGTATGTATGTACATACATGTACTTTATTTGATATTTCATGTGTACACTTGAGTTCCACTTGTATTACCATGTCTGAGTTAGTGTACACCTAAGTTCATGTGTACACTTGTCCCTACCTTGTACATGTTGTATTCTCGATGGTTTGAACTTTCATGTATATACACATGTGTGTATATATTTGTGTGTGTGTGAGAGAGAGTTTTTGTGGCACTTCCTTATTTTAATTTGTGGCACTTGCTTGTTTTAATTTATGACAAGTCAATGCATTGCCTTGACGAGGCAGTGCACAACACTGCCTTATCGAGGCAGTGCACACTAGTGATGCCTTGTTTTACTTTGATAGTCCATGTTACTGTGTACTTGTTGTATTCTCGATGGTTCGAACTTCCATATACATACATACATACATACACATATATGTATATATGTGTGAGTGTTTGTGGCACTGCCTTGTTTTAATTTGTGGCACTTGCTTGTTTTAATTTGTGACAAGCCAATGCACTGCCTTGACGAGGCAGCGCGGTGAACACTAGTGATGCTTTTTTGTGCACTTTGATGGTCCATGTTTCTTTTGTTGTGATAGTCCATGTCGCTTTTGTTGTTGGTTTTGCTGGTCCATGTAGCTTTTGCTGGTCCAGTTGCTTTTGCTAGTTTCTAGCTATGCGGTCTTGGTTCATCAATACATGTTGTTGGTTTGTGAGTTGTTTGTATATACTTGTACACATTTGTATATAATTGAGCTTAAATCAATTTTAGTTTATAAACCATTTTTAATTTCTATTACTTTTGATGATCTAGTTTTGTATACACTTGTATATTACAATGGTCTATGTCATACTTGTATACTTGTCCCGTGATATATATACTTGTATACACTTGTATATACTTGAACTTGTATATTACACCGGTCCATGTTGCTTTTTCTGGTCTACTTCCCAATCATTTTGAGCTTTTGAACAATTTTATGTGAATTTTCACTTGCTGTTTTGCCTGAGCTTGTTTATGTGCTTTATCTTGAACTCAATTTTGAACTATTTTGAGTTTCTGAACCATTTTATGTGCATTTGCACTTGTTGTTTTGCTTGATTTTTTATGTGCACTACCTTGAATTCAGTTGTGAACCATTTTTGAGATTTTGAACCATTTTATATGCATTTGCACTTATTGTTTTGCCTGAGCTTGTTTATATGCACTATCTTTAATTCTTCCCTAGTTGTCTTATTTTCATTTCTTGGATGTACAAGTATGCATTTTCATGTATATACATACATACATATGTAAAGTATATATGTGTGTAAATGTTTTCTGACTCGATTGCTATGTGTGAGTGCACTGTTGGTTAAATCCCTTGCGACTTGTTTGTACTTGTATTTGTACTTATATATGTGCTAGTTTATTTTAATTGTTTCGCTTCCTAGTTCAAGGTAGTGTTGAAATATTTTTGATTGTTTTATAGCCTGGTTTGTACTTGTATATATGTGCACCTAAGTTGAGCCCGAGGAGGCTTGGGCTTGACCTTGTGCACATTTGCACTGTGTTGAGCTTTCGAGCTTGACCTTTGCAACAATCCATGAGAATCGATGTCCGACCTTGTGGTATTCATAATGATACACTTTACATATCATTTCATGCATAGATATATTTTCTTCTGTTTAAAACATGAAGAGAAAACAAACTCATAAACTGAGGTAATATTAATATTCAAATTTAATTTAATTTTTCAATTTAGTTTTGTTTCCTTTTCCATTTTACTGCATTGGTTATTTGTCAAGTATAGGAGATGACTGGACACAAGCTTGAGCAAGCACATCAAGATCAACATCAAAAATAGAGTCAAGTGAGTGTGAATAAAAAATGTTATATATGAGAGTGTATATAAATGTTGTATACATGAGAGTGATAGTGAAAGTTGTATTGTATTTGAAAATGTATATCGAGTGATAGTTAAAGTTGTATTGTCTCTGAATTTGATTTGAATAAAATATTCGTTTAAATAATATTATGATTCGTTTATTTCATTCTGCAAATATTTATTTCATTATGTGAATAATTATTCATATCAGCTAACATATGGTTTTTTGTTAGGTTAGTGCATATTAGACGACGATGCATATCTATGGTCTGATACGCAACGAGATAGCATGGGATTTAACAACAGACAAATATGCAATCAAACAATGGAGCATATTTGTCATTTGATATATTTTTTCCCATAGTGAGACCACCCCCTAAGGGACTAAGGAAGATAGCTATGGAAGGTATAACTATAATTTTAGGGATTAAAATTCGTACTCTATTTGACTCTAGAGCATCGCATTCATTCATAGCTAGGAATGTTATTAACTCCTTAAACCATAAAAATCAAATTGTCACCAACCTAATAGTGGTTTCAAACCCTATTAGGGGAATGAAACACCTTTTCTCAATTTGTAAGGACCTAATGTTAGACATATATGACGTTGATTTCATATGCGTATGTTATAAATTTCGAGGTGCATGGACTTATTTTGGGTATGGATTGGTTGTTATACTACGGAGTAGTCCTAGACTACGATAAGTGGGTTGTATGTTAAAGAGTTGTAAAGGGCGAGACCTAGACATTCGTTGTACACCCTTAAATTCAATCGAGTTAAGTTATTTATACTCGTTAAGCCTATCACAAGATGAACTTTCATCCATACCCCTAGTTCGAGAAATCTCTAATGTCTTAGAAGAAGTTTCGAGGCTTCCACATCAAAGGGAGATTGAGTTTAGGATTGATTTGGAGAAGGATGCTAGACCAGTCGCTCTGACACTAAGACACATGGCCCCTAAGGAGAGGCAAGAGTTAGATAAGTAGATCTTGGAGCTGCTACATAAAGGTTTCCTTCGACGAAGTACCTCAAAATAAGGAGCCCTTATTGTCTTTGGCACTAAGGCAGATGGCTTATTGAGGCTTTGTGTTGATCATACGGAACTCAACAAATTGATAAAGTAGAATAAGTATCCCTTACATAGGATAAATGATTTGTTTAATCAACTTATGGGAGCTAAAGTCTTCTCCCAATTAGATTTGGCAACTAGATTTCATCAGCTAAGCATTACAGAGGAAAGTAAACCTAAGACTGCATTTCACATACCAGATGGACTCTATGAATGGGAAGTGATTCCTTTTGGATTGACAAATGCCCCTAAATACTTGGTAGATTTGATGAGTAGAGTACTTAGGGGACAGATAAACAAATTTGTTGTAGTTTTTGTAGATGACATCTTGGTATTTTCCAAAGTAAAAAGGAGCATGAAAGTCACTTAAAGGAGATATTAGGAACCTTGAAAAGTACCAATTTAAATCCAAATTTTCAAAATGCCACTTTTAGAAGAGGTAAATAAGGTTTCTTAGGAATATTGTTTCAAAACATGGATTAGCAATGTATCCTGCAAAAGTGGGAGCTATCTAAAATTAGAATCCAAAGAATGCGATCGAGGTTAGAAGTTCATTAGGGTTAGCAGGTTTTCCTCTAACCCATTTGACCAAAAGAATTTAGTCTTTTCTTGGGATAAAAAATGCATGGAAGTAATCGGGAAGTTAAAGCAGCTATTGATAAGTGCACCAATACTCGTCATTCTCGATGGAACAAAGCCTATTATGGTTTATATAGATGCATGTGGCATAGGATTGGGAGTAGTTCTTATGCAAAAAGGAAGAGTGATAGCTTATGATAGCAAGAAATTGAAGGACCATGAGAAGAGATACTCAGTGCACAACTTGGAGCTGGCAGCCACTGTTTTCACCTTGAAAATGTGGACGCACTATGATTTGGAAGAAAGGTTTGAGTTGTTTACTGACCATAAATCACTCGAATATCTCTTTTCCCAAAGGATTTAAATCTTAAATAGCATATATGGATGAAATTTATAGCATCCTATGACTTTGTGATACAGTATATCACCGGAAAAGGGAATGTCATTGCAGACATCCTTAGCCAGAGACAGCTACCTTGGGTGCTATATATGAGTGAAGGCGGTTGGAGTTCCTCTTGAATTTCAACTTCTAACCACTAATAAAACCCACTCAAATAGCGATGGAGGTTAGACCTGTGTTGATGGACCGTATTGGACTTGCGTAAAGCAAGGATGAGGAGATAGTAGATACCTTAAATAAGCTAAGGAGAGGAGAAAATTTTCCCCATAACAGTAGATATGCAGCTGATGAGGAGTGATGTTTGAGGAGAGATGGATGCTTCAATGTCCCAACGATTGATAGTATATTGGAGGAAGTGCTCGTTGAATGTCTCCATTAACAAATGACTATTTATCCCAGAGGAGATAAGATGTATAGGGATATAAAACAAATTTTCTATTGGTCAGGAATGAAGAAGAAAGAGGCTGAATTTGTTTCTAAGCATTTGACGTGTCAAAGGATTTGTAACGACTCTCAAATTTGAACTATTCTAAATTAAGTTTATTTGTATTTAAGTTAAATTTTTAAATTCGAATTAAAATAAAGAATTTGAAATGTTGAATAGTATATTTTTCCAAATTCAATAAAAAGGAAAATTTTGTGAAATTTCAAATTTCGATCAAAATTAGTCAAAGTTTGACTATAGTTGAAAATTTAAAAGTTTTAAAATTTTAATTTTGTTCTTTTTTCTAATTCTAGACTGAGACGATCTCCACTTTTTTTTGTTAAAATCCGATTTCTACAGCTTTGAATCTGTAATTTACAGCATAGAAACTCGCGAATATTTGTGTGTATTTTGCCTATATTCTTTTATTGGGTTTTTGGGCTTGATTTTTTGGGCTTGATCCATTAGGCTTGGAACAACCGTTAGGCTTCCTGGACTTCTCGTTTCCTTCACACTTTTTACTGAATAGATGTTTCTATTGAGAATAGGTACGTACATTTTTCTGTTTCTACTCTCTCCTCATTCTCATTCTTTCAGCCTGAGGAATTTACAGTAACCAAAACTCTAGTAATCCATCTCCTTCTTCCTCCTCCAATCTCTAAGCCAAACCCCAGTCTCTTTCCTCCTTCTCATGTCTCCTATCTCCTTCCTCTTCCTTGCTCCACCTCTCTCCACCGTTCCCTAGCCCTATCGTCCACCATCACCCTAGGTCGAGCACCACCTAGGCCACACCATCCATCTCCCCTAGCCGACCCACCCACACATGCGCCTACACATCACCCACACCAAATCCGTGTACACACGCATCCTCGACCACCCAACCCACATGCATCCTCGGCCACCCTCCTCCAAATGTCGCACACCCACCCTCTTGCCAAGAGCCACAAGCCACCAGAGGTCGAGCCTAGCCTAAGGTCAAACCACCTTCTTCCCTCTCTCTCCTTTTTTTAAAAAAAGGAAAAGAAAAAAAACAAAAAGAAGAATTTTCTCCATGTCTGTTCGTGCTTGTGAATTGGCTAATCGTGCTTGTTCGTGCCTTGTTTCGTAGTCGTAGTCGTTTCTTTCGTTAGCCATGGAAGGTGAGCAATCACACATGACTTCATGCTTATTATTAAGTGAATTAATATCACCTAAATTGTTATTGAAATAAAAAAATGATTATTGTTATGTTATGTGATATGATATGTGACTAATGTTATGTTTATCATATATGTTGTTATCACACTGTAAGTTCCCTTAGTTGTTGTTAGGAAAATCATTATGGGTGGAAACGATACATACCCTAACGATCTTATAGATTAGGGAAAATCGTTATAGGTTGAAATGATTAACCCGAGTGATTTTATTGATTTTGAATTTTACTTGGGCTTGCGGGTTGATATGATATATGCTCGGAAATTTAAATTGTTGCGGGTTGAATGTTATATATCTGTATCGCTTACCATAAGGATAGAAAATTATATACGAACACCGTGGTCGGTTTTTAAATTATTTTCTAAAATTATAAAGTATGTTTTATTTAATAAATTTGATTTCTAAATTTAATTTAAGAATTTTATTTTAAAAACTTATATTTAGAAAATAAATTATTTTATATGTCTTAAAGTTTAAATCGTAAGCTAACATATGGTTTTAAAAAGGAAATTCTAATATTTTAACTTATAATTTTATTTAGTTTTAAATATAGAATAATAAATAATTTAAAATTTTACTTTAATATAATATTTAATATAGTTTTAAAATATATTTTTTAAATTTAATTTAACATAACAAATATAGTTTTAATTTAATATAATTAATATAGATTTTTATATAATAAAATTAATAAATAAAATTCAAGAAGTTAAGTAGAGAATAATTTGTAATTAAATCTAATTTAAAGGATTTAAATTTAAATAAGATTTATTTAATTTTAAAAGATGTATTTTTTAGAATATAGTAATTTGATTTAATATGAATTGTAAATTAAATGTTTTAAGACCAAAATATAATTGAAGTTAAATATTTGAGTATTGATTTAAATTGTAACTAAGATTTATTATTTATTTTTTTTATAAAATGACCAAGGTGTGAGATAAGTATTTGGTTGTTAAAGAAAACGGAGTCGGATATTGTCATACTCTCTGCCAATTCCGAAACCACTTTAACAACTGTGCACGTGGTGGAGAATCCAGAACGAAGTAGGATGGTTTGACGAACCCTACTGTTATGAGGTAAGAACGTAGCCCTGACCTACGGGTCAGCTTGATATGTCTAAAAAAAGGAGCAATAATCAGGCCAAGTGAGGTCGCTCCTCCTATTGGACATGCTTCTTCGAACCCTATCATTTGCTTTGTGATTGATTGGTGCGCACCTTTGATTATGGGAGTGTTGTTTCGAGGTGAGCGGCAGCTGCGGCTATGCTTTACCACCAGCCTGATTCCACAAAATGGTAGAATCCTATCGCGGGCATTGCCTCGTGTGCCTTGTTATATGCCTTATCGACCCTACTACAATTTTGGTTTGTGTCGTACCTATGGAGTGCTCCCTGATATCCTACTAGGTTCAGTGGAGTTTGTAGTTTTGTATGGACTATGATGCCTATAAAAATGTGTTAAGTGGGATATGGGTAACTCCTTAACACTATTTTCAATATTATACTTTACTGATAGACGTTATATATAATAGCGTATCTTACTACATATAGATAGTTTAATGGATCCTTAAAGGATGGGCGATCCCAAGCATCCTTTGAGTTACTGATGCATTTCACTTGTTACAGTTCACTTGAGTTGATTTACTTATATAAGTATGTTAGTCCTGACTCGAGTGTTTTGTTTTACTTTATGATCGGGTCAGTCTGAGTGCCACAGCTTTCGGGACTCGCCTTTTGGAGTTAGAGACTTTGCTAGAGATCTATTTATCTGCTTTGTTATTTCAGCTATTTCAATTATTTGTGCTCAAACGTTTGTCATTTGCTTATGTATTAGTGGACTTATGTATTTGGATTTCCAGTTGTATTTTCTTTCAGACTTTGATATTATGTATTTGTTTTGAGCCTATGTATTAGTAGCTTCGTGAACTACTATGTTTTATTTATTCCGCTGCGAGATATTCTGCAGTTCTATGTTTGTGATTCTTTGATAGATTTTATTTACCCCAATTAAATTAACAATCTATTGTTTTGAATGATTCAAGTTTGACGGTATGGTTTTACTGTCAATTTGAATGGTTTGAAATAGCGGGTCATTACAGTTGGTATCAGAGCTTTGGTTTTAGGCAAACCTTAGCCTATGGGGTAAAAACTCATTAAAGATAGGGTAGCGATACTTTAGAATGAGTAGAATCGGTCTTAGAATCATTCTTGAGAGAGAGCATATTTTGAAAAGTATAAAATGGTTTTAAACGGCTTTTAAAAGATTTTTGGATATAAAAATTTGTTTATAAATTTAATCCTTTTCCTAGAATTTCCTTCCTTTCGAATCCATTACGTTAGAATTCTTTGATTAGGATTTTCTTTAAGTCTAAATCTTTACCCTTGTCCTAAAAATTCATTCTTGAATTTCCAAGATGAATCGTTGGAATGCCAGAGGTAGCGGTCGAGGAATTGCCTCAGTACCAGAACCCATTGCACCAGTCAGATTCACTACTCTTTGTAAGGAGTTCATTCAGCTTAGTGGTACCAAGTTTACTAGAGCAGAGAGCATCATTGAGGCTCAGCAGTGGCTGAGGAGTATAGAGAGGATTTTCACAATTCTTGATATCACCGATGCTCAAAAGCGTCAATTAGCCACTTGGAAGTTGCAGGAGGCAGCCCAGGATTGGTGAGAGTCTGTTATAGCCCACATTATTGAGGCAAATATCACTTGGGAGCAGTTTAAGTATAAATCTTGAGTTGAATTTAAGTTTGGTTAAGTTATCTCATTGGAATCTACCTTAAGTCTTAAACACCATATTTCAGGGATGCTTTTGTAGCTAAGTGGATGCTCAAAGCCGGGAAGTCTCAATTATACAGGGAATTTATGGATCTTAGCAGGGAATATGACATTTTCTAAGTATGAGAGGAAGTTCAATGAACTATCCAAGTTTTGCCCTAGCTTGATTGATACCCCGCTTAAGAAGAATGAGAATTTAATAGCTGGAGCTCGCCCGAAATATTATGATCGTTTGATTGCTCATGTGCACAACTCTTTTACTGGATTGATGGATATGGCTATTAGGTATGAGAACCCCACTTCTAAGGAAGCATCTATTATTCATACACCTCCATCTCAGCTTTATTCCAGCAGCTCCAAGAAGAGGAAGTTCAAATTCCAGCAGCAGAAGACTCAGGATTTAGGATCTTCTTTACAGAGGCAGCCTATTGATCTATCTTCTATTACTTGCTTCAAGTGTGATCAGAAGGGACACTATGCCAACAGCTATCCTAGTTCAATCAAAGCTTTTTTCCCACCAGTTCAGATGACTAGGCATGATCTATGCCATATTTTCTTGCAGCTAGGCCACTTCAAGAAGGAATGTCCTACCCAGCGGAAGGACAAGACATCTGGAATCTTCGTAGTTACCTCTTCCACTCCTACCCATGATGATACTTAGGGTACAATTTAGGGTACCTTTACTTTGCATTTTCATCCTATTCAGGTTTTATTTAACACCGGTGCATCTTATAGTTTCATCTTTATGGACCTTTGTAACAAATTTGAACACATTCTTTCATTCGATTATGCAACTGAATCCTTATGTGTGTCTAATCTTATTAGTGGTCTCGTGAACCTTAGTAGGATTTGTAAAGGGGTGATACTCCTTTATAAGAGGCACCATTTTATTAGCAATTTCTATGTTCTTGGTTTTGATGCTTTTGATATTTTGCATGGAGGTGATTTGTTGAAGAAATATGAAGCGGTCATCACCTGCAAAGCCTGAACTGTTTCTTTAGTTGATGATAATAGCAACCTTTTGATGATTGAATGCTATATGCCTTAGGATTTTGCTGGCAGTTTTATCTTTTCTCTTGATTCTCATCCTAGCGATCTTGACTCTGCTCCTATTGTCCAACTTTTTCCTGTTGTTTTTGGTGAAGTCCCTTCTCTTCCTCCTAGGTGGGAAATTGAGTTCCGCATTGATCTTATTCCTGGATCCCGGCCAGTAGTTCTTCCTTCCAGAAGGATGGCACCCAGGGAGAAACTCGAGTTGAGGAAGTAGATTAAAAACCTATTTTCCAAGGGTTTGATTAGACAGAATCATTCGAAATGGGGAGCAGCTATGGTATTTGTCACTAAGTCTGATAGTTTTTTGATGATGTATGTTGATTATAGGGAGCTGAATAAGCCTACTATGAAAAATAGATATTCTATGCCTTGTATCAACGACATGTTCGATCAGCTCCATGAAACTAAATTATTCTCTCGGCTTGATTTTGCCACTGGTTTCCACCAGCTTAGAGTGGATAAGGAAAGCATTCCCAAAACCGCTTTCCGAACCGAGAATAGTTTCTATGAATGGTTAGTTATGCCCTTTGGCTTGACTAATGCTCCAGCCTTCTTCGTTGATCTTATGAATCATTTTCGAGATGTTCTCAACAAAATTTATTTTTGTCTTCGTCAATGATATTCTTGTTTTTCTATGTCAGAGATGGAGCATGAATCGCATTTGAGTTTTGTCCTAAAGTCATCAGTTGAAAGCTAAGTTTTCCAAATGTCATTTCTGGAAAGATGAAGTCTGATTCATTGGGATATTGTTTTTGAAAATAGGGTTTCGTGGATCCTGTGAAGGTCATTGCCATCAATGAAAGTCTACCCACCTTTCTCCCTTTGTAATTTAATTATCTTATCTTTCTTTGAATTCAAACACCCTACTCTACTCCTTCAGATATTCGTAGTTTTTTGGGCCTGGCTGGTTATTATCGAAGACTTAGTGAGAATTTTTCTCGGTTTGTTGCACCTCTTACTACTTTGACTTGTAAAAATGCTAAGTTTTTATGGAATGATAAATGTGAAGCTACATTTAATGAGTTAAAGCGAAAGCTTACTTCCACACCAGTTTTTACCATTTCGAATGGAAATGAGGGACTAACGATATATGCTGATGTTAGTCGAGAAGGGTTGGGAGCTATTTTGATGCAAAATAGGAAGATTATTGCTTATGCCAGTTGTCAGCTGAAGACCCATGAAGCCAATTATGTAGCTCATGATTTGGAATTACTTGTTGTAGCGTTTCCTTTGAAATTATGGAGGCATCAACTTGTGGGAACTAAGCTTGAGCTCTTTGCGGATCACCATTCGTTGAAGTATATTTTCACCCAGAAGGATTTGAACCAGAGGAAAGTTAGATGGCTCGAGTTTCTAGCTTCTTATGACCTCAACATCAACTACACTCATGGGAAGACTAATGTAGGAGTCAATGCCTTGAGTCGAAAGAAGGCGATATTATGTCAACTTCTTTTTTCTTCCACCCTTATGGATCGTATTGTGGCTAAGCAAGATGAAGACGAGATGTTAAGGATTATTAAGGAGAATGTTTGTAATAGGGAAGGTGGTAACCAAGATGGAATGGGATCACAAATTGATAATAAAGGGGTTTCGAGGATTGATAATCCAATTTGTGTTCCGAATGTTGATGGATTAAGGCAAGAAGTGCTTAAGGGAAATCACCAGTCCAAACACTCTATCCATCCAGGAGTTATGAAGATGTACTAGAATATGAAGAAGCTATATTGGTGGAGTGGTATGAAGTGAGATATCTCCCTTTATGTTAGTAGATGTGCCACTCGTCAACAGGTTAAGGCTGATCACCAAAAGACCGCTGGATTATTGCAACCCATTGAGATTCCTAATTGGAAGTGGGAATAGGTTTCTATGGATTTTATTGATGCATTACCGAGGAGTAGAAAGGGTAATGAGAGTATATGGGTGGTTGTTGATAGACAAGCTCATTTCATTTCAGTCAGGTCGAACCGCACTACTTCGAGTTTAGCGGAGACTTATATGAAGAGATTGTTCGACTTCATGGCGTTCTGATCAGTATAGTTTATGATAGAGATCCCATCTTTACTAGTAACTTTTAAAGGTAATTTCAGGAAGCTTTGGATACTCGATTGAAACTTAGCATAGCTTACCATCCGTAGACTGACGGTCAGACGGAAAGAGTGAATCGAGTTTTGGAAGATCTTCTTCATGCCTATGTTCTTGATTATGGAGGATCTTGGGAAGATCATATTCATCTCATTGAATTCACTTATAATAATAGCTATCAGGTATAATCTTAATTTTAGATTAAGGTTACTGTAAGCACAAATCAATTTAATCCTATCCTTTGCATTTAGGATAGTATCAAGATGTACCCATTCGCTGCTCTTTATGGACGATCTTGTAATTCTCCATCTTGCTGGATTGAATTCGGTAATCATTTGTTTGTAGGTCTAGATATGATTTTGGATGCTTCTGAGAAGGTTGAGGAGATTAGGAGGAAGATGACGATTGCTCAGGATAGGCAGAAGAAGTATGCTGATAGGCTGAGAAAGAATTTGGAATTTTTAATGGGTGATTGGGTTTTTCTTAAGATCTCGCCACTGAAGAATGTGACTCACTTTGGATGGAAAGGAAAGCTAACTCCTAGATTCATTGGTCCTTTCCGTATATTAGAGAGAGTTGGTCTTTCAGTTTACCTAGTGGATTTGCCAAAGAAGCTGTTTGGAGTACATAATGTGTTCCGTGTTTCGCATCTTCACGAGTATCTTCATGATCCTTCTTTGATTGTTCAGCCTGCTTTACTTGGGAATTTGGATGTTGAGCCGAATCTCACCATCGAGAGGAAGCCACTTCGTATTGTTGATAGAGGTACGAAGAAGTTGCGGAGGAAGTCGGTTAACCTGGTTAAGGTGCAGTGGAGTACCGATGATCGGAATTGTACCTAGGAGACGAAGGAGAGCATGTGTACTTTGAATCTGGAGTTTTTTGTTCCAGGTACTATTCGTTGAATCTATCTTATCTTTCTTTTGTTCTATTTCCATGTCTCGTTCCCTTACGGGCGTGAAAAGTTTTGAGTGGGGGAGAGTGTAACGACTCTCAAATTTGAACTATTTTAAATTAAGTATTATTGAGATTTAAGTTAAATTTTTAAAATTTGGATTTAAATAACGAATTTGAAGTGTTGAATAATATATTTTTCCAAATTCAATAAAAAGAAAATTTTTATAAAATTTCAAATTTTAGTCAAAATTGGTCAAAGTTTAACTTTAATTGAAAATTTAAAAGTTTTAAAATTTTAAATTTATTATTTTTTTTAAATTCTAGAGTGAACTCTAAGAAGGTCTCCACTTTTCGTTTCGTTAAAATCTGATTTCTGCAGCTTTGAATCTGCAATTTACAACGTAGAAATGCGCGAATATTTGTGTATTTTGCCTATATTCTTTTATTGGGGTTTTTGGGCTTGATTTGTTGGGCTTGATCCATTAGGCTTGGAATAAACCTTAGGCTTTCTAGACTCCCTGTTTCCTTCACACTTTTTACTAAACAGATGTTTCTATTGAAAATAGGTACGTACATTTTTCTGTTTCTACTTCTCTCCTCATTCTCATTCTTTCAACCTGAGGAGTTTACAGTAACTAAAACTCCAGTAACCTATCTCCTTCCTTCTCCTCCAATCCCTAAGCCAAACCCTAGCCTCTTTCCTTCTTTCTCCTCTCCCTCCTCTTCCTTGCTCCATCTCTACCGTTCCCTAGCCTTGCCGTCCACCATCACCCTAGGCCGAGCACCACCTAGGCCGCACCATCCATCTCCCTTGGCCGACCCACCCACACACGTACCCACACATCCACCCACCAAAGCCGCCTACACACGCACCCACGGCCACCCAACCACACGCATCCTCGGCCACCTTCCTCCGCATGCCACACCACACCCTCCACCTACCCTCTTGTCATGAGCCACCATAGGCCGAGCTTAACCTAAGGCTGAACCCCATTTGCCTTCTCTCTCCTATTTTAAAAAAAGGGAAAAAAATAAAAAAACAAGAAAACGAAGAATTTTGTTTGTGTCTGTTCGTGCTTGTGAATTGGCTAGTAGTGCTTGTTCATGCCTTGTTTCATAGTCATAGTCATTTCTTTCATTAGCCACAGAATGTAAGCAATCACTCATGACTTACATACTTATTATTAAGTGAATTGATATTAATTGAATTGTTATTGAAATAAAAAAAATTGATTTTTGTTATGTTATGTGATATGATATGTGACTAATGTTATGTTTATTATATATGTTGTTATCACACTACAAGTTCCCTTTGTTGTTGTTAGGAAAATCACTATGGGTTGAAATGATACATACCCGAACAATCTTATAGATTAGGGAAAATCGTTATGGGTTTAAATGATAAACTCGAGCGGTTTTATTGATTTTTAATTTTACTTGGGATTACGGGTTGAAATGATATATACCCGAAAATTTAAATTATTGCAGGTTAAAATGATATACATACATATATATATATATGTATGTATGTATGTATGTATGTATGTATGTATGTATCACTTGACCATAGGGTAGAAAATTATATACGAACATCGTTGTCGGTTTTTAAATTATTTTCTGAACTTATAAAGTATGTTCCATTTAATAAATTTGATTTTTTACATTTAATTTAATAATCTTATTTTAAAAACTTATATTTGGAAAATAATTCTTATTTTTTTAAAGTTCAAATCATAAGCTAATATATGGTTTTAAAATGGAAATTTTAAGATTTTAACTTATAATTTTTTTTAGTTTTAAATATATAATAATAAATAATTTAAAAATTAAATTTAACATAATATTCAATATAGTTTTAAAAAATATTTTTTTTAAAATATAATATAATAAATATGGTTTTAGTATAATAAATATGAACTTTTATAAAATAACTTTAATACATAAAATTTAAGAAGTTAAGAAGAGAATAATTTGTGATTAAATCTGATTTAAAGGATTTAAATTTAAATAAGATTTATTTAAGTTTAAAAATGTGATCTTTTGGAATATAATATTTGATTTAATATGAATTGTAAATTAAATGTTTTAAGCCTAAAATATAATTGAAGTTGAGTATTTTAGTAGTGATTTAAATTGTAATTTAAGATTTATTATTTAAATGTTTTATAAAATGACCACGATGTGAAATAAGCATTTGGTTGTTAAAGAGAAGGGGGTCAGATATTGTCAAACTTTTTGCCAATTTCGAAATAAATTTAACAATGTGCATGTGGTGGAGAATCAAATACAAAGTAGGATGGTTTGGCAAACTCTATTGTTATGAGGTAAGAATGCAGCCCTGACCTTCGGGTCAGCTTGATATGACTAAAACAGGAGCCATAACTAGGCCAAGTGAGGTTGCTCCTTCTATCAGACATGCTTATTCAAAACCATATCGTTTGCTTTACGATTAATTGGTGCGCACCTTTGATTATGGGAGTGTTGTTTCGAGGTGGGGCGGTAGCTACGGCTATGTGCTACCACTAGCCTGGTTCCGCAAAATGGTAGAATCATATCCTGAGCATTGCCTCGCGTGCCTTGTCATGTGCCTTATCGAGCCCACTACGATTTGGATTTGTGTCGTACCTATGGAGTATTCCCTGATAGCCTATAATGTTCGATGGAGTTTACAGAGTTGTATAGACTATGATGCCTATAAAAATGTGTTAAGGGAGATATGGGTAACGCCTTAACGCACTTTTAAATATTATACTTTACTGGTAGACATTATATATCATAGCATATCTTACTACATATAGTAGTTCAACAGATCCTTAAAGGATGGGCAATCCCGAGCATCCTTTGAGTTACTGATGCATTTTACTTGTTACAATTCACTCTAGTTGATTTACATATATAAGTATGTTAGTCCTGACTCGAGTATTTTGTTTTACTTTATGCTCGGTTCAGTCTGAGTATCACAGCATTGAGGGCTCACCTTTTGGAGCTAGAGACATTGTTGGAGATCTATCTATTTGCTTTTTTTATTTCAGCTATTTCGGTTATTTTTGCTCAGACATTTGTCATTTTCTTGTGTATTAATGGATTTATGTATTTGGACTTCCTGTTGTATTTGCTTTCAGACTCTAATATTATGTATTTGTTTTGAGACTATGTATTTAGTAGCTTCATGAACTACTATGTTTTATTTATTCCGCTGTGAGATATTCTGTTATTCTGTGTTTGTGATTCTGTGATTGATTTTATTTACCCCAATTAAATTAACAATCTGTTGTTTTGAATGATTCAAGTTTGACATGTGTGGTTTTATTTTCTATTTGAATGGTTTGAAATAGAGGGTCGTTATAGGATTAAAGCTGAGCAAGGGAAACCCGAAGGATTGTTATTGCCATTAGATATCCTGACTTGGAAATGGAAACATGTATCAATGGATTTCATAGATGGGTTGCCTAGGAGTCAAAGAGGTAATGAAGCAGTTTGGGTCATATTTGACAGACTCACTGAAAGCGCCCATTTTATTTCCGTTAAGAGCAATAGCACTGCAGCACCTTTAGCACAGGTATATCTTAAGGAAGTTTGCGACTTCATGGAATTTTGATCAGCATCGTTAGTGATAGAGACCCCTTATTTACTAGCGAGTTTTGAAAGAGTTTACAGACAGATTTAGGAACATCGTCGAATCTCAGTACCGCTTACCACCCACGGATAGATGGACAATTGGAAAGAGTGAATAGGATCTTCGAGAATTTGCTAAGAGCATGCATCATGGACTTCGAAGGATATTGGGAGCACCACCTACCTTTAGTGGAATTCGCTTATAATGATAGCTATTAGTATGCACTCTTTGAAGCACATTATGGGAGGCCATGCAAATTGCCAAATTATTGGTAGGAAACCACTGACCAAATTTTTCTCGAACCAGATTTGATTCTTGAAGCTTTGATGAAGGTATAGTTGATTAGGCAATGAATGAAGGTAGCATAAGATCTTTAAAAATTCTATGCTTATGAGAGAAGGAAGGAATTGGAGTTCAAGATTTAGGATATGGTATTCATTAAAGTCCCCTTTTTAAGAAGGTTGTGAGATTTGGAAAATCAGAAAAGTTGAAACAAAGATTTGATGGGCCTTTTCTACTTGTGGAAAGAATAAGAAGACTGCCTTATCATGTGGAGTTACCCGATAGATTACTAGGTGTCCACAATGCTTTTTACGTTTCACACTTGAGGAAATGTCTTCATGACACAGCTATTGTGGTAGAGCCTAATCAATTGAGGGATACTAATATGGAGCCGATAGCATCCCGAGCCAATGCACGCATTATGGAGCATGGAACTAGGAAACTCCGCAACAAAGAAATTATGTTGGTTTGAGTACAATAGGAAGATAACCAGGTGGAAAGCACATGAGAAACTAAAGAGAATATGAAGATCTCTTATCCTGAGCTTTTCAGTGGTAAACTTTTCTCTTCAAATTCAGATTTTGGTTGCATTGTGGTTGCTAGATTGGACGTAGGAAATGGATGCTACACTTTTCACCATCACCTTGCACTCATGAAGAAATTTTCATATATATTTAGGATGTTTTTCGTACATATTCATATGCCATGGTCATACACTCATGCTAGGATTAAGCTCATTTATTGTATGTCTGCAATACATAACACATTACACTAATAATTGAGTAGATGGATATGTAGATAATTGGTTGTATAACATGATGTTTAGTGCGCTTACGTTGTTCGTCCCTTGGAAAATATTTCGGGGATAAATTCTTTTTAAGAGGGGAAAAATGTAACATCCAGTAAAATCAACCATAAGATAAATTGGATAAATTAAACTAGATAAGATAATGTTAAAAATGGAAATTTTGCAAAAGTGGAAATTTGACCATGAAAGTTGTATTGTTGTGTTTGTGGAGAAATCCCAATCAATTCCATATATAATATGTTGAAAGTGGAGCTCAAACGAAAAAGTTATGAACGTTTGAAGTTTCGGGTTTATAATAATCCAAACAGAATTCAAATTCAAATGGATAATTAATTTTAAATTTTGAAATTCAAAATTAACAGCAGAAAAATTTAGAGATTAAAAAAACGTTAAACTTAAAGTTAACACTAAAAATCAACTAAGGAATGAAATAAATCAAACAACCCAAAAAAAATCAAACTTTTCCAAAATAAGGGAAGTGGTCGACGCCTGACCTCGACCGGTCGACCGCTACCTATCGACCGATGGTGGGGGCGGTCGACCACTTCCCGTATAATGGTGGCCAGGGTTTTGCAACATTCCAAATTTAATCTCACCACTATAAATAAGACCCTAGAGCCCTCATTTTTATTCACATAATATTTTGGAAGCATTAGCGAAGCACTATTAGTTCGTCTCTTCCAAGATTCAAAACACTTCATTAGGGTTTCAGGTAAGAAATCCTATACATTTATCTTTTTTTATTGTTTATTTTTTCCAAACTCTTCTCCTCCAATCCTCTAATTTTATGAATCTAACATATATACAAATCCCTTACTGTATATATATCAAAAAAAGAGATCTGATAGAGGCTTTCAATGGCGTGTCAATCCAAAGGAGGCGAGGCTAAGATTTTACTATGAGTGGAAATCTTAGCTTTACTATATTAGTAATTAATTAGCATAATTTGGATTTGAATATGCCTTGGGGAGTTTTGTTTATGAAAATATCATATTAAAAACCCCAAAAACTCCTTCAATGCGAAATGTCAATTCTACGTTGAAATCTCAATTATTTATATTAAAATAATGGAAATTGTGTAGATTTGCAGTTTTATAATTTTACATTCTATTCCACTCCTTATTCTTTTTCTTTGGATTTGATTAAAGGATTTTGATTAAGGAATATAATGTAAGGTACAAATTTTATTTGTAGTTCGCACCCTTATTCTCATGAATTAAATAGAAATTCTTTTTTTATTTTACGTTAAAAGGAGTTGAATAGAGCGTAAAAATAAATTGTATGTTTCTGTTATCAAAATATTCCATTATTTTGATGTAATAAATTGAGTTTAGATTTTTATTTTATAAACCAGTTTATTAAAACTTTTGGATATGAATATTGGAATTTTGGTACTGTTGAGAATACAAAATAAGACTTACATAATTGTTTAAAGATATGACATTAAAACGCTAGTTTAGGACGTGTAATTCGCACGTCTAGAAATTACTAGGCACGTGTATGTATATATACATACACACATTAGCGTAACTGATGTATAATAATAATGTATAAATGCATAGTTACATATGTAACTAATCTAATTAAATCCCCCATATGAAGCTAATTAATGTTAAAGGGCATAATAAGAAAGATTTCTTTTAAGGCCTTGGTTATGGAAATGGTGAGATGTGTGATACGATATGTAGAGTGTATACAAATCATGACTAAGTTATAGAAATGCGAGGTTAGTCAAAAGCACACAGCAGTGTGACTTTAGGGATAATGTGAGACATCGTCTGTAATAAATAACTATGAGGACGTGAGATTAGTTATAAATTCTGTAGGATAAATTTGCCCAGCTAATATGATTACCAGTATCTATGAATAGTCGGACTAATGTAGGATGTCACCGTGGTTTTGGGTTCTATTACAATGGAGCAGCTTTAGAGATTGAAGGTATTAAGTGGTTGTGTGAGGGCCCGCCTCTTCTCTATGTAGGAAGTAGTAAATGGTCGAGGTTATGGGTTAGGCATGATAGAGGATATCCTAGTAGAAGGCCAACTTCAATTGGAGGTACTAACTAAAAGGATTCTGTGCAATATTATCTAGATAATTACTAGCAAGGAGTACGCCTTGGGATTATACATCGTAAATGATGTGGACTTGCCTTATATAAGGTAGTAAATGGTGGGATTCTACTTAATTCTCATTAAAAGGTATTAAGCGACTTGGGTGTTATATGTTGCATTGATAGGACATTATTGATGGTAGATATGAGTTATTAGGATGATAACAAATTAGCTATGGGAAAATGTTTGAAAAGCCTTTTTATGTAAACCTTTAGGCTTGTATTTAGAAAGACTTCTGTTATGATTTGAAAATGTAAGACATATTTCTACTTAAATTATACAGTCCAAATACTAATGTAGTGAGGCTTGAGATTTTATTCATAAGAAATATTTGTTCTGACTCCCTCCTCATTAGAATACAGGTTAGGAAGAGCGATGCTGAAGGCCGAGACATTAATGATGCTTGTGGTCGTAGACTATATATTTACTTGTTATTTTATACAATTTTTTATGTACCCTTGAAATAAAAACAGTGTTGCAATTTTGAACATTGGGGATATTTACGTAATTGTTGGCTTTTGACATTATGGTTTTAAATGATATCTTGACATTTGAATGAAATGGGTATTGTTGTGATTATTATATTTTATCCTTCCATTGTAAGATTCTAAATGTGTTTTTTTTTTGAACTAGTACTTTATATACAACAAATCAATGGGACAACATATCCCATGTCGAATAAACGTTCGAAAGCAAGTTTCGAATTTGTGACATCCTGCACCAAGCCGAATCAATTAACCACTTGGACAATGGTGCTTGTTTTACCAACCAACAGCTAGCTTTGAGATGGTTCTAAGTTTCGATGGACCTTTTCTGGATTGAAATTTAGGCCTATTTTGAGGCGAGTTAAACAGCAATTATGTAGTTTATTACATATATCTAGATCAATAACCAATCTTATTAAAAATAAAAGGTATTTTCTTTCTATTATATACTTGTTATATTATGTTATAATAATTAAGTGATTAATTTAAATTATTTAAATAAAAAAATCCTTAAATAATATGTTATATTATAAGAATTACAATGTTTTATAATCATAAGAAATTTATCATATTTAAAATAACATTTTTTTTTAAATATTCCTAATCAAGATGTTTCAAGATGGAATATCGATACATACGTTGAGACTAGAGCGCATAGCGCTCTCCAAATGTTGGGTGGTGTATTATACATGGATTTTGGGGGCACCAAGGGTCACGTACTGATAGATATTGGATAGTTATAGAATTACTCACCCGAGAGTTCTCTGTTGATTAATATAACTAAGGTCAAACAAACAATCTAGAAATGGCGATGTTACACACTTTCCTAGACTTGAGAATACTATGGACACTACACTTTAATTAAAGTTAAATTGTGTCATGGCGTCCATCGAACGACTATAGTTGGGTCTGAGTTGAAGCATTCGAAGTGAAATACCAATCGGTAGAGAATTCGTCTCCTTAGTCATATGAAGTTAGTCTCATGGTCAACCGTAGTCAAATCAAAGTTAAAGTCTCTAGCCAGAGATATACGATTAATAATATTTGTTATCATTTACTCAATGATTTTATGTTTGGACTTACAAAGTTGAATTTGGATGATATTGGAATTTTGAGCAAAACCAAATTCCATAAGTCCTAATGTAATATAGCTTTGACAAAGAGAATTGATGTAAATAATCGTTACTGCTAGGTACCGCTTATAGTAAATAAAATTGGATTTATCAAAGACCCGTAAGTGATAAATTTAGCTAAAATGTCACACAACTTGCTAAGGTGACGTGTGAATGTTAATATTCGAATTGTTTGACATAGCCGCTGACTGAATTTATACATTTGAGTCGCACAACCGAAATAATGAGTAATTCGAGTAAACCACATGATTTAATTAATTTATAACTGTTAGAAGTAACTAATATTTTTGAAATATTAGTTATTAAATTTTATTTGATGTTTGAATGTCATTCGTATTTAATAAAGTACGTGCTTAAAAGTTATACACGCATATAAATATATGATATTAATATAATATTTAGAACAAAAGTTAAATGAATTTGGAAATTTTTAAGGCCTGCTACACCTCATTCTTTAGCTGATCATGCATGGTGGGGGAGATGATTTGATGAGATTTAATTGGGAATTAAATAAGAAAATTTTTAAAGGAGTAAATGGAGAAGTTTCAATGTTTCCTTTAAACATACTCTCTCTCTCTCTCTCGTCTTTCATGATTATTCTCTCTTACAAAATTTCTCTTTCTCCCTTCAAGCATTGGCCAAATTTTTCATGATGGTATAGGGAAAAAAATTCCAAAATCAAATACAAAATAAATCAATTTATCAAAGGTGGTTTATACCACTTAATCTTTTCAACATCTGAATGTTGATTCAATAATCTAGAAGCTTTTGATTCATCATTCAGGTGTAATTTTTGGTAACATCCCAATGTTATTGTCTGATTTAATATATTTATGATTATTCATATGTTTGAATTACATATGATTTATTAAGGTTGTAATGGTTCATCTTCCAACAAGTAATTCAAACCATTTTATGTTCATCTCCGTTGATATATACATGTTTATTTGATTCAGATCTAACTTTTGCTTTCATCTCTTTTCTGAATACGTTCATCATTATTGATATGATTTAGACCCTTTTCCTTGTTAATTCTATAGTTGTTCTCTATGTTGTTTTGATGTGAATATTCTATCATGAATTTACATATGCCTGTGTTGTCCAAATTCTTTTTTTTATCTTTTGTTGTTTAAATGAACTAATTTTGATTGGAAACCATCTTTATAATATTGTGTATGTGTGTTTGTGTTTGTGTATTAATCATATATATTTATATTGAAGACTAATTTGTTTTATAACATTGATTGATATTTTGAATTGTCTTGAGTATTGTTCACAAAAAAGGAGAAATTTTTTATTTTCATGTGTGGACTTTTGTGTAAAATCCAAAATCTTTTTTTCCCTTCTAAATTTAAAACATTGTGTAAAATTCTATAACTATTACCTCTTTTCTAAATTAAATGTTTGTTCAATATTTTTATCTTAAGTTTAGATGTTAAATGTTTACATAAATAAGTTAATTTAAGATCTAAAACAACACATGTTATTTATGTATATGAAAACATATTTGTGCTTCCCCAAAATCAAATAAATAACGTGGATTCTATGCATTAGTGTAATTATTGGTTTTAACTCTTTCCCTAGTAGAAAATATGTTAATTTTAGATTTCATATTATATAAGTTTGTCAAATTATACATACATATACATATATATATATATATATATGCACAAACTATTCTACATCTTTTATTATGTATGTTACTACAACAAAAATACCCTTTTACAACTGTCAAAAACAGTTGTAATAGGTCTATTACAACGGGCGTCTGCCAGTCGTGATATCCACAGTTGTAATAGAGTTAGACTTTTTAACAACTGCTTTTGGCAGCTATAAAAGGCTTTTAAAAGCAGTCGTAAAAGACTTTTTTACAACTGCTTTTGACAGTTGTAAATGACTTTTTTGCAACTGCTTTAAGCAATGTAAATGACTTTTTACAGATGCTTTTAGCAGTTGTAAAAGACCATTACATTACACTAAATATTCAAAGGTTGAACAAGCTTTGTATTACAATTTAAGCGCTAAAACTCTCAAAATGAAAAAATCATGGAAGAAGCAAATATATTTAACAACATCAAGAAAGAAAAATTCTTATATCCATTTTAATCTTAGGTATAACAAAAAATATAGTAGATTACAACATAATGTTATCCAAGTCATGTTGAGTTAACATAATTTAGTCAAACATAAATACTCTAAGCACTAAAATTACCCATAAACACATGCATCTTGAATTAGCTTCTATGCATGGGTTTTTAGTGCCAACCCTTTTCCTTTATCTTCAGAACCTTTTGTTTCATTGTCCAACGACATAAAGTGTTGCTCAAATCATCTAGCAAGAAAAAATGCTATAGGTGTAGAAATAAGCAAGTGAATCATTCACAAACACGGCAACCTCAACCAACTCCTCCCTGTTGTAAGTAAATAAGCATGGCAAATAAGTGAATAACATAATTTAGATTAAATAAGCATGGAAAATAAATGAATAACATAACTCCTCCCTACTGCAAGTAAATAAAACACAAGTATATTGTTTGTAACAATTATCACTTTCTTAAAGCTTATTAACATGCTAAGAATTAATATGGTGAGTTCAGCATGATAATTGATTGATAACTAAACATAAATTCTGAAATTTAAGTGTAGTATGCTAATGGACATTGCTTCCAACAAACTTACCATCACCTACAATTTGTCAGGTACAAAAGTGGATTATAGCAGCACAAGGAGAAGCATAAAGCATGGATCTAATGAAAATACTGGAAAATCGACACCATGTTAATGGGCAATAGTGGATACGCCGTCTCTCCAAATTATCATGAGAATGATATCGACACCATGCTCACAAAAAAGAAACAAACAACTCATTCAAGTGTAGTAAACTGACAAACTGACACGGTCCCTTATCTTTCATGGTTAAATTTGTTTTCAGTGCTTCCTAAGTGTTTCCACTAATCCAAAAACAATTTGGAAGTTAAAATTTAAAAATCCTTATTCGGATAGAAGAGAAGTTGGGCTCCCAAAAGAAGAAGAAGAGGGCATTGTGAAAGGGAAGCGTTCCAAGAGAAAACAGCCTACCATTACAGTAAAAATGGTCTAGATAAGATGAAGGAAAATATGACTCTACTATAATGCATCAGTTACAAAATTTGCTTACTGATCAAGAGGAGGTGAATTGGATACCGAAGAAGCTTGGTAAGGATGCGATTAGGAAGCTGCAAAGAATTAATCTCAAGAAATCAGGCTCATCATTCATCAACATCAGCAAACTCCATGTGACGGCAATTCCCAAGCGAGCAACACCTAAATCAACGAAACAAGCAGTCTCCACATAGTCATCACCTCAGTTCTCAAAATAAACATCCGATCATAAATTTTTTGATACAATCTCAACCAACAACCTCAACCATCATTATCATCCTTCACCTCTGGAAGAAGTAATTAATAACTCTCACTATATCCATTAACCAATACAACTAGATCAAACAAATATCATCAAGCAAATATTAATCATCGCTAAATTCATTAACAATGTACCACTATAGTTTTCTGAGTATTATACAAAAACTCTCATATCTACAGAAATGAATTCAAGAAACTCAATTAACAGTGCAGTCTAAGCACGGTTACACCAAATCAAATAGATACATCCAGCATCGAATAAAAGCAATAATAAGATCAATAATGATTCTTGCATTTACTTGATGAGAAGTAGTAGTACTTTTTGAGGCAATCACCATTAGAGCATATCCTATCATTGATCGGTAGCAGTAAATATAGTGCTACCTCAACAAGTTCAACAGCACATATAATCTGTCACCGGATCCGATCAGCTGGACCAAAGTAATCTCAGTAATAGACTCTCTTAGACTGTCAAATATCTGCTCTGATGCAAGTTCATGAACTCATGCATCATTGATCAATGCACTTGCAACACATTTTTTTCAAAGAAAAATAATACGAAGGTGGAACTTGCAAATCCATTCTCAAATAAAAGTTGATTTGCAAGGAAAAATAAATGGATTCCACGGTTTCCAGCAGATAATCTTGAATGAGCAGTTTATCGTAAAATTTGATTCAAGAAGAAAAAATATCAAATTTCGTAATTTACAACAAATTTAATTTAAGAAAACTTGATTTACCTATCCTTCAAGTTCAAGCATCAACCGCTATATCCCAAGCATACAACTCCAGAGCGGTGACCAAGCAACCGAATTTTGCCCACGCTGATGGAATCGAGTACAAGGGACTAGAGCTTATCCGCGTTGAAAGTAGGGAAATAGAATTTGTTTTTGGTATGGAATCTGATGTTGAGATTTAATCGATGGTTAAAAGCAGGAATACGAAAAAGAAAGGTTTGAGGCGGCTATGTTTTGGTAAAAGTAGGATAAGGGTTTACTTTTATACGGGTTGGTGGGAAATTTTTCGTCCGTTGGAGGGAAATTTTTCGTGCACTGGAAAAAATTTGTATAATGGAGGCAAAATTTTCGTTATATGGAACCAAGGTTTTCGAATTTCGAAGCCAAGATTTTTCTTATTAACAAGTATTAGTCATTAATTATAAATTACAAATTATTGATTATTATAATATTATATATAATTGTAAGCACATTCAAAAGTGAGCGGTTATTGGGACATAAAATTTGACATGACAAATATTGACTGTTAGGTCATTTTGTCTTTACACGAGTCATTGATTAATGTAATATAAATTTAAAAATACTCAAAACTAATTAAAAACAATAATATTATCAATTATTAGTGACAAATAATTAATTAATTCACATAAATATCAATTTCATACACAAATTATTAATTAATTCATAATATTTATTATTAGTTATTATTTAATAGTAATTATTCATAATTATCATTTATTTATTGATTATTAAATATTTAATAGTAATTTAAAAACTAATTACTATTTGTTAATTATTAATTGTTAAGTTTTAATTATTTAATAGCAATTATTAATTATTAATGTTGATTATTATTAATGTGTATGGTTATTATTAAATATTCTTAAATATTAGTATTGTTGGTTACTAAATATTAATTATTATTAATATTAGTTAAGCCACTATTACAACTAATAAAAAAAGAGCTGTTGAAAATAAGTTTATACAACTTTCTGAAAAAAAGATTTGTAATTATTAATATTAATTGTTAATTATGAATTATCAAAAGTTAATTACTAAATATTAAATATTACTTCTTAATTATTAATATTAATTATTAATTATTAACATTAATTATTCATTATTAAAATTTAATTCTTATTTATTAATTATTAAATATTTAATAATTATTATTATTTATTATTTATTAATTGTTAATTATTAAATCGTGATTATTGATATTAGTATTTCATAATTTCAAATTAATTATTAATTATTAATTATTAAATAGTGATTATTAATATTACAGTTAGCAAACGAAAAAAATTGCAATAGACATCTATTACAACTGGAAAAAAGAGTTGTTAAAATATGCATCAGTTACAACTTACAAAAGAAAAGGTTGTAATAGTCATCTATTGCAACTTACAAAAAAGAAAAGTTGTTAAAAATAGACATCTATTGCAACTGGCAAAAAAATGTTGTAATAGGCATCTACTGCAACTAGAAAAATAAAAAAGTTGTTGAAAATAAGTTTATTACAACTTTCTGAAAGAAAAAGAAGTTGTAAAAAACCTCTATTACAACTGGTATTTTACGACAGTTGTAAAAAACCTATATTACAACTGGCATTTTATGACAGTTGTAAAAATGCATTTGTAATATGGTCTTTTTGTTTAATTCAAAACTTTGTACAACGAAGGCATGTTTAAAGAGAAAATGAGTTTGTTGTCGTGTGAATCTCAATATCTACATATGGTCATGTTAACTATGTACACTTGTATCTGTTGCACTTTCACAATATACGCTAGAGTATATTCGGATATACCCACAATTTATGTTGTGTATAAAATGCTCGGTAATGATATTTCATAAATGAATCGATTTAATTAAAAAGACAGAAATGAAGATTTAATTTAAAATATTTTAGATTGGATCTACAATTTATCTAGATTTCATAGACTCAAGTAAGATAAATTCATCCATTTAAACCGATTTCAACTGGTCCGGTTGCAATATTGGTATCAAAGAGTATCTTATTTGCCAAGCAGAATTAATCACCAACTTTGCTATTGCATTGTTGGATGCTCTAAATGTACCAAAACCGTTGAACTCTGCGGCAATATTTAAAGTATACCGACAAGAAGGATGCAATTTAATAAGCAAAATGATGCTTATTCGGCAAAAAAAAAAATCAGTAACATATATTTTTATCTATCTTGGATAATATTACTAGAGGAAAACTGTTTTTTCACCGTTGCATTCCTACAGTATCTATACATGAACGTAAGCACCGCGTCGATAAATGGTAGGGGAGTAATTACGACGGAAGGAAGGCATAGGTTAATTCCCTACCCCTTCCTTACGATATGGTTTTTATTCATATGGATTGTTGGATGAAAAATTTTGTACGTGCCGTAGTGACGACATAGGACTTCTTTTTTGTGTATATTTCTATTTTTCTTCTCCTTGTTTTGTCATTGTTTACTAAACAATTATGATACTTCCATGAGATCGTTGTTAAATATAACTTTCATTTTTTGATGCTTACTGTTCTATTAAAATTTTGAAATAGTAATTGTTATATTACTTTTATAATATTTGTTAATTATACACATGCGATTAATGGAAAAAGACCAGTTTGAACTGGCAGCATTGTTTCCGTTCTGATTTTTTTTAAATCCGACCATACAAGAACATAATTGCTGTAAAAACCTGAATAAAAAAATTCGTACTACTTGGATTAATGAGCCTATATCTTTTAATTCTTAAAGAGAAGAAGAGAAAAGATGATACAATCCCGTCGCGGGTGACAGAAATTTTTCCTGCAGTACAATTTTATTTCAAAGAAATTTGGAGTAGGACAATACAATAGTCAAAAATACTGCTACTTCTAACTTTTAATTTGTTCAGAGCATTCAAAATATTCGATGAAAATACATCTTCAGCAAAAGTAGCAATTATTGATCAAGATATATCAGAAGCATGTCTCCAGCACACAGCAACAGCATAGTGCAGCAGCACTGAAAAAAAGAAAAAGCTCTAATTTATTGCTGTTGTTAACGAAATGTGAATAAGGATGCAGTACGAATATGAAAGTGCATAATTACCATCCTTTCCAGAATCCATCTCCGCGGGATTTGGTTTGAATAGGAACATGTTGTGGTGAGTTATTACTGTTGGCACCTGCAAAACTGGAAATAGGGTAGCCAGCTGGAGGAGGTGGCTTTGCATTGTATCCTTCATTAGGACAGCCTTGTTCTGATTCAAGTCCATAAACTGTTCATCCATTGTAAGTCAGATATATATTAAGATTTATCATCAGAAAATCCATAAAACTCCTGCATGTAATGTAATTTAGATAAAAGGCATATCCATAAATCATAAATCTGTCTGGTTAATCTTCTTAATTGAACAAAATACCGGCGGTATGTTTGCATTTATACACTCCATTGGGGTATTGAAGCAGGCTAAGTTGTTACATATCAATATCTTTACTACTAATAAAGAAAATTCATTCAACTAATTTACTCGATGTCGTTTTGAAATTACAAAGATACATTTACTTTCCGTTTACATGTTTGTGCTAAAACAAAATACCAATATATGCAATAATACAAACAGCCCGTGTGCGAAGCACGGATCCATACTAGTATAAGTAGGAGGAAGAAAAAATTATGTACCTATGGGAGGATGAAGGAATTGTTGCTCGTCAAACTGATTCATCTTTTATTCTGTATAGTAAAAATTAGGACGTATAAAACCTAAAACAAAGCAAGAATAGAACCAATGAATGCAAGATGATCTAGTGTAGTTATCTATTTATAATCTCAGCAGAACCGATTGTTTCCTTATTTTATTACAATTTATAGACGATATGAAAAGGTTGCTTGCTTAGACCTATAAAACAAATCAAAGTGTCCAAACCGTTGCAAACCAAGAAGGATGATAGAATGAGCTTTTTGCTTTTCCTATTTTCCTATTTTATTTATTTATTTTAATAGTAGTAGTTTTAAGCATTTATTATTTGTGTATTAAGATTCAGCACATATGGTTTCTCACCCAGTCGTATTTTGGTAAGGATTGTTTTGACTTGAACACACAAAAAATCCCTTTGATTAATTTAACCGGCCAAGCCACAGTATTTGGAACGAACAGAAAAACAAATGACTTTGGTGAATTCGTCAAATGAGTTTGTTTTCTATGATCATTTTGGTGGCTAGTCTCTTTCAGAAATCTCTCATGAATTATACGATCATATATAAAAATTTTGGGTTTAGTATGCCAATATAGCATGTAATCTTGTATTTCGATTTTAATTATGGTTGTCCATGTCTTGCAATTAATTCAATCCAGACTTTATAACTAGGATACTGTTTCTTGTTTGTTAAAACTTAGTTTGCATAAATTATTTCTTTCCCTTGCTTTCCTGCCATTTTTAACTGAAGAAGAAGAGGAGGATTAAAAAAACCGCATTCTAACCTTCTAAACAGAATATTTAGCGTTTAACAAAACTGGGACCTTTGAAATTCCTCAACCAAAAAGAATTTAGCCAAACAGTTTATGGCGTTCAACGTCTTTCATAAAACGTTTGTTATGCTAAACGGCTACATTGTTTTTTGAAAACATTTCATAAAATTTTAGCCTATCAAACCCCACAAAACACCTGAAAATAGAAATTTAATTCCGTCCCTTATTTTCAAAATTGTGTAACACAATCATTTTGTAATTACATCCATATTTTTAATTTCAATAAAAAAATTCATTCTTTTGTCAAAAATAAAATCTGAATAATAATCACATCTAAATGATCGAAGCATTATTTTTTCTTAAGTTTTAAAAAAATTATCAATATTTGCAGACAACTGCAGGACAAGTACTTCAAATATATAGAAAAAAGCCCTTTTAAACAAAATCTGAAGATGCCTTGAACATGCATGGAAAACACTAGTGCAAATGACAAATCACAAGTAATCGTTGCAAATAACAAATTTACTTCTACACAATAAGATCAACCTTCAGAAATCAGTCAATTCATATACATTACAACTATATTACACCTATTTTGATATAACCTGATATTACATTTTCCCCCTTTCTTTTTCCTCCTAGACTAACATATTAATTGCACAACTATCGTCATAAGCACACAAAAATATACAGAAAAACTAAAAAATATATCATGTATTCTGGTCTGTTTGCGATTTTTGAATTACAAAATGGTCGACAATTTTGACAGTTTTGATTGGGTCAGGAGAACCAGATGCCCTCCATTTGCTTGGAAATCTTCTAAGATAGCTTGGTTGCAATGGTTGTTTTGGTTCATTATCCCATTCTGGATCTAGCTTCCAATCTTTTGGAACCTGACAAATTAATTCCAGTTCAGTCCTATTATTTTTAAATCTCCCACAACCTTTGTAAAACTTAAATTTACTAGTTGAACCGCACAATGGTGAAGTAACCGACCACCCGGTTGTATAACATTTTTATTAAAAATACACTAATCGCTAATTTTCATTACTTTCAATTAAGAGCAAATGATAATATGTTCGAGATATTATTTGCAAACTAAAAACAAAAAACAAAAATATTATAAAATTATATAGTAAAGAACCATTAACAATTAATCGCTGAATACACACACAAACATTATTACATTTAAAAGAGAGAGAATCTGTTGATTACGGTGATAATGAGCAAAAGAAGAAGAAATCGACAAAATACATTTATGAGAAAACAAAAGAAAACATATTAGTAGTTCGAATAGAGAAGATAAGAAAAACATAATATTAGCATGAAACAGAAACAACAACAACAACAACAACAAAAAAAAAAAAAAATATTTGGTCTACGAAAAGAGAGAAAAATACATAATGTTTTTATTTCACACTATTTGAAGTTGCAAACCTACAATAAAGCATACCTCCATAAACATGAACCATGAACTACCAATATAAACATGAACCGTAACTACCAATGTATATTTAATATTTTTCACAATATTCCATGACATGAACCATGAACTACCAATATAAACATGAACCATGAACTACCGATGTATATTTCATAGTTTTTATAATACTCGATTGAGTGACAACACACTACAACTGTTAAGTATTTATTTCATAAAACCAATGTTCCAGATCTTGATTTTGAATTTGGTCAATTGAATTAGAAAAAAACAATCGATTTCAAAAATAACGGATCCCATTTCAATTTTGGATTTTTGGTATCTGTTTACTAGAAAAATATGTTTCAAAAATAATGCATTAGCACCATACTAAAGAAATACAAATATAACCCAAGTTTAACAGTGACACTCTTACTAAGAGACCTCAAATAAGAAAAGCCTTTTCATGTTGTTTTTCTTTTTCCTCAAAAGTAGAAAAACAAAGTGGGGCAAAAAAATTGATAGAATTTTTACCTTATCAACTGCAAGAGTGAAAACTTCGAGATCTCCGCCTTTAGTGATATGAAATCGGTTGAAAGCTTTGTAATTCGCGATACGAAGAGAGGAGAATGCTTCATCGAAATGAATATGAAACCAGTTGATGCAGATATACAAATAGCTTCCAAATACCAAAGACACTACAGGAGTCGAAAGGACCCAATAATAAAGAAAGAGAGATAAATAATATATGATGGCTGCTCCTCGAGAAAGAGACTGCATCCCTTTCTTGCAGATATCTCTTCTTGTAACCGCCATTACCTATTCCACGTTCAAACAAAAGAAAATATTGTTACCATAATAGTGATTTTCGAATGCTATTAACATTACATCCGATAGGCATTATTTTATGTTGGATGTTGCCATGTTGCACATATCCGTACAAATGGGAAGAAGTCACTATATTTCTGTTTTTGGGCCAGTTCACACATCTCAACATTACATAAACTATTGATATTTTTGTTCAATTTTTCAGGTGTTTATAGAAAAGTTGTTACCTCAGGGACATCGAAGGCTGACATGAGATATTTTATACATGCAGGATAAAGTCCAAACGTCCATTGTTCTATGCGAGCTCTAAGCCCTGTAGGATCCGGAAAATGTTCATTTTCGGTAGACCGGTACCATTCATATAGTGTGTGATATCCTGCAGTACACATTATGATTGAACCATTAGGTAACAACGAAATGTTCATAAAAAACCTTTCTACAATGTTCTCTAGGTTAACAAGCTGCCTTTCGACCCAAAAAAAAAAAAAAAGTAAAAAGTAAAAAGTAAAAACAATAATAATAATAATAATAATCTAACCAAAATATTGCCAACATGTTTGGCTCAGTTGGTTGGTAGTTCAAACTACGAGATTAAAGGTCACTCGATCGATACTTGTTGAAACCATGTTCAAAAAAAAAAAATCTAGCCAAGATATTCTCTCCAAATAACTAACCATATATGTAATATCTGTATCAATCAATGTATATAAAGAATCTATAATCTATCTCAGTAAAGATTTTTCCAGTATAAATTGCAAATGGATTAGAATAGGTTCAGATACCATGATATCCATATCTGCATGTTTTGGACATTTACTGATATCCTATAATTAAAATATCCTCATGTGCTTAATCATCTAAAAATAAATAATGATTAGCACTTGGTTAAAATAATTTCATTTCGTTTCGAGTTAATTGAATCCAATTAATAAGTAATATGTTGAAATGGTTTTTTTAATCCATTTTTATGTATGTTTTGCCAGTAATACTGTGATGAACGCATACATCATGACAAAACAGATTATTAGGTGAAATTCACCACAAGTGCTTATGATTATCGAGTGTTGATCTAATTGCATACTCTGCATCTGTGTAGTGCTAAAATAAATTGAATGTTCAGATGTCAGAAATATAATATCAAGTTACACTTCTTGATCCAATGCAATGCTATGCAAATGCACTGAATTGATAAATGGGATTTTACACTAATTAGTTACACATTAAATTCAGAGAGGTGTTTTTTAGGGAAAAAGAACATGTCGCATAAATAAAAAAAAGAAACCTGAAGTTGCTAACAGGCGGTTGCGTATGCACATATCAATAGCTAGCTCCAAAAGCAACATTAGAATAAGAGCAGCAGCCATATGTGCAGAAACATGGAGTATACCAATCAATAAACGCCTTTTCCTTGACAATTTTGTGGGTACAAACAAATAAGATAACAATACCAACACCACAAATCCAGTTGAAGATACATAGGAGTGTTCCGTCATATACATAAATGCACTATACATTGCACTAAAGAAGCTTGTACAACGACCAGACCAAGAATCAGGAAACAATATGTTGAAAACGTCGCACTGGAATTGCAATTGTTAAATACCAGGTTGAGTTTTGCAAAATAAACTCACGGGGATTGCACAAATGATGCAAACTGTAAAAATGAATCTTTGTAACTTAATATTATGAAAATCTTTACCTGTGGGAACATGGAAAATACTAATATAAAGTATATGAAACCCCCAATGACATCGAATTGCCAATTTTTCTTGCGAAATTTCAAAATGTTACCTAATGCAATCTGGAAAAAAAGAAGAAACTAAAGTTATTAACCGAAAGAATACTGATACCAAAGAGCGAAATCGTTTGCCCAAGATGTATATGAATACATCTGCAACAGATTCGCCAAACAATTTAATGTGTTTTCATTTCAATGGAAAGTTAGATTCCAAAGGCGACCCTCCCTACTCATCGTGGTTAGCTCTGTGCATTGAATTATTTTTGCTTTTCTTAGAGAATAATGAAATAACAAAGCATCAGTTACCATAAAAATAAATTAGTTCTTACACATTAAGAAATCAACAATTTGACACAAGCTTATGTTAAAAAATTTGTTATTACTTAAAACCCCCTATTCACAGACATACCGAGTACAATGCACCATTGTCTCTTGTGAATGTTCAATAGGCTTGCTTGTTGACAATGAGGAATTCTTTCCAATTGTTTGCTGATGTCCTATCATTTTACCAGTATCGTGAATATTTTCCAACAGGAATGATATAGGATTTTACAACCCTCTCAATAATTTGTAGCCTACTGGAAGTCTGAAAGCATAAAAGAGTTGGCTTTCTTTGTTCTCGCTAAATACCACATAATTGAAATTTTACATAAATACAGTGAGCTGATACAATTTTGGCAATCTTTAAATCAAATAACAGTGTTATTTACGGTGCAAGATGCATAAAAACGCAGAACCTTTCTAGAGCCTAAGCACACGATACAACAAATTAGCACGTGCCTTTTTTCAATTATTGTCCATTCATTAAATGATAAAAAAAAGTCAAACTGATGGATAAATACTACTATAACCTATATTTCTTTTACTAAAAGATATCCAAGAAAGTTTTTTTAAAATCATTTTGCATAACCAAAAGGTATACAACAAGTAGTATTTTATTCATTTCCAAAAAAAATATCATCAGATATTTGTGAGCATAGAAGCGAGGTTTGAGATCTCAGTTTCGGTCGTTTTAAATTTTAGGAATTTCAATCTAATTCGTAAATTTAGAGAATTTCGGTTTCAGTTTCATTTTCGAATTTTTTAACTATTTTTCATATAGTTACACATATATTTGTTTAATTTATTTAAATAAAACGTATAATTTATCTTTAATTGAAAATTAAGATATAAATGAACAACATTGAATAATTATAAACATTTATAACACTAGAAAATATTTATTTACTACTTCATTTTCAACTTTTTTTTAATTACACAATTTATATATTTCGTGATTATGTATGTTTACTGAGTTAAAATTTCAGATTTTGAATATTCATCTATTGAAACTCAAATTAATTCTTATTTAGAGTTTCTTCTGCATAATTTAAAGTTGAGTAGCTTTTTTAGTTAAACCGGAGATTCAGTTTGATTTTGTTTTGGTCCCCGCTGAAGTCTATACGGAACGATCGAAATCTCAATGTTTCAGTTAAAACCTCAAACCTTGCATAGAAGGCCAAGTACAAATGTCATACTAAAAGCAATAGGTCAATTAGAAAAAGACTGAAAACCAATTAGAAAATGAAGTTATATAAATGCTATTTTCTATGCACCATTATTATCATGAAAAGAGAATTAATAAACAAAATTATGAATAAAATAATAGTTGAGCATAAAAAAGGGGTGCTTTTTTACACCTTACGTCATGTGCGTCTTCAGCACCACTTGTCATTCGGTGCACCTTCTCAGGTGCACAACACTACAGGAGCAAAAGGCATTATTGACGCACCCAGCCATGCACCAATGGATGTGTTAGATGGGACGCCTTTTACAACTATGATCAATAGATGTGTTGTCTGCATGATCTAGGCTAAGACAAGATACCAGACACTAAATCGAGAACGGTTTAAACAGAGAATAACTCATAATGTTAATTAATTAAAAAGTTTTATTGCGGTGTTGTTTAGTAGTTTTGAATGTATGTGAAATTTAAGATAATGATGCTAAATTAATAATTAGTTAAATGTTACTGATCCAACCCAAAATTAAATAAAAGCTAAATTTACTTACCCTGCTAGAATCATCATAAGATGGATAAGTAGCTTCACTCTTATAAGAATTTCCATAAAATTTGTTGAAGTTTTTGAAAACGTGTGTTGGATGCAAAAAGGCCCCACCACACCCATTTACAATTAAATGATCAACATGAACAGGCTTGTTATTATCCGAATTAATAGATGAATGCCGCATATAATGATGCAAGTCACCAGCCATTCTGAGCTTGCATCTGTGGTTCAAATAGTCACGAATCAGGTGTGAAACATTGATTCCAGAATTTTCTCTCCAGTACCAATCAAGAAGCCAATTAGGTTCATGTGTCATGATGATGACAGAATCGTTATCACCAACCTGCAAAACATTTCCAAAGATTTCAAACTGTAAGTCTCCCACTTCTCATCATGGAGAGTAGATAATAATTTAATGATGTGACTGTTTGAAGTTCAATGCAATTATTTTGTTTATGTTATGAATGAACTATTATATTCGTGTTATATACAAAACAAACAAGTGCGAAGACCGAATGTCAATCCTCAGCTCATCTAGTATAGCACAATTTTCGTGCATAACCTTGATTTTATGTAAGCAAGTTTCTTCTTACAAATGACTTAAAACCACAAGTGTCTATCGTTTGCACCAAAATTGGTCACAACACTCTTCGGGAGTCTTTGAAGAGATAACAATGAAGAATGTAAATTGAAAATGAGTATTATCTAACAAAAACTCCAAATAACAGTAATGTAAATGCGTAAACAAGCGATTTATTGTGGTTCGGCATATTGCCTACGTCCACTGTGAAGTTTTTGCAACTTTATTGATTCTCTTTCAATGATTACAAGTTGTTACAGCAATCAACAGCAAGTTACAACTGAAAATTCAAATTCAACAGTAGTATAATGATGTAGGATGATGGAGATCTCGATCCGACAGAGTCTGAACGCTTCCGAGTCAAAAAGATCCTTTTTCTGTTGGCTCTGGGGCTCTATTTATAGGCGTAGAAGGTTGAGATCGCGCTCAAATCTCGAGAGACTTTTTCTAACACGTGAGTGGGCTCACGCGGCCAACCTCAGAAAGTTTCAAGTCGATCCGTGATCGATAGAAGTCATTTCGTATCGATCAAGATGATGTCCAATTGAGCTGAAATTTGGTGGAGACGTTCCTCGGCATGTTTGCAATCTCCAATGAAAATTTCATGGCGTTTGGATCAGTAGATTGAGAGATATCGTCGATACGAAGTGATGCTCTTTGCTGGGCTGTTTAGTTCGAATCCATCTCTTCGAACCAATGGTTTCGAATCGATGGTGGCACGCGTCTTTGTGATGACGTGGAGCGCAAACTTCGTCTCGATCCGGTCTTCACTCCGAGTTGACCGCATCGAGTCCACATATTTCGGCTTGTTCGCATCGATGGATGACACGTCACCTAGGCTTGCTGGCTTGATGGATTCGAATGAAGCTTCACTGATGGGTTCGAACAAGGCTTCACTGATGGAGTCGAACAACCGATGGTTGATGGATACGAACAAGCTTTTCTCTGATGGATACGAGCCTTGTAGCTTCTTCATGGATACGAAGTCAATCGATGTGAACTTGAACCCTTCGATGGATACAAGGATGACGATCTGATGGATGCGAAGCAGATACTGGCTGATGGATACGAGGCGCTTCATCTGCTGATGGGTACGAAGTCCATCGATACGAACTCGATGGATTCGAACACGGCCGCTCCTGATCGATACGAACTCATGGGAGTTACCGATACGAAATAGGTGATCCGTCGATGGATTCGAATGAGACCGAGTCAAACCGAGGTACTTCGATGGATTCGAAGTTGATCGATACGAAAGCGATCGATTCGAACCAGAGTTCGGTGATGGATACGAAATCACCCATAGTGATGGATACGAAATTTGGGATTTTCCCTTCAAATTGAATCGATCATAACTTGAGCGTATGAACTCGGATTGACTTGAAATTTAAGATGTTGACTTCTATGATCATTCTTGTCATTGTCATGTCCTATCAATTGTAGCTCAATCTGGACTCGGACAAAATTCAACGATATCCATAGTGAAGCAAAGTATGACCAATCTCTGAGACGAACTGTCTTTTGTTTTCGATCGATCTTTTGGTATCACGGCTTTGTCAAAAGGCGGGATAACATTTGCCCCCCAAAGTACGTCTTGTGGAAACATGACGTGCTTTGAAAAGCTGCAATTTTTCTCTGAACAATCATTGCTCTTTTGTCGAAGGTTGTAATCTTGCGTTGATATGATTGATTGCTGTATAATAGTGCTTAGCTATTGGTTGTTGTAATCGTAACAAGATGAGTATTCGATCCCTGTGAATGTTTAAAATCGAATATTAGTCTGACGTATATGCATATATGTTAATTTGACTCTCGTTAACATTGTGTGTTCACGAGTCGTTGTCAGTTTTGTTTGTTATTGAATTTCGTATCGATTCTCTCCTGAACCGATTTGAAATTCGAATTGAAACAACGCTTGATGGTTGTTTTTGACTATCCTCTTGTATTGATCCTCTCCTGAATCGATGTAAAAGGTTGAAAAGTAGTTTTTCATATCGTGCGAGTCGAAATGATGGATACGAAATGATAGTTCGTATCGATGAGCTTGGATGGATATGAAACATCCGTTCGTATCGATGAGAAATGATGAATACGAAATGATAGTTCGTATCAATGAGCTTGGATGGATACGAAACATCCGTTCGTATCGATGAGAAATGATGGATACGAAATGATAGTTCGCATCAATGAGCTTGGATGGATACGAAACATCCGTTCGTATCGATGAGCTTGGATGGATACGAAATTTCTGTTCGTATCGATAGGTTTTGATGGATACGAAATTGTTATTCGTATCAATATGCAGTGGATGGAGTTGTGAACTTGTTGATGTGAACGAGGGCTTTGAGCCGATGGAGTTCACAATCTTCAGCTGTCCTTGCTGCTTCCTTCGTATCGATGGATCCGTTGTCTATTTCGAATCGATAGAAATTTTCGATGATGGATTCGAAACTATCGTTCGACTCGAACGCTAGGGTGACCGGTGGTGACTGGTCACATCGACCGGGAGGCGAATCGACCCGGTTCTTCTATGGCTCCATATAAATACTGTGGACTTAGCCATTTTTTCACTTTTTTACTTTTACTGCCACCTTTTGCTTTCGTATCGATAGAGAGTCCAAGAGGAAGAACTGTTTAGCCTTCGAATCGATTCAGTCCTTCAATCCTTCAAAATTAAACATTAAAATCAGGTAATTAATGGATAGAATCGTGTTTAGAACGATGAAACTCAAAATCTCAATCCATCCTTCTTGCTTTTATGACCGGTTTCGATGAATCTAAGATCTGGACGAGTGAGAGCAAGATTGGGGATGGAGCACGGCCATGGAGTTAAGGCCATTTTGGAGGAGTTGTGGAGTTTTCGAATCGAAGGAGATTATGCGATTTCGTATCGATATGAATACGAGAGCAGCGATCGATGCGAAGCCAATGTTCTCAGATCGATGCGAGATGGTGTGCCCTTGATCGATACGAAACGTATCGAGTCGAACCGGATCGATACGAAACGTATCGAGTCGAACATGGTCGATGATATATCTTTGACTCGATACGAATTTGAACTGCAGCGACCGATTCCAAGTTGAAATTAGATGAATTTATAGAACTTTTGTACATTAGAATACTTGACTCCGACGAGCTTCTGCCTTTCATGACTGAACTTGACCGTAAAATTGCATATTGGACTACCTTTCGAAACTCGCCGATGGAACCGTAACTTAACAAAAATATAATGAACTTTAACTTGGATCGACCGCTTGCGTTTGGATGGCACGGTTGTGACGGTCAGCGATGACGGTCATTTCCGTTTGATTTTCAGAGTTTTGTCGTTCATACATTTCAATTTATTCTATAGAATTTGCTCAAGTAATGCACAGCACTACACGACACATTCATGCACTTTACACCGGGGAATGCACAGGCTTTTTAGCATCTAATGATGATTTCTCGTGAGCTAGCTAGTTATGGAAACTTCAAGTTCGCAGTCGCAAGAAACTCATAGTTCAGTCCCTCCCGTGCTTGAAGTACCGGAGATTGAGAATGATGTTATCGGTCCAGCTCCGGACGAGTTACCTGACGCATCCTTCATTAGTAACCCATCAGACTCTGTCCCGTCCAACATTTCAGAAGACATGCTAGGAAGAATATGCTTAAGGCATGGGTTGTCGATGGATGACGTGCTACTGCCGGGGCCAAATGATAGACCGCACAATCCACCGGAGGGATATACCGCATTCAATCGCCACGCGTGCGCAGCTGGGACACTCCCTCCGTTTAACCAGTATATAAGAGAAGTATTGTCGTTTTTAAGGATCGCCCCATCTCAGCTGCATCTGAATGGATATGCGTCACTCAATAGCTTGTTCATTGCATTTATGGAATATCTCTATCGACCGTCACTCCTGATTGAGATCAGATACTTGTTTAACTTCAAGAGTCGGGCCGATAGTCCATCTTTCACATTCCGGGAGGCGGTAAGAAAATGCCAAGTGATCACAAGGGCTTGGACTAGATTGAGCTACTTCAGGACGGAGTGGTTTTATGTCAGATGCCCCCCAGGGTTTGCTCGACAATGGCTATTCAGACGTGAGTATTGCTATTTTTCCGGGTAGTTGATAAGACTGATGTATTCGAAGTCGAACTCACATCTCTTTTCCTTTTCAGCCGTAATTCAGCGACCCGAAGGTGATCGTTACAAAGAGATACTTCGGGTTTTTCAAGAAATCCCAAGTGAAGAGAGGAATATCGAGCTGCTATTGACAGATAGGAATCTTAGGATTCTTGGACTGGTTGAACGAAGACAAAGCATAATGCTCGATGGTGTCTTAAGGACTGCCTCGAAGGAACGAGTTAAACGAAGAAAACCCAAAGTTATCGTAATTAAGGAGGCTGACTCGGAGAGAACTCATACCGATGAAGAACCATTGGGCGAATCTGTGGATGTAACCCCAGATATCGAAGAGCAAAGAAAAGGCAGGGCAGCCGTTGTTAAGCCATCTAAAGAGGGAAGATGGAAATCGGTTGTCACGGTCCGACCCGCCTCCGGAATTAGAATTTCGAAGATGTCTCCTCCGAGAACTGAGAATCTTTATGAAGGGCTCGCCGATATTCCAGTTTCGGACGATGTGACCTTGCAGCATGATGCCGGATTGGACGAACTTTCAGAAGCCTTAGTTTTAAGCGAGTCTCTGCCCACTAGTGCAGTTGACACATCTGGTTGGTCGGGAGGTTGCACCTATATTCACACTTCACGGCACTACACGATTTTTAAGTGTAATACGCTCACTGTGAGAGAATACTAATTTCGTTTTATGTTCTTGCTTCGCAGATACCATGTCTGGTAGAGGTTCGATACTTGGTAGTCTTTGTAAGAAACGCAAGTCTTTTTCATATTACGAAGCATATAGGAGGGAAGGAGATAGAGAGTATGACTATGAGCGCTCGAGTCATGAGCGCTCTGACAGAGACAAAGATTATAGGCGTCGATCTCGATCTCGCACGCCACCTCCTAGAGCTCCTGCACCGCCTCCGGTTCAAGTTTCGAGGCCTCCAGAAACTTCGCGGCCCAAGCCGTCTTCCCGACCATCGAGGTCTGATACACATCGCAGAACGGAGATCGCGACCTCCCTGGCAACAGAGCAGACATTGATGGAGCCTTCAGGAGAAAGAGCAGTTAGCCTTGCTCAGCTGAGGAAAGAATTTCCTGAAATTTGCTTTGATGGGTTTGTCTTTCCTCCACATCTAAAAAGGATACCGTCGATAGTTGCGCCTATGATGCATGACTATCTCTCAGACGTATTCTTCCAGTATCAAGAATGGTCAAAAACCGCAAATAAAGCGTCAAAGGTGGCCTTTGATCGAGCGGCTACGATTGAGAAGTTGGAGAAAGAACTTGGTCAAAAGGACCGCATTATTCAGGAGCTCGGTAGTGAGGCCGAGTTCTCTCGAAAGTCAGAGATTGAAGCTCTCAGAAAAGCTGATGAAGCTCAGGCAGTGATGGATAGGATGAAGCGTGAGATTACGCTACGATGGAGGACATGGGCCACCGAAACACCATCGTAACTGCCGAGCGGGATGCGGCCTTGAAAGAGCTAAACGAGCTCAATGCCAAAGTTTCAGAGATTATGAAAGAGAGGGGCACCGCTAACGTTTCCGCACAGAAAGCGTGTGATCAGGCGGTGGAATTTCGAAGAGAAAGAGATGCGGCCTTAGAGAAGGTCCGCGAAACGGAAGCCGAAGTTGATGAGAAAGTTCGTCAAGCAGAGATTAAACTAGAAACAGAGATAGAAGAACTTCTCATTACTTGTAATGCTAATGTGCTGAGGCACAGAAATTTGACATGGCTTGATGATTATCCGCAAATTTGTTCAACGCCTGGAATTTATTAGTCGAAGGAGAGAAAGCATCACAGCCAGACGAAGTTTTCGATGAGTTCGAGTTGGAGAACCGTATGTTGACTGATGATGAAAAGAAGGTTCTCCACGATTTCATGATCTCTCATGCTAGAGAGAGGCTGGGTACCCAACACTTGGAAGTTGGTGAGGGGTTTGGCGTTGCGCATCCATCTACAAGTTCAGAGATGATTACTTCGTCCGGATCGGAGCCGACGTCGGCGACTGAGCCGCAACTGGTCCCAGGCTACGATCCTGAGCAGCCACGCTTATCTCCTGTAAGGGAACATTCTTCTGAAGCTGTTCAGTCAGCCACGAGTCAAGTTGAGGAAGGTACTCTGCATAAATCTACTGTGCGTCTGAATTGAAGTGTTTGTATTGAAGCGTGTTCTGACAACTTCTTTTCTTTCTTGTCCAGTGAGCAAAGTTACACTGACAGCGCCTCCTGCAGTCCAAGAGCCACATCAAGAACAGGAGGCCATTATTACTGAAGCGATCGCCACAACGACAGCCGCGCCGATCGAGGTGACACAGGGGGTTCAATCACTTTCGACGAACAAATGATGAATGAACTCTTGAGCCAGCACAGTGACCCCTTTGTTGATATGCCATTTGTTCTCGGCGCGTTCCCACATGTTTCTACTGTATCGTCACAGTCCACCGCTGCCTATCGTGAATCTCGCGCTGCTCGTGAGGCTGAGATACTTGCTCAAATTGATGCAGAGATGGAAGCGGCAGCACACGGTGGTAATTCTGAAAGTGTTACAACGGCGGTCGGGCCCACTCCTCTTGCGGTGGCATCTTCTGGGGACACGCTTGTCGAAACCAGCACGCTCATTCCTCCCCGGTGGTAGACCCGACTCCTCCAGAAGAGAATATTCTTTTAAGTTCAAGTTCGTAGGAGTATATCGATATCATGCCTTCGTCAGAGGAAGATCCGCCAAAGGGTACGGGGTCGAAGCAGAAGACTGTTAGTGGTTCTAGCAGTTCTGCGTCAAAGAAAAAGCCAAAGAAGAAAAAGTAGATAATCCCATTCTGGCGCATTTTTGGCAGTTAGGAAGACACTTGTATTTTTCTTTCATAGGCTATGTATAGATGCAGGCTTGGCCCCCGCTAGTAGGAATTTTTGGAATGACTTGTACATGAATCTTCACATACAGTTAATTGAAATAAAATTTAGTTTCTTTGTTTCAATTCTCATTTCTTTTGTGCTTAAGTATTTGCGGTGTTTGGCTTTCAGTCCGGTGTACTTGTGGTGTTTTTACCGTCAAGTAGAGTTCGTTTTATTTGCCAAGTCTGAAAATCTTGGTCACATGTTGTGATTGATGAATGAGTTGAACTTCGGACATTGTTTCACTTCGGTTAGTGATTAACACTTAAGCTTTTTGCCCCCAGTTCCGGGGAACGGCATTTGTATTTCGGTGGTCGATCGCACCTATTGCAAATCTTGAGCACACGTCCACACTCCGGGGACTTATGATAATTTGTGATCGATAATCTGGTTCGCGCTCTGGGAACTTGAGAGTTATCGATGTTTGTAATACAGTTCGCACTCCAGGAACTTTGACTTGGTATTTGCGCTCCAATTCACACTCTGGGAATCCGGAGATAGCATGTATGTTTGAGTTCGCACTCCGGGAACCTGTAATTTTATACTCCAATTCACGCTCTGAGAATTTGGAGTTAGCATTGATGTTTTGGTTCGCACTCCGGGAACCTGGTATTGATGTTTATACTCGAATTCACGCTTTGAGAAGTTGGAGTTGGCATTGACGTGTCGGTTCGCACTCCGGGAACCTGAAATAGATGTTTATACTCCAATTCACACTCGGAAAGTTGGAGTTTGCATTGATGGGTTGATTCGCACTCCGGTAACCTGGAATTGATGTTTATACTCCAATTCACACTCTGTGAAGTTGGAGTTTGCATTGATGGGTTGGTTCGCACTCCGAGAACCTGGAATTGATGTTTATACTCCAACTCGCACTCTGGGAACTTGGAGTCAGCCAATAGATGGTCAGTCACACCTATTTGGGCTTTTTAGGAATTCGTTCACACTTTAGGAACGATGGATTTGATGTTTATACTCCAATTCGCACTCTGCGAACTTGGAGTCCGTTCACACTCTGGGAACGATGTATTTGATGTTTATAATCCAATTCGCACTCTGGGAATTTGAAGTCCGTTCGCACTCTGTGGACGATTTATTTGATGTTTATACTACAATTCACACTCTGGGAATTTGGAGTCTGTTCGCACTTTGGGAACGATTTATTTGATGTTTATACTCCAATTCACACTCTGAGAATTTGGAGTCCATTATCCCTTTGGGAACGATTTATTTGATGTTTATACTTTGGAGTCTGTTCACACTCTGGGAACGATTTGTTTGATGTTTATACTCCAATTCGCACTCTGAGAATTTGGAGTCCGTTCACACTCTGGGAACGATTTATTTGATGTTTATACTCCAATTCGCACTCTGGAAATTTGGAGTCAGTTGTTGGACTGTCGTGTGTCGGTCCAGTTCAGCCTTTGATGTAGTGGCTTGCCCCCGAGCTAAGGTTTCACTTAGTGAGTGGTCGGTCGTATCACAGTCACTCGCTATTTGAATAAATTCCATTGTTTGACGAACTTAGCTCTTCGTGTGTCGTGATTGTTGAATATTGCATTCGTTGAATCACAGCTCTAACCTGAAGAGATAGTAATTTATTGCTTGAACGGAAAAACATGGCAAGTTAGTGGCTTATTACAAATTCAAACTTCAAAATGTAAAGAAAATTGCAAAGTATTTATAGATTGAATGAGTCTGTCATGTGTAACAGTGACGAAGATCTTCGTCGTTCCAGACTCCTGAAAAAGTTGGTCCGCCACTGAAGGCGTTTATCACCAATCTTCCGCGGGGACAAGTGGAGTCCTCCTGCCTCGGTCGATCGGGATCATTGTTTTGATTTGATGGGCCCGCTTCTCTAGGCTGCGGTGCCCGCACAAACTGTTCCAGCTTTCTTTCTCTAATCAATTTTTCTACGAGATCTTGTAAGTGACGACATTCATTCGTATTGTGCCCATAGCTTTCATGAAACCTGCAAAATTTTCCCATCTGAATTTGCCTCTCTGACGACGGTTTTGGTGCAGGTTTTTGATACTGAATTATATTACAGGTTTGTAAATACGAGTTCTCCAATGATGTATTCAAAGGAGTATAACTGTCAAATATAGGATTCTTGCGCTGTGGGCCACGATTTTGATCTCGTTTTCTAATTTGATTCACGCTCTCTCCGTCGAGCTTGTTTGTTTTTAACGTTCAACTGAACTTTTCCGAAGCTCTCACCGGACTGTTTGATTGCGACATTGTTTTGGATTCCTTCCGTGTTTGGCCCTGCATCAGTTTGTTTCCTAGACTGTTTCGCATCTTCTCTTCTCAGGAATTGAGTCGCCTTGGCGTGGAAACAGTCCAATGATGCAGGTGGTTTTCCGGCCAACCAGTTGCCAAACTCAGAATCGGGGTCAATTCCCTTAGTCAACGCCATAAGGATGGAGTTATCGTTCGGATTGCTGATCTCCGCACATGCAGTATGAAATCTCTCTAAGTAGTGTCTGAGCGTCTCTCCAGGAGCTTGGGTGACGCTAGACAGAGTGTTGACGTCTTTCGGTCTTGCGATGTGCATGCGGAATTGCTCAACGAACTTTGTGGCCAACTGGTCGAAGGAGGAAATGGATCGAGATGGCAGTCGAGTGAACCACATGGTAGCAATGTCCCCCCAAGGATATGGGGAAACTACGACACTTCACTGCATCGTCAGCTCTGGCAGCGGTCATCGACCACTCATATTTCAGAATATGTTGGTTGGGATCGGAGTTTCCCTCGTACATGGGTAGAGTTGGCATCCTGAATCACCGTGGGGGTTCAGCGGTACGAATATCATCCGTGAAAGGAGTGTGACTTCAAAAAATTCCTCAATCGTCATTCGTGAATCTCTGGCTCTCACGGATCATCTGACGTATCATGGTCGAAAGATCCGGCATTTGCACGTTTTGTGTGGCTTGCGCCGGAGTGTGATTGAATCTCACATCCTGGAGTTGGACCGGATGCTGTTGACGGTCCAAGTCTTGCCTTCTTGGCTCGTAGTCCTCTGAGACGTACGGTTCAGGGGTACACCCATGCTGATGACTGTACGGGTTTGACTGACTTGGGGTATCGACCCTTCGTTCATTCGCGGCATTCGTGGCGTGGTATCCTGTGGTGCGGTGAGGAATGGCACCTCCTCGGGAGGAGGGCCTGGTTTGAAAACTGGCTGATGGACCAACTCTCAGTTGTCCAACAGTCATTGCCGGTTGATTTTCAGCAGTTTGTATGTGACTCCCATTTAGCCGGGGTCGTGGAGATTGATTATGATAATCAGAAGAGGAGGAACTTTCGCTGGAGGAGCGAGCAGCATGGTCTCTCTTGAATCTCTTTCGCTTCTAGCGATCCAGCTGGTTGATCGGCTCGACGTTAGCGCGTAGCTGTTCTGTTAGTTGTTGTCGACTCTGGGTTAGCTCTTGAAGTAGCAACTGGAACTCTTGCCTAGTAACCGGACCTGACGGTTCTGAGTGTCCAGTGTCGTCTTGGTTAGAGGGAGGTAGTGGCGTAGGATTCTACCTATCATGTTCCTCTCGATTGATAGCATTAGAGGTGGTCCTTGTGCTAACCATCTTGAAAGTTGAATTCTTTTCCTAGACTTTATGCAAACTGAATAGAAGGGAAGGAACTTGGAGTTGTGATATGGATCTCTCTCTTAGATTTATTCAATCCGGTATCGATGACAGATTCAAAGAGCAGGAGAAAACCTGAGTTCAATTCTCAGTCAAAGCACCAAAGTGTTTGCACCAAAATTGGTCACAACACTCTTCGGGAGTCTTTGAAGAGATAACAATGAAGAATATAAATTGAAAATGAGGATTATCTAACAAAAACTCCAAATAACAGTAATGTAAATGCGTAAACAAGCGATTTATAGTGGTTCGGCGTGTTGCCTACGTCCACTGTGAAGTTTTTGCAACTTTATTGATTCTCTTTCAATGGTTACAAGTTGTTACAGCAATCGACAACAAGTTACAACCGGAAATTCGAATTCAACATTAGTATAATGATGTAGGATGATGGAGATCTCGATCCGGCAGAGTCTGGACGCTTCCGAGTCAAAAAGATGCTTTTTCTGCTGGCTCTAGGGCTCTATTTATAGGCGTAGGAGGCTGAGATCGCGCTCAAATCTCGGGAGACTTTTTCTGACATGTGAGTGGGCCCACGCGGCCAACCTCAGAAAGTTTCAAGTCGATCCGTGATCGATACGAAGTCATTTCGTATCGATCAAGATGATGTCCAATTGAGCTGAAATTTGGTGGAGACGTTCCTCAGCATGTTTGCAATCTCCAGTGAAAATTTCATGGCGTTTGGATCAGTAGATTGAGAGATATCGTCGATACGAAGTGATGCTCTTTGCTGGGCTGTTTAGTTCGAATCCATCTCTTCGAACCGATGGTTTCGAATCGATGGTGGCACGCGTCTTTGTGATGACGTGGAGCGCAAACTTCGTCTCGATCCGGTTTTCACTCCAAGTTGACCGCATCGAGTCCACATATTTCGGCTTGTTCGCATCGATGGATGACACATCACCTAGGCTTGCTAGATTGATGGATTTGAATGAAGCTTCACTGATGGGTTCGAACAAGGCTTCACTGATGGAGTCGAACAACCGATGGTTGATGGATACGAACAAGCTTTTCTCTGATGGATACGAGCCTTGTAGCTTCTTCATGGATACGAAGTCAATCGATGCGAACTTGAACCCTTCGATGGATACGAAGGATGACGATCTGATGGATGCGAAGCAGATACTGGCTGATGGATACGAGGCGCTTCATCTGCTGATGGGTACGAAGTCAATCGATACGAACTCGATGGATTCGAACACGATCGCTCCTGATCGATACGAACTCATGGGAGTTGACCGATACGAAATAGGTGATCCGTCGATGGATTCGAATGAGACCGAGTCGAATCGAGGTACTTCGATGGATTCGAAGTTGATCGATACGAAAGTGATCGATTCGAACCAGAGTTCGGTGATGGATACGAAATCACCCATAGTGATGGATACGAAATTTGGGATTTTCCCTTCAAATTGAATCGATCATAACTTGAGCGTATGAACTCGGACTGACTTGAAATTTTTGATGTTGACTTCTATGATCTTTCTTGTCATTGTCATGTCCTATCAATTGTAGCTCAATCTGGACTCGGACAAAATTCAACGATATCCATAGTGAAGCAAAATATGACCAATCTCTGAGACGAACTGTCCTTTGTTTTCGATCGATCTTTTGGTATCACGGCTTTGCCAAAAGACGGGATAACATCTATGAAGATAATGAGGTTCCCCTACTGAACTGTATAATTACAAGAGTTGGATAAAAGCATTAAGATACTAAGAGACAATTATCCTATAGAAACTATATAAAACATAACTATGTAAGATCAGAAAAAACTGTGCTCCGTAGATGCGAGGGAACAGAGTAATCAGTTTAATGGTTATAAGATACATTAGGATAGCATTTTGCAGTAGGTTTCAGCATTCTGCAATTTGCAGTGTTGTATAATACTACGAGAAGACTATTTGAAAGATACAAGGTAATATGGGTAATACAATGTTTTTGGTTAAATTTGAAGGAAACTTTGTAATTTGTTCAATGGTTAACAGGTAAACAGACTTTGCAGTGGAAACTTTGTAATTTGTTCAATGGTTAACAGGTAAACAGACTTTGCAGCCTGAATCAGGTTCACAAATGGCATGCTTTTGTATTCATGATTGGTATCATGTAACATTAATTCAAAACTAATGAGTGTGTGGATAAAGTTTGTAGGCTTAAAATAAATACAACTTTTGACAACATGACCACCAACATAACTTAAATATATATTCAGGCTACACAGTGGTACACTTTACATGCTTACAGGTTAATCATATGTCTAAGTTGTGCCTAAACATCCTTAAATAATTTTACATAGGAGACATTAGAATCATTATCCCTTAAGCACGTATTTTTTGGTATCTGCATGAAAATTGAAGATGAAAATATGGTTACGCTACCTTGTAAATGTGAACTTATGGGAAAAAAATAATCATATGAAAAATGCAGAATCAAAGGACGTGATGATTTCATTCAATTAGAGTAACATTTGAATAGCATCCTAATAAATTCTATGAACAAACCAAAATATATGTTGGTAAATACCTTGGACCGACAGAGTTCTGCAAAAAACTTGAATTGATAAACGTCAATATCACCATGAAGAGCTTGGTCAAGACCAAATACCCACCATCCTTTTGGAAGTTGCAAAGCAAAATAACTCTTCTTTTGAGGCATAAACCACCCACCTAACCAATTCTTGTGGCATATGTACCTCATAAATGTATGAAGTCCATCAAACCAGTCTGCACATAATTAACTGAATCAAACATTAACCCAATTAAAGTATTGGTAATTTACAAGTCAACCTGCCTGAACTTTTAATAGATCTCATGAATCCTTAACTTTGTTATTTCTTTTTCGTTATTATTATTATTGAAGAACAATAAATCTCTAAATTTGATAATTACAGGTACGCACAACGGAAACTTCGATTGGATACCCAAACCTTCAAAAATATTCAGGCAAGCATAATTTGAACTTTAAAGAACAACAAAAAATTGAATTAGCTAAAGTTGAGCAATCAGTTAACTGTACATTTTGCATTAGTTTTGAAAATAGGTACAGTTTACCATTCTATATTATTACTTTCTAAGAATAATTTTAACAGGATAACGATTACCAACCATGATTTCCAGGAATGATAAAACACTGGGGCCCTTCATAGTCTTTCAACTCTGTCACGCCATAAGGTAGCTCTGGCTTATTAATAGCTATTTGCTCAGGTTTGTAAGAAGATGGAGGTTGAAGTGCATATTCAAATGGGCAGAAAAGTCGTTTTTCATATGTAAATGCAGAAGGATTGGGATACCTGTGCAAATTGCAAAATTGAATTTTCATTATCATTGTGAAGCGTAAAAAATCATAAAGGCAATAGAGTTTGAATTGTAATTAAATCACTGAAACTATATCACAATATTTAGGGAAAATAAAATTTAAAACTTCAAAAAAAAAGTTGGAACTATTAAGTATGCTTGTGTAATTGAAGTATGAATGTGTGGGTGTGTGTGTGTTTGCATGCGCACATTGTACTTCTACTTTTCTAACTTCCATGTTTCATTAAACATATTTGAGACAATAATATTTGTTTATGACTACTTGTTATGCCCATTATCACAGATTATTCCCTTAGCATCTATAAACACCTCAGATTCAAGCGAAAATGCCTCTGTTGGACATATTAACTGTTCATATTAGAAATTTTAGTGCCCTTTTTTAAGTACCTAAAGTTAAAATTTATGCCAAGTTTAACAATCATATAGCAATCGGTCCTAACTTATCATAACAAATTAACATCTAAATAGATATTTGTAACCTTCAAAAAAGGAAATTGAAGCAATCCTGCCTATGGATGCTGAAAGTTTCTCACTGCATGTAAACAGGAGATAGGTCCTTTTTCTAGCTAATTATGTATATACAAACTGCAAGCATGCGTGCATGTATGGATGTATATTATGGATGTATATATGTATGTATGTATACATACACTGATACACATGTACGTAAGTATATCTGTGTACGTATATACTTATATGCACGCGCGCACACCAAACGAGCTACTTACGCAAGATCCCCTCCAATCAGAAGCAAGTCACCACGAGGAAGGCACTGTTTAGACCCAGGAAGCCTAACTTTAAGTGATGGTTGAGACAGAAGCCGAGCAACTGCATAGGTCGAGTTTCCACCATCACCCGTATCTGCCATGAAATCAAACCAAAACTCGCCTCTTTCAGAAAAATGGTCATATAAAAGATCGCTGTTTTTAGCATCTTCGGGAATCTTGTTCATCGCAGCCTGATTATTTTTTAAATCATTAATGACTGCATTTGAAAAATAAATAAACAAAAGATCCCAAAGAAAAGAAGAAGAAAATAGAGGCTAAAAGGAAAGGGTTTAACAGACAAACAACAAATCATGCATATGGTAGTTATCTGTATGTGCTGTGCGCACGTGTTTTTTTAATGCAACTAAATCAAAAAAGTAATACTGTTTTGTTCAGAAGTTGGCTTCATGGTGAGAGTACAAGTGCATATGCGGAGAAATTATGAACATGTTGTACCTGGAGATTCTTTAATCCTGAGTGTATGTGCTAATAAAAAGTCATATATGGTTAAAATACTTCATATCAACTTTCAAAAAGGTGCAGCATCTATGAACATGAAACAGCTTGTATCTGGTTTAAATAACAGGAACAAAATAGAACCTACTAGTTACATATAATATTCAAGGATGGTACCTGCATCATGCGCATATCAAATCGACCAACAAAGAGGGTAACTGATACCATAAGATCGAAAACTGTTTTAAATAAATCGGTTGATGTTCTGCAAAATACAATATTCTTTTTTGGATTTATTACGAATAAATTATGGAACTGTAAACGATAATTAGCGAAGTATAGAAGAGCTTACCCTGAGTACCATGGAACCATATCCAAGAAATCAGGCTTCATTTGTTTTTTTAACCGCTCATATTCTGATATTGAAAGAGGGTGAGTGAGAGCCCAACTGTAGTGTTCAAATTATAATAGTTCTGAGTTAATAATTTTTACGGAGATGTCATAAAAAAAGAATATTATTCGAACACTTTTACATATTATTTACCCAGATGATCTTTCAACCACGTAATTAGCCATATAAAGACCAATAAATGTAGCCCATAGTGAAAATATAGGAGATATTTCATCTGATTGTCCATCGCATGATCCATTGCAAGCCAACTACAATCAAACAATTGCGTCATATAAACTTAGTGTAAAGAAATGACAACAATAATATTTGAAAATAGCACCTCTCCGTAAATGACCCATTTTGAGAAAAATGGGTAATCACTAGCAGAGCCTACTGATGCAAACCAAGATGAACAGATATGATCCTTCCATTCATGCATGCGAATCAATTTTGATACAAAAGCATTTCTTTCAGGTTTATTCCACATTGACAAAATCCAAGAATTTCTTCGATCTAGTGATTTTCGCTTTAACATGGCACGGTTACCACAATGACTATAGAAAACACAACAAGCTATGCTGATAACCTATATCAATATGATTTTGAAGTTATTTAATATGCAGTACATGCAAGAAAAGTCATAACCCTTTATCAGTTTGGGATCTTACTGCACAATTTTGTATTATGGCCCATATTTCTGGACGCTTCCCTGCGACCCGAGCAACAAGGCCAACATACCACAGACCAAGAAATAGGATATGAAATACAATGAGAAAGATTACAGATGAAATGTATATTGTAATAAACATAGATAGATTCATTCTCAAGTCAAGTCCCATTGACTGAAAACTAGGAAGATGGTATAAAGCTGCAACAAATATCCAAGCAATATACCTGCAATGCATTTAAACATCATCATGAGGCATTACTGGTCATATTTGTTCAGTTAATAAGGGCAAGATCTGATGCACAAGGATCTCCACTATGCAACAGTCTGGAAGGGGTAACCTTGCCAGTGGAAACTAGCACTGCCCCAAAATATTAATCTTTCAGTCATGAGAGAGACTTAGCCCATGACCGATGAAAAATAAATGGTTTGCTTGTATCGTGCCATATTAACTCCAAAGCTGAAATAACTGTTGTATACAATAATCACCACATCTTGGACCTCTTCTTTATTCTTTAACATTCGTTATTGAACAAAAGAAAATTTGAGCACAGCATGAAATTTTTGTATCAAAGTTGGGCCTACTAGGGACTAATATAAGATGAGGAAGAAAGAATACATACCATCGGCTAAAATTTGAGTAGTTTGGTTTTATTGTCTTCCTAATAAACGGAGACGAGAAAAAATAGAAGAACCCAAAAAGGCATGCATACAGCGACCACCATTTGATATTTTTGTCTAGCTCTTGTATGAGAGTGTGAATATTATCGGACGATATGAAGAAAAGGCATCCAACAGCAACAGCAAAAAGAGCATGCTGAGAGTGTGCATGTGGGTACGGGTATGTATGTGTGAATATAGACCTGACCCGTTGTAGTTTGTTAGAACCCATTATGCGTTATCTCAAGAGAAATATTTAACAAAGTAACACTTATATCCTTCCAAACTTGCCACCAATGAAATGAAAAATGATGAACAATCATCCACCAGAGGGAGAACCTGCAGAATATATCCATTTAAGAAATGAAGATGACAGCTGCTATATCGTAGAGTTCGATGCAAAATACACTGATAATAAACAACAATCTGTAAGTTTCATTGGGAGCCCGTGGGAGAGAGAATCTCATTTGAGCAAATGAGTTATTGTTGGTGAATTAGCAAGTAACAATAATTATGCAATAGAAGGGATGCATATTATAATACTTCTATGTAGTTAGGTGAGAGACATATATAGAGCTCCATGTTACATATACATCCAATGCAGACCTAAGAGAATTTCAGCAGTATGAGCAATATAATAACTCAGAAAGGCAAGATGCATGATTCTATTGTGGTTAACTCTTTTCGATCGATATCCAATTCATACAACCGTTAAAGATGAATGCATTATGATACTGAGAAATTTTTAATCAAATCCAAGCACTGTATTATTGGTGTAACTTTAACAATGTTAGAATTCATATAAACAATGAGATCAATATAAATAGAAGCCAAATGGGTGGATTGTGCTAAATAAGTGTTTGAACATAACCAGGTTCACTTCACTGAGCATCTGTGTCTTAGACTATGGTATCATCCACAAATTAATTGCTAGGCAAGTACTTTCAGTGCTGGAAATCATGATATGTGATATTATGAGTCTGTTCAGTTCTGTTGAACTAGCTGGATGCACTCACAAATCCGTACATGTCAAATTTGTTGACTGCCTTCGTTCCTTAAACTCTTTATAATAAACAAAGGTACATGCAACAAGTTAAATTCCCCAACAATCATTTACAAGATTATTGTATGCTGAAGGCATCTCAAAAGTAAATTTGATGAATCGAACGACATAATTAAATTAAACGCAATAACTGAAGTAGAGACAAGGAATCAAATTTAGTAGTAAACGTATAAATAGTTACAAAACCTTCAAATTTAAACAATAATAATAAAAAAAAGAAAAAATTGTTAAAATACAGTATAGCTATCTCCAAACGATTGGAAATTAACCATGACAGCTCTAACGACTCATGAAAATTCAAAAGGGAACCTATTTTAGCACGGATTACAAAACACTAAATAACTCGCAATCTGAAGCAAATTTAGAGATAAAACAAAAAGGATTGCATTTTTAATGAAGAACAGACCGACAAAAAATATCGGACAGAAGGTTACCTGACCTCGAGTAGATTGTAAGACAAATTCCTGTTTGTCGTATGATTTGGTTAATTGTTTGAGTTTGTTTGCTTTTGTTAATACGAAGACGGCAAGATACAGATAATAATATAGTATTCAATTGGGAAGGAACCAGAAAACCGAAATCAGAAGCATAACTCGATTTCGAAAGTCACAAGTTTTCCATTTTCGGGGAACTACTTGCTGACTTCGACAATACGTCTTCTCACCTTTATTGCAGTGGAAATTTGGTTCTCCCCAGAATTCAGATTTGATAAGGTACCGTTCAGCACTCAAAAATTCCATGTTTTCTTTCCCCAAGCGGTGCGGGGAACGGTGAAAAATCGATGCCTTCGGGTGTTTAACTAATCAGCAATGTTAAATTTAAAATTTTGTAAATATCTAAAATTAACCAGTACAAACTTATATCACCATGGAGAAATCAATTGCTAATGCATAAAAATTTAACAAAAATATGATTGCAACTTCTCATCAACAATATGACTAATACACATTGTAGTTATATAATGAAAATAGAAATTTTATTCGCAACAATGGCTAGTTGTAACGATAGCAAAGTTACCAATATCACTATTTTTAAAGCTCATTTTGTCATACATAGATACACATAGACGTAAAGAAATGTGATAACAATTATAATTATAAAGAAGCACATGAAGTTATAGGTGCTACCAATCATAAGTAGTTTTAACTTGGACTTTAAATATTGTCGACGTGTACAGGTTTACCCAGCTAATCGTTTGTGACAACGTCTTCCCAAAGAAAAACTTACAGCTTTAAAAGAAACTGTTAAATAACTATTGTGCCTCAATCTAAACCTGTAGTGTCTTTGTGGCTAAGTCGTGAACTAGGTCGCTCTCTTTAAGACGTTTCGTCGTTTTGCTAAAATCGTGCAAGGCAGTCTCCTATGCAGCGCCGCCTCCAGGTTAAAACGGCCATAAATCAATATCAACAGTCTCTTGCACGAAGACTAGTTGTCAATGGCATCCAAAAAATATTGCTCGGATTTAAGAAAGTTTAAAGCATAAAAAGAAGAGAACTCGGTTTACAAACTGATAATTTTTTATCAAATCGCTTGGTTTATATAAGGAAAAATCTGAGTAGAAAATGGGACTGGGTCATGAGAAAATACCGAATCTGAGTTTACTAGGTCTTATTACCAAATCAAAGTCGATTTAAAAATATACTGCCAAAAAATAAGGAGCTCTACATCACATTAGCAAGTCCGGTGCGGCCTGGGTCTGGTCGGTCGGCCCCCTCAACACAAAAGAAAACATTGGATGCCCAAAGGGCCCATCCTTTCTCTTGCGAATCATATATTCAAATACGACTACTCTACAATTCATCATAATGTGGAACTATTCAATTAGAGGGGTATTCTATACTTCTTTCAATATTTTTAACAGTTCATTGTAAAATCAAATTTTCCAACGATCTCCCACTTGAATTTTTTTTTAAAAAATCTCAAGCAATTTCTGATTTTATAATATGGCGCATAAACAAATGTATTTTTCGATTTGAACCTTTTCATAATAAGATGTAGATTATACTAGAGTGACTCATAACCTTGAACTCTATATCTGACATCAAACCACACGTAACCTTTCTAGGGTGCAGTCTATATCCCATGTTTTAAAGGTCGTGTGTGTCTATCCCAGTTTAATGAACGCTATAGGAATTTTTTCTAAAAATTCCACAGGAAACGACCACATTTCCACATTCACATAGGTGAATCTATCTAGAGTATTCATGTAGCTAGGTACTCCACTCCACCTAGAGTATAGAATCCATTAAGAGTTCGCTTTAGGACTATATGCTTCTAACTATTGAAACTAGTATGTTCAGTCAATGTCACTTCATAACTTGTTATTACCCATTGAACCTAGTTCTTGAGATCTCTAATCATTAGGTTAGGTTACCATTATGACTGACTTCTCATTTTTTGAGTTCTCATTGTAAGGGTAATAGTCCCAAGGACTTTCTCTCTGGCCAATCATTTCATCAAAGGATCCGTCAAATTCTCGTCGGTGCGTACATGATCCACTCTTACAGATCCTGAAGAGATATACTCTCTTACAGTATTGTGCTTACGATGAATTTTTCGTCTCTTACCATTGTAATAACGGTTCTCAACTTTTTCAATAGTCGTGGTACTATCGTAGTGGATCAACACAGCTGGTATCGATTTTTCCCATAAGGATATCTCAGCAAGTAGATTTATTAAGCAGTCTGCTTCTTCACTAGCAGCAGCTAGTGCTATCATTTCTAACACCATGGTGGATTGAGCCGAAATCTGTTTTTCAGATTTTCAAGAAACAGATCCTCCTGCAATATTGAAAATATATCCATTGGTGGCTTTTGAATCATCTGATAACGTATTCCAATCTGCATCGCTATATCCTTCAAGGACAGCGGAAAACTTTTGATAGTGTAATCCAATATTCATAGTTCTTTTAAGGTATCTCATGACTCTTCGAATAACATGTGAATGCTGTATACTAGATCTGCTAGTAAACCTACATAATAATCCCACTATATAAGCAATATCAGGTCTAGTACAATTAGTGGCATATCGAACGCTGCCAACGGTGCTCACATATCCAGACTCTCTTACACCTTCACCAGTGTTCTTAAATTGTTTTACAATTGGATCATATAACGTACTAGCAAGTTTACATTCAAAGTAGTTATATTTATTTAACATCTTCTCAATGTAATGAGTTTAATCCCAATAAAATCCCTTTTAGACTTAGTAATCTTAATACCAAGAATAAAACTTCCTTCACCAAGATCTTTCATATCAAAATTGGCACATAGTATGGACTTAATATGATTCGCAGCATGAGTATTTGAAAAAAATATAAGTAAATCATCTACAGATAACGTATAATAGTGCAAATGTTATTCTCAGATTTGTAATAAATACACTTGTCACTTTCATTTACTTTAAAACTACGTGTAATAACTAGATTGTCAAATTTTCATGCCATTGTTTAGGTGCCTATTTAAGACCATATAAGGATTTATCTAATTTACAAACTTTATGCTCATGACCAGGTATAACAAAACCTTTAGGTTGGTCCATATAAATCTCTTATTATAATTCATCATTCAAAAGAGCATTTTTTGCATCTATTTGGTGAATTAGTTGATCATAAAGTGAAGCAAGAGAAATTAATACTTGAATTGATCTTGTTCTTGTAACAGGTGAAAAGTATCAAAAAAATCAATGTTTTCTCTTTATTTAAATTCTTTAGCTACAAGACAAGCCTTATATTTATCAATTGTACTATCTGGTTTCAACTTCTCTTTAAGTACCCACTTACAACCTGGAGGTAAGTCAACAAGATACCAAGTTTTATTAGATTCAAGGGATTCCATTTCATCATTTATAACTTGTTGCTAGAAATCTAAATCTAAAGAAGATAGAGCCCCTTTTAGATTAGCAGGGTCCTCTTCTAGTGCATAAGCATAATATTCTGGACCAAAATCTTTAGTTATCCTAGCTCTTTTACTTCTTCTATGTTCAGATTCAATTTCTGCATTATGTCCGTTATTCCTGATTATTGGATTATTAATTGTAGATGTGTCCCCGCTATTCCTATGTTTAAACAGAATTCTATTTTCAAAGAAGTTGGCATCATTTGACTCAATAATAACTCGAGCATTCAAATCAAAAAATCTATATGCTTTATTATTAATGGAATAACCAATAAAAACACATTCATATGTTCGACTTGCTAATTTAATTCTTTTAGGGCCAGGAATATAAACATATGATAAACAACCCCAATTTTTAAAATAAGACAAATTGGGTTTATGATTTTTAAAAATCTTAAAATGCGAAATTTTATTTTTAGGTTTATGAATTCTGTTTAAAACAAAACAAGAGGTTAACAAAAATTCCCCCCACCAGTGTGATGTTGCACCCAAATTTAATAAAGCAGCTACAACTAATTTGGTAAGAGCTATATTTTTTCTTTCGTCTTTACCATTCATTTCAGACGAATAAGGCACAATTCTCTCATGAATTATGCCATGTTGATTATAAAATTCAATGAATAGGTTAGATTCATATTCTGTTCCTCCATCACTTTGAAATCTCTTAATTTTTTTTATTAAATTGGTTTTCAATTTTAGTGACAGATAACTTAAACATATCTAGCGCATCACTTTTATTTTTCATGGGATAAACATAAGTGAAATCAGCGCAATCATCAATAAAAGTAGTAAAGTAGCATTTGTCATCCCTAGAGTGCTATCAAGTTCACATATATCAAAATTATTAAATCTAAAGGTTCTGACTCACTAAACACATATTTATGTGGGGTCTTTTTCATTTTAGCTTGGCTACAATATTCACACTTTTTGAATCACTTATGGATACTTTTGGGATTAAGCCTAAGTTACTCATATTGTGAGTTAGTCGTTTATTAACATGACAAAGTCTAGCAAGCCAAGTATTAAAATCATACGCTATATAAACAGAATTATTAACTTTATTCAAATCAATATTTAACATAAACATCTCATCAACAACATATCTTTTACCAACCAAAAACACCATTTTTTTAGTGATAGTGTACAACTCAGATCCATTAATTTGAGTAAAACCGGCTTTATTTAACAAAAAAACTAGATACTAAATTTTTCCTCATCTCTAGAGTATGCATCGCATCTTTCAACAAAAAGTTCTTTTCAGAGGTAAACTTTAACTCCACAATACCAATTCCAGCAATAGTAGTGGTGTGAGAATCTCACAACATCACTTTCATGTCATTAACAACATTATATCTTTTAAACATTTCACGATCATAGTAGAAATAGCAAGAAGTATCAATGTCTACCCACCATCACTCTGATCCACCGACTAGGTTGATTTCAGTAAGTATAGACACAAGGACTTCTTCAGTCAGGTTAGCATGCTGTGCGAGATTTTGCCTGTTCCGACACTTTCGTACCGTATGGCCTGGTTTGTCACGGTTGTAACATAAGAACAACAGTTCAATACCATTCTTTAGAGGGCATTTTGTTATTTTTTCTAAGGCTGATTGTTGCGGTTTTGATTTGGTTTGCAATTCTAATTTTTGAAATTTTTCTCATTTGGTTTCAAAACGCATTTGTGGATTTCTTAGTGTTGTTGCTATATACAACAAGCACCTCTTCTTTCTAGTCATGTTTTTTGGTCTCTTCTTCAATACGAAGACGAGCAATCAAACTCTCTAAGGAAAACTCATTAGTCTTATGCCTGAGAATATTTTTAACGCCGTTTCAACTAAGATGCAATTACCAATTACCACAACAACCTAAAACTTTTCATCTAAAGCGATACCTTTGAAGATGATCTCATGCGTAATTTTCTAAAGCTCGTGCGACTACGCCTCCATAGATTTTTCATCTGTCGGCTGAAACTTCAAATAGCAACTAACATTATACTTTTTCACTCCAGCTTCCTTGGTATCATATGTCTTTTGCAGTGCATCTCAAATCTCCTTTATGACTTGTCTAAATTGTGCAATCGTACATATAGTCACTGAGTCCATTGAGGATAAAATTCTTGCACAGATAATCTTGCTCCATTCAGATCTGTGGCTCTTTTGGTTTTTCTGTCCAAGCCTGCATGTGCTCTATCTTGGCTTCATTGGGTTTGTCTGGCAGTTGTGGTTTGTCTGTTGTCAGTACAACGATCACCTTCCATGTAGTAAAAAAGAACCCAATCTTTTGACGCCATCGTTTGAAATGCGGGTCCTCGAATCTGAATGGCACGGTAGACATAATCGGAACTTGAAATATTGATTCGAGAAAGCAGAGTCATCGGCGATTGAAACCATAATGTCTTAAAATTATGGTGCCTTGATCTAAATCTGTAGTGATTTTGTGGCTGAGTCGCAGACTATGTCGCTCTCTTTAAGACGTTTTGCCGCTGTGCCGAAATCATGTAAGGCAGTCTCCAATGCAGTGTCGTCTTCCGGATAAAACAACCTTAAATCAAGATCAATAACCTCTTGCACGAAGACAGATGAGTCAATATCACCCAAATTTTTTTGCTCATATCTAAGAAAGTTTAAGTCAAAAAAGAAGAGAATTCGGTTTACAAACGGATAAATTTTTTCAAACGGCTTGGTTTAAATAGAAAAATTTTGAGTAGAAAACGAGGTGGGAGCTCTACATCGTATTAGCCAAGCTAGGCCAGGCCAGGTCAGTCGGTCGGCGCGCGCGTGATGGCAAGTATGATCTCCCTCTTGAACACAAGAGAAAACATTGGGTGCCCAGAGGGCCCATCCTTTCTCTTATGAATTCTATATTTAAATAGAACTACTATATAGCTCCCTACAGTGTGGGACTATTCAATAAGAGGGGTATTTTATACTCCTTTTAATATTTTTAACAATTCAATTTTAAAATCAAATTTTCCAATGATAACATTATTTGGATTTAGACTCTTGAAATACATAGGTAGATATAGGCAAACAAGATCATGATTAGTTTGTTTTTCTTAATTATGGAAATTTTTAATACAGAAAATTCACTTGTACATAATGAGCTGGGTTGTAAAAACTATTATGTGATAAGTATGGATAGAGATTAATCATTTAGACGGAGATTAATATAGGATTAATCGAAGCTGGGAGTTTTCGACAACTGATGTATTTTGGTAAAATTTTAGTATTTCATTTAGTATTAATCGATTAAAATGGTAAAATTCAGCGTTTGAATGAGCTTGGGAGCAACCAAGGAAGTAAGAAGACCTTAATTTAGCGTGTAAAGCTTAAACGAGGCATCAAGACCAAACTAATGTCTAATTAATGCCTAGATACCCATTTGAATTCTTAGACACTTCGATAACGCTCGCTTGATAGGCTTAGGGAGATGGCTAGGCAAGATAACCCTTGCATACGTCTAGTTAGAGCCTAGGCGTTGAACTATAAAGATTTTTATAATATAGATAATGAGTTAACATTATTGTTTATTGAATGGTGGTGATTTTCCTCTTAACCATTGACCATTAACACAGAATGAACATCGGTAACCATAAAAAATGTTGCTCAACAAAGCATAAATCAGTATGAGATCCATCATTGGTTATTTCGCTAAGATAAATAAGAATACCGAAGGCATGCGTGTTTCCGTTGTTGCGAATAAAAGCAGATGCTAAGGTAAAATTGTCCTTAATTAAATAAGAGACCAGATAAGAATTTCTTCTAAAAATCATGCCTTAATGTATTATAGATGAGTCATATTTATAATTAAAAATGCCTCGATTAATGCTTGTGATGTTTAGGATTGTCTAATTCAAAACCTAAAGGTATAGAGGAAATACAATCTGCCTCTAAATTTGTTCTTCATAATAAACGGTTACCAACATAAAAGACAACTATGTTCCTCTTAGGAATTTATAATATAATATAATTGGTAATGATATTTACATAACATAATATGTTGAATATTATAACTAAATCATATCGAATTACATTAATTACATCAGAATAACTAGAATAGATAATTAAATATGCAAATGGAACTGTTTTATCATTACAAAAATGAGTAACAATACATAACACTAACATTCATGAAATACATCGAACAATTACATTTATATCTCTCAACGTAATAAATCAAACCGATGTTACTTCCAATTGGAATACAAGTGAAATCTGATTACTACGGTAAAAGAAGCACAACTGGTTGAGAAACATCGCCGAAATAAGGCACCTCTATGCGAAGCATATGCTGGTAAACTTGATAACATTCATCTTGCTTTGCCACTAGAAAAAACCTACAAAAAAGAACTTCAATATTTAAGATAAAAAACATACATGACATTATGATTAAACAGATTGATTTGCCACATGAAAAAACATTAGCATTTAATTTTAGAGTTCTAATATGATAAAACATAACTTTTCCCTCTTGACTCAAGATAATAATAAAAAGCTCAAATAACAACCTTGCTGGATACAATAGTTGAAACTAAAATCAAATTAATTTGTAATGACCCGTAATTTTACCACTTTAATAACGAAATATTTAATTTATTTTAAATATTCAATTATAAATTTTCAAACTTAAATAATCATGTTTTATGTGATAAATAAGAATGGTGAACTTATTTACAACTGGTTTACAAAAAAATAAAGATATTGGGAGTTTTGTCATAAAACCAACAAAAACCAATTTTTGATAAAACTGATATACAATCAAATTATTGTTTTAAAAGATAAATAACTCTATTTAAAATTGTTACATAATGAAAATAATTGGTAGATAAAAGTTTTATAACTATATATATATATATATATGTATATATATATATATATTATAACGATTGACAAATTTTGTCACACATTGGCAAACCAATGTCATATTCGTGCGAATGGGTTTTGATATTGTTTTATATTGTTTTAGAAGTCAAAATATACTTGTTTTAATAAGTTAAAGATAATAAGAAACTTATTTTCAAGTTTTGTTTACATAAATAAATAGTTTAACATAAATGTCAAAATATGACCGTAAAACATTTTGTCGAAAAAATCAATGTTTTGTTCGATATAAATTGTCATAACGTTGTTGCACCTTTGTCAATATGTAACACATACACACACATATGTGTGTTTGTGTGTGTATATATTTACGAATAATCAAGTTTATTTTTACTAAGTATCACTAGAAAATTCTAGAATGTCATTATTAAAAGTAAGTGAGATAATCAAAAAGTCAAAAGGTAAACATCAAATCAAATCTCACCAAAACCAAGGAAAATATTCACTTTAATCCACTTTTTCATCCAAATACATTCCTTAAATAGTAAGTGAAAATGACATAAAGTAACGAAATGATGCATGAAGGTAAATGTTGAAAAGGTAACTTTACTTCAAAGTTAAGGAAGGGTATTGGTAAGGGATTAATTTGATAACTTACCACTTCTTTCTTTTCCTGTAAATGCACAAGCTTTCTTCTCATTTTATCACATATACTCTCTTATTCTTCCTTTAAACTATTTTAGTGGCTTCTTCTTCCTTACTAACTTTTTAAAAATCATATCAAACCAACTTCAAACTTTTCCAAAGGCCTAAGAATACCATTAAAACATGGTTTAACATCTAAATAGATGAAGAATGATGGAGAAAAGGGTAGAGCATGGTGAGGTCGAACCTATTAGGAGAAAGGAGCAAGTTTGGAAAGCTCCGATGCAAGAAAAAGAGAAGGAAGTGTCGTCGGTTTCATTCCAAGAAAATAGGAGAAAATTTGAAGTACCGCAGAAGCTCTACCGGATGTTTTGAAGCGTGGGAAGGAGGAAGCATTTATGACAGTGAATACTCACATTTAAATATACTAATTAATCTCTAAATAGTTCCAAAGTAATGATATGAATATATATATATATATATTGGATGATTAAATGTGTGATTACTTGATTATATAAATGCTAATATGGGAGATTACTTGGTTTGATAAATGATAAGAGCAACGGTTAGTAATTAACCATAGTTAATTAAATGAGAATTAAGTCCATATAAAGATGTGTATGAAGTTGTCTAGCCTCTTATTGGTATTAAACATCTAAAAAGGTTGAAATTGATATTATGATACTATAATATTTTAATATGAAATGAAATGGAAAATGAGTTTGAAATAAGAAAAGTATTTATTTAAAAGGAGTTTAAAATGATTTAGAAATTTTTTATAAACATATAAAAATGTTTTCATGAAGTTTGAAAAAATTTGAAAAACAAGTTAAAACTAGGTGCACCGTGTAACAGTAGTTCGCAATTTCGCGTCGAAGAATTTAAATGAGTATACGAAACGGAATATAGCTTGGAATTATTCGTGATAAGAATTTCCAGACTATTGTTTCCATATTTTTTAAATGAAGAAAAAAAAATCTAGATTTCATCTTGTAAATTTTTAAATAAGTCCAATACAAGTTTTCAGAAAAGTCGCGGTTTTGCAATTTAAAACCCGGATTTGAAATTGATTTAATGAATATTTTTAAAATGTTTAAAATATGAAATAAATTTTATAAATATTTTAAAGGAAATTTGAGTTTAATGAATTAATTTCCAAAAGATAAAAGTCGTTTTGATCAATATGGTTTTTAAAACACTTTCCGTAGCAGTTTTAAATAACTTGTGAAATATGATTTTAAACTTAACCATTCTTTTTCATATCTTTTATAAATAGTTTTAAAAAGAATAATTAAGTATTTTAAATAATGATTTGGAAGTTTTGTAAATCATTTCTAAAAATGAAAGGAGTATGCGGAAATGACAAGTACATTTGTCCCACTTATGAGATCTGGAAAGGTAAAATGAAGAGTGTAACTAAGTTTAAGGATAGAGCAACCAGTGCCCTGAACTTATCTGGCCTCTGTTTCTCTTTTAGACGAGGGATGGAATAGATCGAAGGGAAAGTCTGGATGCTTTAAAATAATGTTTTCAATATGAGATTTAAATAAATTATTTGGAAATGTTTTTTCTAAGTAAAAAGGTGAAAAGATTTAAAATTATTCCAAGGTTTAAAAGGGGTTTTAATTGTTTGCGCCAAAATTGGTCACAAACCCCAAAAGTCGTGAAAGCACAGTGTTTACACACCGATCCACAATATTCAAACACAGATCTCAGATGCAAATAAGGCGGAGAATAAAAATGAAGAAAAGGTAAAGTTAAAACGAAAGAAAGCAGAAAGGAACACAAGGTTTTATAGTGGCTCAGCAATCTGGCCTACGTCCACTTTGAATCAATCCTTTTTATTGCCTTTGTAATGTAATTACAAGCCTTTAGTATCAATCACAAAAATGACAGAGTTTCCACCTCTGAGAAGGAAAGATCCCCTTTTTAGTTGCCATGGGACTCCTATTTATAGGTGTAGATCCGAAAATATCTGCCCCCAAAACCTGAAATACCTTTTCTCTTGCGATAGTGGGCCCACCAGACTGATTCAGAGCGATTTGGGATCGACGTGTGTTCAATTTGTATCGATTCAAAAGTGGTCCAATCGAGCTGAGATCGATCATGGAGGTTCTTGAATGCACCGGGAAGCTCTTCTGAAAATTTCGTAACATTTGGACCTGTAGATTTTGAGTTATGATCGATGCAAGTTTGTGTTTATAAGTTGGCTGTCGCGTTCGTATCGATCCAAAGCTCTGCATTCTCCTCACTTCGTATTAATGTAGTTCGCATCGATGATGTGGCTCAGAAACCCAGATCCATTTTTGGTGCCGCGTTGAATTCTTCTCTTGCCTAACCATGCTCTTCGTATCCATCATATATCATTCCTCTCGTATCGATACCAACGTGCACTCTTCGTATCGATCAACTGGTGTCGGCTTTGTATCGATGGAAAATGATAGTTTCGTATCGATCATCTGGGTGATGGATATGTAATATACATCCACATAATCGATACGAAGTAGATAGTTGTGGGCTACTTCGCATCGATGGGAAAGGTTGGGTTTCGTATCGATGATTTAGTCAATTGATACGAAACATATCATATATTAACATGCATATATCGATACAAAGTGAACGAACTTAATCGGTCTGAGAGATTCAGTCGTCCAATCGATACGAAGAGGACAAGTGAAAACCTAGATCGATAAGAACGTGACGGATACGAAGAAGGCCACCACGGATCGATACGAGCGTGATGGATACGAATGAGAATGTTGTTTAATTTGCATCGATCATATCTTGAGCATACAAACGCCGATTGACTTGAAATTTGAAATGTAGTCTTTCTTAGCCTTGTTCATCATTCGCAATCGGTCCCGTCTTGATTGGAGCTCGGTTAAGTTTTGAAAATATTGATCATAGCCTTGTTTCCAGCCGATCTCTAATATTGGTTTCCATCATTTTTAGCCTATTGTTGGTATCCCATCATTGACCAAAAGGCGGGATAACATTTGCCCCCCAAAATATGCCTTGTGGTAAGAAGGCGTGTTTTGAATAGTTCCGAATCCAACATCCAAAGTACATATTCCATTCATAGTCATCCATCTGATTCATAATCCAATCTATTACTAAGCCATCTTATCTAAGTGCTACAGCTATATCCAAGTCCGCGACTGCTCCAAGTCGATGTCTAATTCGAAGTCCTATAACCACATCCTTAGCTAATTCCATAGCTATCCAAATTCGTCAACCAAGCTTTAATCTATCCAATGACCAACAACCAAATCCATAACCTTTGTGGGTTGATATCCAAATTCGGGACCGCAACGGGCCCTTTGCCAAATCTAGGACCTCGTTGAGTCCATTTACCCCAAGCCGAAATTCGAATCCAGGACCTATCCGGGTCGCATTATCCTATTCCGACCCCGACTCTTCAGTCGAGGGCTTTTATGTTCTCTGACCATGGCTCTCCAGCCAAGTACTTTTATATTCTTGGGCCTTGGAGGACTTTTATATTCTCCAGCCTCGACTCTCCAGCTAAGGACTTTTATATTCTGTTCTAGTCCATTCCATTGCTCTTCGATGAAGGGACTCGTTATTTGCGATTACTGTCCCGTCTCTTCCATCGAGACCGTAATCACGAGACTTGTATTATTTATTATATTAATCCAAATCCACTTGTTACATAATCTATTTAACAAATTGAAAGTCCGAACAAAAAGTCAAAACTAAACAAATGTCCCTGCAACCAAAGAAAGAACCAAAGTTTGTAGGAAAATAAAAAGAAAACAAGATTTCATAGATTCGAGCAATATGGTTTGTCATCGTCTCAGAGCATGCCTAGGGACCGTCCTCGATCCCATACATGTGTAAGTGACTTAGACGTATTACTTTGAGCACTATTACTTATTCAATGCCATAAATTTATTTAGTTGATGACGAGCCGACAATTTCTAGATCCAGTGCCATCCTCGTTCATGGTGGGCGGTGGCCACTTCTGTTCCACTATCATAGCTCAATTCCTTACATATTGTTGCAGATGACTATTCCTTATATGCTCCTCAATGATATCCTTCAAATGTATGTAGTCATTCGTGTTGTGTCCATTCAGCTCATGGATATGCAATGCTTTCCTGATACCCGCTCGTATTCAAAAGGTTCGCTTCTTGTCGGCTTTCGATACTCGAGGCGCCATCGAGTATCCAAGTAAATCCTTTCTAAAGTTTCAGTTAGATCCGTGTAAGAAGAAAACTTTGAATCCCTCCATGGCCTTTTCGAAGTGCTACCATTGTCATTCATTTTTCCTTTTCCTTTATCATCTTTGATTGGGTCCTCCCTAGGTGGACCTCCACCCCTTACTGCATAAGCTTCAGCCTCTCTCCCTTCTCTCTCAACCCGCACACCTTCTTGCCTTAGAAACCTTTCTACCTCATGATAGAACTCCTCGAGATCCCTCTGTGGGTCTCATTCCAATGATATCTTAAAATCTGAATTATCTATAATTCCCGAAACCGCCACCATCAAAACCATCAATGGGTCATGTCGATCCACCGAAGCCACTGCCAAATTGAATATGGTTAAGAAATCCCTGATTGACTCTCTTTTCCGTTGTTTCATCGATGTCAAAGTCATCACGTTCTTGAGTCGGACTATGTGGACTCAAAACGGCCTCCGAAACCTTTCAATTAGCTCTGTCCATGTGCCAATAGAGCCACTTTCCAGTTGTCTGAACCATAATGCTGCAATATGTATCAAATACAAAGGGAAGCATCATGCCATGACCTCCTCCGATGCCCCCAGCACTTTCATATGCCTCATGTACCTTGTCAAGTGAACAATAGGATCCGTTCTCCCGTCATACATCTCCAGTGTCGGCAATTTGAAATCTAGCGGGTTCCTAGCTTGCATGATCACGGGAGAAAAAAGAATCCTATTCACATTCTCCAAGTCTCTATCTACCAATCCGTCTCTCATGGCTCACCCATCCAACTCTGCAAATCTATCGCTGTCAGCAAGCTGCAGTACTCGTTCGTTGCCTCCGATCTGCCCCCCGAGTTCATGAGAGAATCATGTAATTTGGTCTCTTGGATGAGCATTCATTCCTTTATCAGTGCCATGTTGCTCGCCTCTACCTGGTACTCTGTCCAGGATTCGATCATGCTCCGGGTGAGTGTCCCCTGGTTATGGTGCTGCACTGGATAGTCCTGCTCTGTTCTAAACTCTGGTTACTCCGTGCTTCCGATCCCTATCTCCAACATCTCCTGTAGTTGCGTTAACTTAATTCTGCACTCCAACTTGTCGAAGCAGGTTCTACATCATCTCCTCTTGTCTCTTGAGTGTCGTTTCCATCTCGTCTCTGGTGATGAAGATCGACGCCTGATTCGCTCCCGAGAATGCCTCCTGACTCCCTTTATGCTGACTCCTTTCAATCCTTTGTCTTTTAGTTAATTGCCTAACCATGGTCTCTTTTAGATCTAGTCCTTTAGCTTTCCAAATCTGAACACCAAATCTGGAATAGCGCGCGCTAGTCTTCTCAGTGAAAGCACCAAAGTGTTTGCGCCAAAATTGGTCACAAACCCCAAAAGCCGTGAAAGCACCAGTGTTTACATGCAGATCCACGATATTCAAACATAGATCTCAGATCCAGATAAGTAGAGAATAAAAATGAAGAAACGGTAAAGTTAAAACAGAAGAAAGCAGAAAGGAACACAAGGTTTTATAGTGGTTCGGCAATCCGGCCTACGTCCACTTTGAATCAATCCTTTTTATTGCCTTTGTACTGTAATTCCAATTACAAGCCTTTAGTATCGATCACAAAAATGATAGAGTTTCCACCTCTGAGAAGGAAAGATCCCCTTTCTAGTTGCCATAGGACTCCTATTTATAGGTGTAGATCCGAAAATATCCGCCCTCAAAACCTGGAATACCTCTTCTCTTGCACAAGAGGGCCCACCAGACCGATTCAGAGCGATTTGGGATCGATGTGTGTTTAATTCGTATCGATCCAAAAGTGGTCCAATCGAGCCGAGATTGATCATGGAGGTTCTTGAATGCATCAGGATGCTCTTCTGAAAATTTCGTAGCATTTGGACTTGTAGATTTTGAGTTATGATCGATGCAAGTTTGTGTTTATAAGTTGGTTGTCGCGTTCATATCGATCCAAAGCTCTGCATTCTCCTCTCTTCGTGTTGATGTAGTTTGCATCAATGACATGGCTCGGAAACCTAAGGTAGATCCCTTTTTGCTACCGCATTGAATGCTTCTCTTGCCTGACCATACTCTTTGTATTCATCCTATATCGTTCCTTTCATATTGGTGCCAATGTGTACTCTTCGTATCGATCAAACTGGTGTCGGCTTCATATCGATGGAAAATGATAGTTTCGTATCGATCATTTGGGTGATCGATACGAAATATACATCCACACGATCGATACGAAGTAGATAGTTGTGGGATACTTCACATTGACGGGAAACGTTGGGTTTCATATCGATGATTTGGTCGATCGATACGAAACATATCATAGATTAACATGCATTTACCGATACAAAGTGAACAACCTTAGTCGGTCTGAGAGATGAAGTCGTCCAATCGATACAAAGAGGATGAGTGAAAACTTGGATCAATACGAACGTAAGGGATATGAAGAAGGCCACCTCAGATCGATATAAACGTGATGGATACGAATGAGAATGTTGTTTAATTTGCATCGATCATATCTTGAGCAAACAAACGCCGATTGAATTTAAATTTGAAACGTTGCCTTTTCTAGCCTTGTTCATCATTCCTAATTGATCTCGTCTTGAGTGGAGCACGATCAAATTTTGATGATATCTATCATAGTCGTGTTTTCAATCGATCTTTAATACTAGTTTCCATCCGTTTTAGCCTATTTGTTAATATCCAGGCCTTGATCAAAAGGCGAGAGATAGCATTAATTAACCAAAAGGATTTGATAAATGAGGTTAATGATTTCATATGTTATTAAGAAGATAAATGAAATAGTTTAAAATAATATGTCTCTCTGTGATTTTTATGAATGAAAAAAAAAGATGAATTAAATTTATTGATGCTTTATAATCACATATGAACTTAACTTCTTTTTAATTGATGATCAGTGCAAAGAAACCGAGGTCAGATTTGGGTAGAACCATTCTGAACCAATATATACGTTCAGAAGTGAAGACATGTTGAAGATGATAACTTTTGAAGACCGAAGATCTTTAGACTGTAGGGATTGTTGTCACGAGTCCCACTGGTTTACCCACATTGTATTTATATGATAGTGGTGTCTGCATTGAAATCTTCGTTGTATTGAAGACCAAAGATCTTCATAGCGGAAGGACTGCATGTTGATTTTCTTTGCGTCGCTCACAATATCGAGATATTTTTATAGTAGTGGTCCTGCCATGTTTTGAAATCTTCGCAATGCAAAGACTACTCGCCACTGATCTTAAAGTGATTCCCAGAGATATGACAGGAGGAGTGCCTTCAGTTTCGTTCAGTCCTGGAATGAATCTGTATGGACGAATGTTTGACATTGCATTTTAAGATCACAACGTTGACTTTTACAAATGTACATCTGCTTGGTGGTAGAGAAGGCAACTTCTCTTAGCTTAACATCCTTCTTTAAGACATACAATCTCAGAGGTTGCATGTTCGTTAGAGTCAATAGTGATCAAAGGAATGAAAATGTGGTATTCAAAGTGGAACCTGATATGATTAAAGTGTGGTTTTATGTGAAATAAAGCGTGGCTTTATAGAAGTTGAGCGTAGTCTCACGAGCCTTACATCCCGGAGATGATACGGTTAATTATATGGTCTGTAGGACATATATTTCAAATTATCGGTTGTATGAGTATGGAGGAGTCTAGTGGTATCTGGATCCTCAAGGCATTTATTTCAGTATAGTAGTCGGCTTGTGAAAAGCGATAAGGCTACCGGAGTTAGTAATGTAGAGAGTATAGTTCCAAATGGCTAGCTTGAGAAAAGCGACAAAGGCTTTCAAGGGAACTATGATTGCTATGTGTGGATCGAAGGAAAAGGCCACTAGTTCCCTATTATGTTGGAAATCCAATTTCAATACGAGCTTTACGATTTTGATTGTAGTTTCAAAATAGCTGTAATGCTTTGCAAACATTTTGGCTACCCCTATGTTGATATATATTTACATGGAAATGATTTTCAAAGAAATGTCTTTAATAATAATGTCAAAATGATTTTTCCTATAAAGTATTTTGGTTATCATAAGGTATAAACTCGTCCATGTTTATGTATAGGCGTGGCCTTATGAAATATCTTTCTTTTCAAAGGTTTTGATTGACATCAGCATTAAAAATTTCGAGTATGTTATGCTGGTTTATCAAGCCTGGTCCGGTATTTTTAATACTCGAGTTGGATCCGAGTAGTTTTAGGTTTAGTTGAAAATGCTTGGAGTTTCCAGAGTAGAGCTTGAGATCTTCATCTACATATGGACGTGTTCTATTTTCCGCTGCAACTATTGCATTTGTTTTCATTTTTCAACGTTTCTAAGGACAGAGGGTTTATAACTGTCCAGGCTGAATCTAGGTTAGACTTTGATATTGTATTCAAGATTTTCCATTATAAAGATTATATATTGAAATATTATATGTTATTTCATTCCTGTGAGATTCTGTTCTATCTTTATTTTATTCTTCCCCTAACAATCAGCTTTCTGGCATTTGGATTTGAGGCATGAGGATGTATTAATGTCGATTTTCGTAGGTCGAAAATCCCGGTCGTTACATAATTTTGCCAACGCTAATTTCTCACAATTTTTATAATCAAACAACTACAAAAAAAAACGGATGCCATGTTATACCATAGACTAAAATATAATTGAATATATATACACACCCACGTACACACATACACACATGCGCACGCATGCGCACACGCACACACGCACGCACGCAATTTTACTCCATTTCTTCATCTCACAACAAGGGAGAATAATAATTTCGATGGTAATTGTCCGTCGATGGTCGTCGCTAGCCGTCGAAAATAGCCATTGAGCAACCCCTAATCGAGAACTTTTCGACGACTCCATCGATAACTTTTCGATGGTCTTTGTGGGACTGCTCAACGGCTTTCATCTCCCTGTCGATTACATGCGGAAACTATGTAAGTCATCACTAACCGTTGAAACCTGGAACTTTATTTTAATCTAGCCACCATTCATGCCTTAAGCAATTCATATATAACAATGTATATCACATCCCAATTTAACATATATAAATCATATATAATAAAGCCCAAATCACATATACCACATATATCAGAAAAAATATCTAATAAAAAAACATCAATATATGTAATAAACCAACCTCGGACATTCATCAATATACTATGAAACTTAAACATCCTCATAACATCAAACTCAATCATCTTAAAATATATCATACATCACATCAAATCAAACTCAACCATCTCAAAGCGTATGAAACTCCCCTACCACCTCACAACATCGAAGTGTATATATACACAATATCTCAACAAAAATAAATAAAAATCATACCTACTCATCATCGGCTCCAGATATTTGTGATGAAGGAAATCTAGCATGTTGTTGCATATACGTAGCAATGCACTCGTTCAACATCTGGTATATCTCCGCAGTATGACGCCTGTCTCGATCCTCAAGGTCAACAATTCGAGCTTTTAAGTCTACAATCTCTTGATCGTCCCGAGCTCTTCTATAGCTGCCTTGTCTTTGTCTAGCCTGTAACATTTTTCACCAAAGTATATGAGTTTCATATAGTGTGATTAATAAAATCAATGTGTTATATGTTATTCATGATTATATTATACATAAAAATTATCTCATGGTTCCCCAAGCTAAAACTCCTATTTCGCGTTGGCGGTTCAATGATAGAGTCAAAAATCATGTCCTTCTCCTTAACAGTCGCTCGTCTAAGCCTGTTCCCTCGAACAGTTTGTCCCGTTCTGCCATGAATTTATCATGCGATTAAAAGTAGAATTATAACTAAAATTCATATTACATTATTTTAGTTATTTATTACTTATGATTTAAAGTGGTTGTTAATAACTTATAATTTAAAATATGCTTACCATGGCTGCTTGTGATTTGTGTCATGACATATGTACGTTTTTGAGTCATTTTCATTGACATGCCTGATGGCATGAATACAAGGAAAAACATTCAAGTAGAAGAAGGGACCACCACGCTATCTTTCTTGAAATGATTATTACATATTATTACACCTATAAGACTATACAATGTTATAAGTATTTATAATCGCAATTTATAAATTTACCAGCTCTTGATGGTAATGTTAGAATGACTTTGAATCCCCACAATGTTGACGGTATTTTTATTCCTATTTGCGAAATTCCGCTCAAATTCTGCCTGTAAATTTAACATAAACATCGTATTTCATATTTGTAAAATGATAAAATTATTATACTAATTCTACTAAAATTTTAACAAATATACCGGACTAGTAAACTTACAATTGCTTCTGGACTTTTCCAGTAAGCATTTAAAGCTTCCCTTTTGGTTGTGCTCGTCTAATCACGCTTTTTTCTTCCACTTCTAATGGTTGACATTGTATTAATTAATTTTTCCATATTTTTTTAATCCAATAATTTATGCAAAGGGAACAGTTGGCTTCCTGTAAATCAACTGCCCCTCCATATTGAAAATAAAATAAGTTGTACATTTATATTTAGTCAATAAATTGCACGGTGCTTATATATAAAATGAAATACACATTTACACTTACATAGAAATCCTGCCAAATACACTCTATAATGTCGGGTGGGATATTCTTCCACTTAGGCTAGCAACCAATCATTCTGCTATTTTAAGCAGCCTTAGAAGTATCAACAACATCCGAGGGCTCCAATTCAAAGCCCATGTATTAATTATGATATAGACATTAAATGAATCATGAATAATATCATACACAAAATATTTATGTTGTACTAAATTTGGTACCTACCCACTTGCTTTACTTGTTAATCTTACTACACGACGATCTACATGTGATGGGGTACCGTCATCGCCTCCCATGTTACTCCTTCTCTGACTAGAAGTGGAGGCATTTGATGAGTGGGAAGATCTTTGACGTGGAAACCTAATACCTGTTACATACGTATCATTTTATTATAGAAGAACATATCATTTTATTATGGGAAAACATATCACTTTTATGAGAAAACATGCAGCATTAATAATCACATAAATTACCTTCTATCAAAACATACATTAATAATCAGTCTTTGTCATTTTTTGATTCAGGTTCGGTCTTGTACTCTATATCGTTTTCCTCTGTAGTCTCAAATGCATCTACTATAGCATTTAATTCATCATTCAGTGGTCCAAAATCAGTATGATCATCAACTATTATTATTTCATAATTTTGCCTAAGATCTTCTCGATGAGCTTGTTTTTTTGGAATATTCTTTCCAAACCAAACGTAAATCTTGCATTTGTTTTAAAAATTGAAAACTTATCTGGTTTATCTCTTTTTATGGATGAATATGGAGCAAAATAAACTTGCATGTTTTGCTAATGCAAAAGGATCATACTTACGGTAATTCGAGTTATATTTTATTTCAATAAGATTATAATCTTTCACGTTGATTCCGGAACTTGGAACATTACTGAACCAATTGCATCTAAATAAAAAAAACTTCCTATACAGGTCGCATAAAATATGCCAATTCCAAAAGCTGGGTTAAGACGCCGTAAAAAAATTTTATACGATCATTTGGATCATCATGACCTTTAACAATTACAACGCATTGTTAATTAATTTTTCAACACCATATGCTTTGGTGTTGAATTTAAATCCATTGATGAAGAATATTGGATATGCCTTGACATTTCTTTTGGTCCCATTGCAAGATGTTTCTATCCTTTGTTGATCACACAATTTCTTGGATCATAAACGTAGTTTGAAAACCAATCAACAAATTCTTTACTAAGATCGCCATGTGGATGTTGTTATTCATAAATACTTCAAATATCATATAGCAGGCATATTCTTTAAGTATTGTTGAAATGAATATAAATTTAGGAATTCACATATCGTGATTTATTATGTAATAATACCTAACAAATGGTCTTCAATGTAATTAAGAAGTACATATGTTTTTTGCTACATGGTAATTGAAACAACCCACCGTGGAGCAACAATTAATTTAAAGATAATTATAGTGATTAAACTAATTAAAATGAATTTTAAAATATTAAACAAGAGTGATTTGAATATATTTGTATATTTGTGAATTATAATAATTTTAATATGATAAAGGAAATAATATATTTTATAAACTTGTATGTGATTAATCATTGAAGGTTTGGGATTGTAATAATTTTTAAAGAAAAGAATTGGATTGATTTTATTTAATAAAAACGGATTTTTATTGAGTGGGCTAAGATTATAGTTTTGACTTTGTTAAATAAAATAAAGGAATTTACGAACAATAAATTCTACAGAAATTTATAATGTTAAGCAAACATTCTTTTATAACATGAATATATGTTTATTTGAAGTATTATAGAAGTTTTAGTTGATTCTAAAATTGTTTATAAAAAATATAATAGAAAAGAATTGTTTTTGGGCTAGGATTGTGTAAGGCCCAAACTCCATTATACTTTATGAAACAAAAATCTAGAGCTTTTTTGCCTGAACTTTTCTTTAGTTTTCTGCACTTAGCTTATGTGTTCTATGCTATCTTGTGTACACAAAAATAGTTAATGATTAATAACTTACACATTTTCTTTCTTAAATGAAACAAAAAGTATCAAAACCCACTTCTTCTATTATTCAAATAAAATCCAATAATTTCCAAGCTAAATTTATGATGTCCTCAACGCCACCCTACACCTAATGGCATTTGGAAGTTAGCTTATTGATCAAGTTTTAGAGTGTGATGATTTTCAAGAATGTGGCAATGATTAGGCCTGCCAACAAATGCAAACAGATGCAGTTATGGCTATATCTGCATCCGTATCCGAAAATTAAAATCTGCATCCGCATCCGCATCCAATATCCACAGATATTCAAAAATTAACATATGTATCCGCATCCGCAGTCCGCATCCGAAAAGAGGATGCAGATATTTTCGAATATCCGGATATCCGCATCTGAAAACTAGATTGAGAATCATGATATAATGACAATTTTGATCAAAAAAATTACAATTAATAGCATTCAAATAACAATCAATCGACAAACTGATGTACTTTAGTTTCCAAGTTAACAATAAACAATCCACACAAAATCATAATAGAGTTACAAAATGCATAATTAATTAGCTTATACAATTTAAATAATTAACCATAAAACCTAAATAAACATAGCTAAGGCGACGAATAAGCATCTGATTTCTTTGCAACAGTGACGAATAAACATCCAATTCATTATTCTATCTTCAAACTCATGAGCTTTCCATACAATCCTATAAAACAGAACATAGAAAATATATGATCCAATAAATCAAACTTCAAACTCATATTGTCTTTTGCACTGGAAGTGCTGCTGCTGCAACAGCAACACCAAGCACTGCTGTAGAAAGTGGTGCTGCACTTGGTGCTGCAGCAGCTGCACTTCCTTATTACACTACGTACCAAATGCGATTCAAGCAAGCACACAAAATAAAAACTCACATATTCAAGCAAGCGCACAAAATTAGGCCGATGGCATGCAGTAATAATGTGACTGTCAGGAAATAAACTTATATCATTTATATCTCTATTGATAGGAATATTTCTTATTATAATTGCTTGTTTTTTATTCAGGGATCCATGATTTTGTGTCTAGTTGCATTATGTTTTCTGTTCCTTTTTTACTTACCAGTTTAGTTTGTTGCCTCATTGTAGGTTTGTAGAGGAACTGCAGTTATACTTGTATCACCAACTGATGGTACAGATGAAATTGCAAACCCATTTATTCAGCTGATGGAGCATAAACCATTAGGCATCATTGAGAAAGTATTTTTTGTATGTCTAGGATATATAGAGCTTAATATGTTATGAGTTGCATTCTTGGTAAGAGATACACAAGCTTCTTCCTTTTTTGGTTTAATATGCATCATCCTTGTCAGTCAGTTTTAAATGTATGCATTTTCATTATGACTTATAGTGAACCAGTACTTTGTCAATGTATTGCACTTTACGAGTTATAATATATCCTGTACTTCGAATCTGCGTGGGCTTAATTTTTTAAATTATTCATTTCTGAAGGAGTTCACCACTTTATAATGAGTTCTGGTTTTGAAAAAAGCTTGGAAATTCTGTAATTATCTTTGAGTCCACCTGGTTGAATCATAACCAAGGACTCGAGAGTAAATTAATGTTAGCTTTCAAATATATTGTATCTACCGCAAATAGTGGAACAATTAATTAAGTTTTGTTGTAGTTACTATTTACTAAAACTCGCTGTCTAAATTGGCATGAGAAATTTGTCCATTAATGAAAAATAATACTCAGACTATTAAGATATTCAATGCCTACATATTGGGATTTTAGTAGAGTAATAAGACATGGAGAATAATAACATGGAAATTAAATCTTTTATTCCTATATTTGATCCATCAAAAGCAAGTGTAAATTGAATTTAATAAGAGTACTAAACTCTAATTTAATTCCCTTTATAGTGGCTAACTCCTACACACTTTTCTAAAGAGCTCGAATGACATAGGAAATATAAACGTTCTCACCACAGTACACTACTGTTAATTAAACATAAACATGGTAACTTTACCAGCATTATAGCTCGAATGGCATAGGAAAAATGGAAAATATTCAACTGGCTAAGTACACTATTGAAAATATTATAGAAACAGGGATATGTATCTGAGATGAGAGTAGCAAGCAAGTTGAAGTGGTGGATTGAATATTCACCTAATTGTTGCGAGGCAGAGTAGCGAGGTGAGGAGTTTCGAACCCAATCCAAAGCTTCTAGGTGGATCTTGAGGTGAGTGGTTTCGAACCAAGACCGGAGCCGAAGCAGCAAGGCGGAGCTGCAAGGTGAGTGGTTTTAAAGCAAGGCCGGAGCCGAAGCTACGAGGCGGAGCGACGTCGGAGTGATGGGTTGTTTCGTCGACTTAGGGCTATTGTGATTTAGGGTTTGATATTTCTTTTATTAGTGGCTATAAGAATTGAAATGAAATAAGAATAAACGAAAATGAATTGACTCAATTGAGGGTTTGAAGTGAATACTGCCTGCCTACTTAGGGTTTGTTTGTTGGGCTTGGGATGTTGGCCTTTAATTTCTAAATAAATTTTAACCATAACTTATCAGTATCTTTAAATAATAAATCAATAATAATAACAATTTTTATTATAATTAATTTCGAATCGGACGGATATTTTTCGAATGCGGATATACTCATATCCGTATCCGCATCTAAAATCTCTTTCGAATAACGGATCTCGGATCTCGGATAATATCCATATTTTCGGATATAGACTCGAATGGATTTCAGATCTTTCGGGTATCCATTGACAGGCCTAGTAATGATGAGAATGAAAGCAAATTAGATAAGCTATGGCTAAGGCGAGTGCATCTACACTTATAACTCTGTCAAATTCATTGAATCTCATCTTTTTTAAATTGGTGTTATGGATTTTCTATATATACACTTCTCTTGAAACATATGTTATTTTTCATTTTGATTAATACTGAACAAAAATAAGGTGTGGTAAAATTTGAACCAATTCAAAAATTATTTAATTACTATGTTTCAGGAATTCAATCGACTAAGCGTTTTATTCAATCGACTGAGCTAGCGTAAATATTTATCCCGAATGCAAAATCCAGATTCATTTGACTCATTCATGTTCTTTCTCAACCGAGACCAGTTGATTGGAACTTTCCCAATCGACTGAACCTGGGGATTTTTGTTTTTTCTGAATTGTTTTAGTTTACATTTTTTATATTTTAAATCTATTTTCTACTCATTTAAAGGCGTGATTATAAGTGTTCATTTAACATAGTACATAATAATAATACCTTTCTAAAAATACTTATAATATTGAAAATTTATTTATTATGGTTAAAATATTATTATAACTTTTATTTTAGATATTTATGTTTATTTAATCTATGTTTCATTTGAAATTAGATTATGTTTATGAAGAGATTGTAAAAATAATTTTCAAATGTTACCTAATGGTTTAATACAATATTTAATGATTTTGAATATTTATATAAAGATATTTGTAATATATTAATGATTTCAAAGGTAAGGAAATTATATTGAAAGTTGTTCAATTTAGCTAAAGGAGGGGTTCACTTACAGAAAATTCAAAAAATGATTTCTGTGATTATATTTGACTTATAAATTGATTTTGAAGTTATACTGTATATATGGATTATAAAGGAATTTGCTTGTTTAAATCTTATTTTTATGATTATATAAATAAATTAAGAGTATTCTCTAATATTTAAAAGTAATAGTTGCTTATACAAAATATTTGTTTAAATATTATTCTACCTCTTTCTTGTAATTTATGTTTCTTCTACATTGAATTACTTACTATGAATGATTCACCATTGATATTGATTTGAGTTATATTTTAAGACGATACGGCAATGACATCCTTCTATTTGATTTGTGAGATTTCATTTCTATGTGATGATAAATTTTGATAAATGGATTAGTAAACTATATAGTATGGGACTTTCGATATTACATTTTCGAGTATTCATTGGACTTGTCATATAGAGATATCTATTATGGATCGAGTATAATTTATAGCCCTTAAATAATTATCCGAATAACATGCAGTGGTATGGGACGTCGTTGTATCATTTGTTTGATTATTTATCGTAAGAAAATGCCACTCGAACAAGGATTGCACTCTTATATATGTATGTATGTGTGTGTGTGTATGTATGTGTGTGTGTGTGTCCTCGATGTGGAGTATCGTATAGTCAGGTGTTGACTAATGTGAGTTGTATGTCGGTCTACTTTTAGAGATATGTATAGTTATAGGGTATGAGTACTATATGACCATCCGCATTGTGTTCAGCTTCCTTTACTTTCGGGATTGAATCATATTGACTAATATCCACCCTAATGACCTGGTAGTGGGGCTACACCCTAGATCCGTGACACTGTGGTTATTTATTATATTCTATGCACATTACAGGATTAGTAGTTCCTGTGTCGCATAGGCCAGCAGTCTGTTATCATTATGGGCAAAGTAGGGTCATGACCGAGGCTGTGCATAGACGAGTCACTGGTGAATGGGGTCACGATGTCTGTCGAGGTAACTGAAGACTATAGGAATAGACGGTTACTCTGCAGTTGGCAAGTAGATCTAGGTTCTTGGAGAGGGCATATGGTAGATGGCCATTAGTCTCCCATCTAGTTCTGGGTATATGTGTGTGGTCGATTGGCATATATGTCTCGTTCTTATGATGAGTTGACTATATTAGAGACCGGATGAGTGCAGTCAATCCCCGTTATATCCATATTGTTTGGTAGTTCTATATCTTTGAGATAACCTTTGTATATTGATGTGATTTGGATTGTGATAGATTCATATTCGTGGTTCTATGATGTTAGATTTATTAAGATGATTCCGTAGGCTATTTCACTTTATACCTTGTTATGGATGTTATTTTCGTATTATATCTGATATTACCTACGCCATTATATTATCTGTTATCATTATAGATGTTAGTTTCAAAATTGATCACTAACATCCAAATCCAAGCAAAAGCATCAAATACCAGTCACAGCTCATGGATAGAATATAAGTGTAGGATATTAATATGAAGAACAACAAAAGTTAAAATGAAAGCAGTAAAGAATAATCGATTTTATAGTGGTTCGACTAACTCCGGCCTACGTCCACTCCACAAATTTCCATTTTATTTCTGTAATAATATATTACAGTTATGAAATGGTAAAGTAGCCTTAGCCTTAGAAAATGAAAAACTAGAAAGCGAAAAGAAGATCCCCCTATCTGGAGATCCTCATGGTGTATTTATAGGAAAACCCAGGTAACCGGGCTTTTGATTAGTCCGGGCCCAATAGGACCATATTCGAGCCAACATCCTTCATCATGACTGACCCACACCGCCAGGTCGGTCGGCCTATGCGGATCCACGAAAACCAACAAAGCGACTCGAAGCATAGCCACCTTTGACTTGAAGCAAAGCATCCCTGGACTCGAAGTAGGATGTAACTGAGCTTGGTAAGATGCTGACCCAAAATCCCTAAGGCCGACTCGAAGTTTTGAGCCTAGGACTCGAAGTAACCGAACCATAAACTAGTGCCGACCCACCTTGCATCATACCGAGCCATGTTTTATAACGCCGATCTGAAGTTACGAGCGCCTCAATTCGAAGTCACCTACCCACATTCGTGCCGACCCATACTTTAACTACATCGCGCCACCTTCCATAAAGCCGTCCCGTACTTTAACTGGACCAAGCCATCTTTCATGAAGCCGACCCAAAGTAGGTAGCTTGAAGACACGAAGCCGGATCGACCGACCCACCCTGACGAACCACAATGCCGAGTGACAACAAAGACCGAACCATGATCTAACTAGGCCAAACCAACTCAATGTCGATCCATTCTAATCGATCACTGGCCTTCCTGCCGATCCAAACTATACCGATCCACCTTGGCCGAACCATGTCCATCTCATCGACCTACACTATCCAAACCGAACCAAAGCATGCCGAACCACTAGCCTATGCCATTCCCTGCTTCATGCCGAGCCACATTTGGCCGAACCGCACTAACCAAGCCGAACCACCTTCCAAACGTGCTGCATTACCTATCCATCTAGTCAACTCAAAACTATGGTATTCCATCCTCGATAATTGAGGAATCAACTTAGTTAAATCCGCCTGCTTATGGGCTTGCCGAAAGGCGGGTTAACATTTGGCCCCAAAACATGCCTTGCTATTGGAAGGTGTATTTTGAATAGCCCTAAATCTGATATCCAAAGTCTATGTTCTATTCATAACCATACTATTATATCCACGATTCAAGCCATCCTATCCAAGTGACATCGCCGTATTCTTATCCCAATCTATGACTGCTCCGAGTCGATATCCGATTTTGAATCCAATGAACAAACCCTAAGCCAATTCCATAGCCATCTGAACCCGTCAATTGAATTTTAATCCATCCATAATCAATAGCCAAATCTATGACCTTTTTGGGTCGATATCCAAATTTAGGACCGCTCCGTCCCCTTTTTCAAATCTAGGACCTCATTAGGTCCATCTATTATGAGCCAAGATCCGAATCCCTGACCTGTTTGGGTTTAACTTTGAATCCGTAGACCTTGTCGGGTCGCGTTATCCTATTCTAGCCTCGACTCTTCGGTCAATGGATTATATGATCTCCGGCCTCGGCTCTCCGGTCAAGGACTTCTTATATTCTCCGGCATCGACTCTCCAGTCAAGGGCTTTTTACATTCTCCGACCTCGACTCTCCGGTCAAGGACTTTTTATATTCTCGAGCCTCGACTCTCCGGTTAAGAACCTTTTATATTCTCCGGCATTGGCTCTCCGGCCAAGGACTTTTATATTCTCCGGCCTTGGCTCTCTGACCAAGGACTTTTATGTTCTTCGGTCTCGGCTCTCCGGCTAAGGACTTCTTATAGTGTGTTTGAGTCCACTTCATCACTTTTCGGCGAAGGGACTCGTAACTTGCGATCACTGCCCGTCTGTCCGATTGGGACCGTGATCGCGAGACCTTCATTATTTATTACATTGATCCAAATCCAATCATTACAGAATTTAGTTATCAAAGCAAAATTTTATACAACAAAGGGAATTAAATGTCCAAGGTACCAAAGAAGAAACTAGAGTTTGCAAAAAAAAAAGAATGAAAACAAGATTTCATAGACCCAAGCACTACGGTTTTTCGTCATCTTAGAGCACGCCTGGGGACCGTCCTTGACCCCGTACGTGTGTAAGTGACCTAGCTGTATTACTTTGAGTTCTATTACTTATTCGGAACCATAAATCCATTTAGTTGATAACAAGCCGGCGGCGATTAGATCCAGCACCACCTTCGTTCAAGGTAGGCGGTAGCCGCTACCATCCCACCACCACAGCTCGATTCCTTATGTATTATTGCAGGTAACCATTCCCTACTTGCCTCTCAACGATATCATTCAAATGCCTACAATCGTTTGTGTTGTGTCCATCTAGTTCATGAAATAGGCAATGCTTTCCTGATGCGTGCTTGTATTTCGATGGTTCCCTCCTAGCCTGTCTTCGATACGAGGTATCTCCGAGTATCCAAGTAAATCCTTTCCAAAGTTTCTGTCAAATCCGTATAAGAAGAAAATTTTGACTCTCTCCGTTTCCTTTTTGATGGTTATTGTTGTCACTCATTTTCCTTTTCCCCTTATGGTCTATGTTTGTTTCCTCCCTGGGTGGACCTCCACCTCTAATAGCATAAGCTTCGGCCTAGCTCTCTCCCTTCTCTTTCGTGTTACGTGTCTTCTTGTCTTAGGAATCTCTCTTCTTCATGATAGAACTCTCCAACATCCATTGGGGGTCCCATTCCAACGATATCTTAAAATCCGAATTATTCATAATCCTTGAAACTGCTGCCATCAAAACCATCGACAGATCGGGTCGATCCACTAAAGCTACCATCGCATTGAGTCTGGTTAAGAAATCCCTGAGAGATTCTTCCTTCCATTTTTTCATCGATGTCATGGTCAGTACATTCTTGGGTCTGACTATATGGACCTGAAACTGCCTCATAAATCTTTCAATCAGCTCCGTCCAAGTGTAAATAGAACCACTCTCCAGCTATCTGAACCACATAGCTGTGATGTCCGTCAAATACAAAGGGAAGCATCAGGCCATGACCTCATCCGATGCCCCCAGCACCTCCATATGCCTCATGTACCTCGCCAGATGAACGGCGGGATCTATTCTCTCATCATACATCTCCAAAATTGGTAGCTTAAAATTTGATGGGTTACTAGCTTGCTTGATAGTAGGAGTAAATGGATTTCTATTCACATCCTCCAAGTCTTTATTTTCCAATCCACCTCTTACAGCTCGTCTGACCATCTCCGCTAATCTGTCATTGTCGCCATGCTGTAATCCTTGTCTGTTGCCTATGATCTGTCCCTCGAGTTCATGAGGAAATCCTGGCACATACTCCTCATCACTTACTCTAGTACTCTTGTAGGTGTTGGTGCACAACGTCATCTGGTATCCCTCCGTGGATTGGTCCAGCATTTCTTGGTGGCGTGCCTTCGAGTCTAAGTCCATCCAGATTGATAGTCGTTTGCTGATTGGGGGATTCCCCCTGCTGAACTACTTCATCTGCTTGCCGGTTGAGTGCTTGTGATCCAGCCCTATGGATTTGAGCTCATGCAGTTCCTGCTTGTCCAACTTGTCTGAGAAGAGCCTGCATCATCTCCTCTTGCCTTTTCAACATCGCTTCCATCTCATCTTTGGTGATGTAGGTGGATACTTGACCTACTCCAACTCCAAAGGAAGCCTCTTGACATCCCTCTTGATTGCTCCTTTTGGTCACTTGCTTCCTCGTTAGTGGCCTTGCCATATCTTCCTACAATCCAAGTTCCTTGCTCCAAAATTCCCGAGTGCTAGCGTTCTCAGTGAAAGCACCAAAATGTTAGCACCAAAATTGGTCACTAACGCCCGAATCCAAGCGAAAGCACCAAATACCAATCGAACTCGCAGATAGAATATAAATGTAAGATATAAATATGAAGAACAACAAAAGTTAAAATGAAAGCAGTAAAGAACAAACGATTTTATAGTGGTTCGGCTAGCTGAAGCCTACGTCCACTCCAGAAATTTCCTTTTTATTCCTGTAGTAATAGATTACAGCTACAAAATGGTAGAATAGCCTTAGCCTTAGAAAATGAAAAACCAGAAAGCGAAAAGAAGATTCCTCTATCTGGAGACCCTCATGGTGTATTTATAGGTAAACCTAGATAAGCGGCCTTTCTGAGTAGTCCGGGCCCATCAGGACCATATCCGAGGCAACATCCTTCATCATGACCAACCCACACCGCCAGGCCGACCGACCTTTGCAGATCCATGAAAACAACCATGGCGACTCGAAGCATAGTCACCTTTGACTCGAAGCAAAGCATCCCTGGACTCGAAGTAGGATGTAACCGAGCTAGGTAAGATCCTGACCCAAAATCCCTAAGACCCACCCGAAGTTTTAAGCCATAGGACTCGAAGTAACCGAACTCGTGCCGACCCACCTTGCATCATACCGAGCCATGTTTTATAACGTCGATCCGAAGTTACGAGCGTCTCAACTCGAAGTCACCGACCCACGTTCGTGCCGACCCATACTCTAACTATACCGAGCCACCTTCCACAAAGCCATCCCATACGTTAACTACACCAAGCCATCTTTCACGAAGCCGACCTGAAGCAGGTAGCTTGAAGACACGAAGCTGGCTCGACCGACCCACCTTGACGAATCACAATGCCGAGCGACAACCAAGACCGACCCATGATCTAACTAGGCCAAACCACCTCAATGTCGATCCATTCTACCGATCACTAACCTTCCTGCCGATCCAAACTATACCGATCCACCTTGGCCAAACCATGTCCATCACACCGACCCACACTGTAACAACCCTGTATTTTGTGATTATTTCAATTGTGTATTTTAATTATTTTAATTGGATTTTTGATTTAAAAACTTTATTTTATTTATTAAAGTGAATAGTTTTGTTATTTTAAATATAAATTTTGATTTCTATGTGAATTAGAATTCCAAACATGACTAAAATGTATATTTTCCAAAAAAGTGAATTTTTGGTCAATATGGTCAAACTTTGACTTTTAAATTTAAAAATTTTAAATTTTGAAATTTTCAAATTTATATTTCATTATGAAAATAAATAAAATTTTAAGAATACTACTTTTCGTTTCATTGAAATCCGATTTATATTATGAAAGTTATGCCTTTTTACACTAGCGTGTGAAATTTGCTGTATTTAACAATGTAACAGCCCTAAATTTTAGCTATTTATTTTATTTAATTATTTAATTTTGAAATACATCTTATATAAATTGTGTTTAACAATAAAATTTAAATATTAACTGTGGAAATTTAAGCTATGTTTGAACTGGTAGATTTCGCGTTTAAAAGACGCGTTAATTATAGGGTATAAACAACGTAATAAAACGTGTGTTTTGAAAATGTCATTTTTATGAAAATTTTTGGTGTTTTAAACTGCGTCTGTTTAACGTAGTGTGAAAATCAAGTTTTCGAATTATTTTGAAGAAAAATATCAGTCAGTAAATTTCTACCCAACGTTACGTTGTTTTATTGACAGTTTGATTTTTATAAATTTGTATACGTTTTTCTTAAACTTTGCACAAATATTTACCATTTGCATTTGTTGTTTTCAAACCAGAAATCAAAAAGGTAAAATGAAATGAAGTTAGCTCAAACATTTTATATACAGGCTTATTTCACGTTCAAACATAAGGAAACATGCCCAAACCACGTGTACCTATTTACATGTTTATAAAAATAACTGATATATTTTTCCCCTTCACATTCTCGCGTACACATCCATTTCTTCCCTGCCTTGTCCTCATCAGTTACGAATTCAAATAGGAATACAACACCATAATCACGCAAGCTATCAAGAAAATCTGGGAATATTTTTGCATGCATAAGTAACGTACAAATTGGTAATCTAGACTTGAATCACGCAAGCTTTAGTTTTAGGTAGTAACGTACATATTGACATGTGAAACTGAAGCATTCACTCCAGTGTGCATATCAACCATTTCCTCTGCCCCGTTCCCATCAGTTATACACAAGATTTAATACTTGAATCAAGTACTGAAACCTCGCAAGCTTTTAAATCAGAAGTAACGTGTGTATAAACTTTGTTTTCACTTTTGCTTCATCAGTCATCAACCTTAAATCACGCAAGTTAATTGAGAAGTAACTGCATATTTACCTCCCCTTGATTTCGACAGCAGTTATATTCGAAACTATGCCTATAAATCTTTGCTCCTGTACATCATTTTTGCTCTGCATCTCTTGTATTCTGCCTTGCTTCCTCTCTATCCATCAGGTATATTATCTGTTCTTCTTTAATTTCTTTTTCCCATCTGCCTTGCTCGGCCACCCAGTGTTGCTTAGGCCATGACACATCACTTGTCTACATATTTTAGCAAAGATCTGGGTTTGAGTTGCATGAACTAAGTCGGAAAATATGGGAATAGGATGTGAGTTTTCAGTTGCATTTGTGGCATAAACATAGTTGGCATATGTATATATATACTGGGACATATGTCATAAACTTATCTTCATATTTTTCCAAAAATCTGAGTTATAGGTTGCAGCATCTAAAGGGGGATAGGATTGTAATTGCCTTAAGTATTTAGGCTAGGGAAGATGTGAGTTCATAGGAGGAATAGGAAATGCAATCTGAGTATAAGTTTCCACTCTTATGATATCAAGACCATATCATCACTAAAACTTGATTTTGTTCAACCAAGACTGGTGTAAGTGCATCTGATTTGAAGATGAGATTGACTTGGCTGGATGAAGTGGTTGATGATGAATAGAAGATTTGGGTAGTAGATGCCAGAATTGGAATAAGAGGAGTGGGTAGCAGTATCTTGTTCATAGTCCAGTGTGCAGGTGCAACTGTGCACATGTACATCAGTGCATATCAACCGTAGATGATGACTGGACTGGTAGTTGAGATGACTGGGGGGGTGATGCTAAAGAAGAGAAGTGGTTGATGGTTAAGGTATCAGTGAAGTTGGGTGGGTTGTTTCAGAATCATATGAACAGAGAGCAATAGGTGAGTGCATGGAGGGTTACATGGGTAACTTGAAGTAAGGGACTAATGGACTCGAAGATATTGCATAGTTTCCCGAAGATCTTGCATAAACTTCTCGGGTAGTTGGGTTTTCTTTGCCTGTTGCAGTTAGAACTGGGAAGTTTTAAATCTGAGAAAAATAAACTGTAAAATGTTTCAAAACTAAGCTTAAACTTAAGATTTAACTGAATACAAGTGAAAACTAAGTTAAAAATGTTAGGTGGGTGTTAATACTTGGGTGTGAGTTCAGTTTAATCTGCATGTTTGAAACCTTAGCAGTAGGCTACCCATGTTGGTATCACAAGTACATATGTTCATTTGTATCACTATGTGCATTTTTCTCTGACCTGATTTATTGAGAAGAAGTTGGCTTCAAAAGATAAGTTTGTATAGGAGATGAAGTAAGTGACAGTAGATGATGTATCCATTTACAGAGCAGATTGGGACTAAGGTATGAGCTTTAGATTTCATTCAGGCCTAAGAGGAAGTCTTTTTAGCAGTCCACATATGTACCTAGGACTGGAATGATGGGAAGAGAGGTAGGTAGCTGTTTAGTTCAAAGCCTGGATTATGTTAAATTTTAGTTTATTTTAAGGCTATGGTATAACCTGGGTAGATCTGAAATGGAAATTGGTAGAACAGGAGTTAGGGAATTTAGCTTGCATGTATGTTGAGTAAGTCTGCATACTATTATACTGATTTAACTTAGGTTAGGGGTCTTCCAGTTTGCAGTAAAACAGATTGGTAGACTGAATAGAGATTGCAGTAGAAAGTAAATACAAATGGTGGGTAGGTACAAATACTTTGGGGTGAGTTTCAGATTAAGTTTGCATATGTGCCAAAGGTTAAGAAGAGGAGATGGCCAAAACTGGGGTGTATAATGTTCAGGGTTGAACATTTGTAACAGGAGAAGGTGTGCACGTGCACAAGGTCTGCACACATCAGAAGCACACTAAAATCCAGGGTTGATGGGGGACTGACACCTGACCATGGTAGGTAGGTAGTGGAGGCTGATGAAGGTCAGTGGTAGGAGCAGTGAGGGGACAGAGTTCCTGTAATTTGAGATAGTTCAACCATTTCCAGTTTGACTCAAAGCAAGTCCGGATTGACTCGAAGCGGGATCAGCTCTGACTCGAAGCTAGACCGGTTCTGACTCGAAGCAAGGATGATAGGACCTCGGGTTAGTAGTTGTTGGGTCTGCATGTACAGTGTAGCCTGGGAAGTTTATAATTTAATGAATAATTAAACTGAAAAGTAATGATTAAAACTTAGTTAAACTTAAGATGAAACTGTATGCAAGGGTGTGGATCTAAAGGAAGGTTTAGTATACAAGAGACCGCATATTGCATTGATCAAGTCTGAAAGATTTTGGAGTAGAGTAGGCAGGAAGCTTGTTGACATGTATCTGTACATTTTTTTTTGGGGGAAGGATGAGTCTGTTGGATTGTTAGGATGTGGTGTCTCATGTGTTGGTGTGAATGCATATGCGTAAGTAAGTATAATAGGAATGTGCACGTGTACATGTGTATCACGGCACGTAGTAGAAAAAGCTTCGCCGTATTGTTTAGTCGACCTCTAGGAAATTTGGTCGTAAATTTTAGAGTTAGCCCGGTTCACATTTTGGGTACACTTTGGTCATATTACACGGTGGAGTGGTCGAGCAAGCCAAACTGATTCTCGTTCTATTTTATCTTTCCTTTGACCGTAATTTCTAAAGTCGCATATCCTATATTTTATTTTTGTTTTAGATTTGAATCTAGGCGACATCCGAGAAATTTTATCGTTACCCTCTGTCGGTCTCTACCGGAGAATCGTCATTTTTGAAATTCAAATTTTCTGCAATTCTCAGGTGAGTATTTCTCACCAGACATACGTATTTATATTTTAGTAAATTATTGCAAGTGTATGTGTAAGATTGTATTTCACTATTATCGTCCGTAGTGTAATATAGAATGATGGACCCCAATTAAATCGACACCTCATCAGTTATTCATCTGTTGTATTATATCTGCAGTTATATTATGTTATCGTTTATTTACTGCTTAAATCACACTGCAAGTTCCCTGTTATATATATATTGTTATGGGCTGAAATGATAGGCCTAAATGATTATTGTTAATTTATGCTGTTAACTGCTTAACTGATAACTTGGGATTGCGGGTTTGAAATGATAGAACCCGGGGTATTTGTAAAATACGGGTTGAAATGATATAAATCCGTATCACTTGACCTAGGCTAGAAAACTATATACAGGCCCGTGGTCCTTATAATATTTTCTGAAGTATTTAAAAAAAATTTTGGAACTAAATTATTTGATTTATATCTTTAAAGGAATTTATATTGATTTTTAATAAGTTATAAATAAAAATAAATAAATATTTGAATAAAATTATGGAATATAACTTATTTGGTAAATCGGGATTTTGAAAGAATAAGATTCAGTTATAAATAAATAAATAAGTTATATTTAGAAATATTTATTTAGTTAAACAATCTACTACAGCAATTAAATGCCGTCTTTTGGAATTGGACTAGTTTTACCCATAACTTTAGGTAGCATTTCCTAAGTGCTATGGAATCCAAAAATTGATTGCTTTAAAATTTATGGAATTTGATAAATTTTATTTTATCTTAAGTTTTGGAAAAGCTTAAGACATAATATTTATAACTGTATTTTCCTTAAGAAATTAAAGATAAATATTCTGGTATTAAGTAAATTTTGGAAAAATTTAATGGTTAAAAATTTGGAGTTTTATTTATGGAAATTATGGGAATATTAAAGACTAAATAATAAAATATTGATTTGTGAAAGAATAAAACCCAAACTTAGATGAATAGTAAATACTCCAATTTAATATATATATGTGGAATTGTAATGTTTTGGGAACAAAAAAAAAAAATGATATTTAATTTATGGTTTAAACTTTAAATAGAGAAATTATTTGTAAAGCCATGTAAATTCTCTTCTTTACAAAGTAACCATAAAGTTAACCCATTTATTCTATATACCGTTGAATATCCAAACCATTGTGTTTGGGAGTTATGGTTTTTAAAGTAAATCTCAAAATATTATCCTTTGAAGATATAATTTAAATATTTGGGTTCCATATATTATAAATTTTAAACAGTATGGTTTTGGAAAGGAATTATATTTGAATATAACGATATCATATTGTTTTGGGTTTTAAAATGATATCGTATTTATAATTTTGAAATGGAAATGATTATTCTGGTTTTAAAAGTATAAACTGTTTTAAATGGCCATGGGTTATAATAACGATGGGTTGGCAAAGAGACCGGGATCGGATATGGACATACTCTCTGTCGATACCGAAAACCACTTTGACTAACCGTGTACGCGGTGGAGATTGCAGAATGAAGTAGGATGGTGGTGACGATTTCTTAAAAGGTAAATACGTGGACCCGACTCCCGTGAGTTGGCTTAAGGTGGCTAAAACAGGAGCGATTCTCGGATTTATGAGGTAGCTCCTCTGATCGAACGCACTTCTTCGTATACCATTCTATTGCTTATGTGATTGTTTGGGTGCACCCTTGATTTGGGAGTGTTGTTCGAGGTGGGCGGTCGCTGCGGCTTCGCGTTACCACCGGTCCGGATAGCAATTAGTATATCTACCCTGGCATTGCCTAGTTGTGCCGTGTCACCTACCATATCGAGCCTTGTACGAGTTTGGTTTTCTCCCGTAGCCCGTGTGGTATCCTCTAGTTGCTTCCCGAGTAGGAGGAGCTATGATATTGGATGGACTACTGGGACTATTACGGGTTAAGGTGGAAAATGTAAAGCCTTAACGCTATTTAAAAGTATGTTTATTTTAATATAGACACTATTATAATAGCGCAATATACTACATAGTAAATAGTTTAACGGATCCTTAGAGGATGGGCGGTCCCAAGCATCCTTTAAGTTACTTGCTATATATTACAGTACACTTGAATTAGCTTACATCATATAAGTATGTATGTCCTGACTCGAGTGTTTTGTTTTATTGTACGCTCGGGTCAGCCTGAGTTGCAGCATCAGTTTCTTCTCCGTAGCTAGGACACTCAGTAGATCATTCGTGCTGCTGGAAGTTGTTTCAGCCTTTATCTTTTCTGGAATTCAAGACTTTTGAAGACTCTATCCCTATTTATGTTTAAAATTTGTATTGAGGATTATAGACAATGTAAGTTCTGTTCTGTAAAGTTGTATCAGTGGCTTCATGAACCACTAAATTTTTAATTTCCGCTGCGAGATTCTGATATCTGTGTATGTGATTCTGTGATTTATTTATTGTATATTCTGAGTTTTGCCAAATTTATTCTACAACACAGTATTTTGAACAATTCAAGTCCGACATGCGCGGATGCGAATGGTTGAAAATACTGGGCCGTTACAAACAAAATTGTGTATTTTAAATTATATAAATAATATTTTATTTAGTCATGTAATGTTCTAATTTATGTTTATATCGGTAAAATAACATGTATTTTATATATTTTTAGTTTTAAAACATTTTTGAAAGTGTAATTGACATATTCCATTGTTAGTTGTATTTTTTTTTACAATTTCTAATTTCCAACTTCAATTAATTCAAGGAATTCTTTATTTATTTTTCTATTTTCTCAAGATCTTATTTTATTCTCATTCCCACTTTATTTTGTTCCTTGTTTATTTTATTTATTTGACATTTTATTTGTTTAAAGTGAAATAGAAATTTTCTAGAGCCAATGGTATTTTATTTGAAATTTTCATGTCCTGTTTCCAATTTTTAAACAATTTCTTTAATTATTTTTCTATTTTCTTTAAATTTAATTATTTTTCACTTTGAATATGTTTAAAAAATTTATTTTACTTCAAAATTTTGGTTTAGAATATTTTTAAAATGAAGTAGATATTTTTCCAAAGCCAATGATGATTTAATTGTAATTTTTGAACCCTATTTTGAATTTTAAGCAATTTCTTTAATTATTTTTCCATTTTCTTTAAAATCTATTATTTTATTTTATATTACTTTGTTTCAGTTTTTAAAGTGAAATTACTGAATTTTATTTGTTTTATTTGAATTAAAGAAAAGGAAATATGAAGAGACTTGACTTTATAACATGAGACCTTTCATTAGCAAAAAAAACTCTTCACTTTCTCTTGACTTTTCATTGCCTTATTTTGGCCGCACCTTTCTTGATTGTAGATATGAGTTTCTCAACTCATATTCACATGAGAAACTATCCTCCATCTCATTTTTCACGGCTAAGAAATAAAATGGTAATGGCCTCCTTCATTTTTCTACTTTTCTTCTTATTTTATTAATATTTTTGCCTTGCTTCTTCATAATGTTGATCGGCCATGGCTCCTCCACCACCTCCACAACCAGCACCACCATTATCCACGGCCTCACCATCCTCCGCTCCACTTGTTTACTTAACTTGCTTTGGACGTTAACACCACAAAAACTCCACCAAATATTGAAATTTCCTTGAAAACATACATGCCAGCCACTCCATGCCTTATCACCTTCATCCACCACCACGGCCACCACCTTGAGCCACCACCACCACCTTGATACCACCATTACACATCACCTCACTCACTGTCCAGATCTGAAGCATGAAAGGCCGAGCCATAGACCCATGTAGCCGAGCCCAAAAAGTTCACCAAAGCACCACCTTAGTGCCTTAACTCCTTGTATTCATGTTATGTAACCTCTACCACTTCCTATTCCTTGTAGCCATGCCTTTTTAAGTCCAAACCTGAGCCAAAAGCATGTCTTGACTGAGCCATATAGCACCCTAGGCCGAGCACATGAGTGTAGAAAGCATGGAAAATCATTGTGTTCATTATGGTCTTTAATTTCAAAGTTTGTTTCAACATATTTTGTATTGTATTTATGTTTATACTTGTCTTGTTCTATTGGTTGTTCACAAGATCATCAGCTTGGTTCCCATCCATTTGAATCTATTGTTGCGTCATCGTGCTTTCTGGAATCCATTTGTGTCATTTGAATTGATAACTCCAGCACAAAAAGGTGAGTAAATCTCACACGACATTTTATACTTATGCAATTGTGAAGCGACAACAACTGAATGTGTAGAATTATATGTGATGTTAGAATTGCCTATGATTATTTATATATTATGTTACACCTGCTAATTTACATGTCATCTCATCTGTTACTGTTATATGTTGTTAACTGTTCATATATATCTGTTTATCACACTACAAGTTCCCTATAGATTAGGTTCACTATGGGTTGAAATGATACATACCCGAACGGACTTTAAAATAAGGAAAAATCGTTATGGGCTGAAATGATAGGCCTGAACGGTTTTTATTTATTTTATTTTACTTGGGACCGTTGTTTGAAATGATAGAACCCGGATTTTCTTTGTAAATTGCGGATTGAAATGATGTATATCCGTATCACTTGACCTAGGTTAGAAAATTATATACATGTCCGTGGTCATTTCATAAAGTATTTTTGAATATTTTTAAGTATTCTTAAAAGTGTAAATTTATGAAAATTTGATTTAAATTGGATTTTTAATGTTTAAATAAAGAAATTTTAATTTTTCTATAAGTTAAAAATGTTGAATAATTAAATGATTAAATTGAATTTTTGAAATATAACTTAAATTTGGAAATTTAGATTTTACTTTGGTTTTAAATGACATTTAAGTTATATATATAAATAAAATTGTAAGTGGTTTAAAATGTAAATTTATGATAATTTGATTTAAATAGATTTTAAAGTGTTTTAAATAAAGGATGTATGATTTTTCTATAAGTGGAAATGTTAAATAAATAAATGATTAAATTGAATTTTTGAAATATAACTTAAATCTGAAATTTGGACATTGACTTTTAAAATGAAATTTAAGTTATATAAATAAAATTTTAAGTGGTTTAAAATGTAAATTTATAATAATTTGATTTAAATGGATTTTAAAGTGTTTTAAATAAAGGATTTATGATTTTTCTATAAGTGGAAAATGTTAAATAAATAAATGGTTAAGTTGAATAATTGAAATATAACCTAAGTCTGGAAATTTGTTTTTTTGGTTTAAAAAGGAAATTGAGTTATATAAATAAATAAATAAAATGGAAATTAATTTATATTTGTAAAAATGGTAATAAAATTCTAGTGTTAAGTTTATCTATTAAAAATGTGAAGGCTAGAAAATTTACACCTGAATTTATTAAGTAAATTATTGCAATTTGATTTAATTACGAAATGTTCTTTATAAAAATCATAAGTTGAAAGAGTATCTTTAATGATCATTTTTGAATGTTAAAAATGTGATTTTATAACATTTAAAGGGTTTAAATTGAAGTTTATTACTTGCTGGAAATACACTAAAATCTAGAAAATACTTTTTATAGCATTCAGAAATGCTATGGTTTCTGTAAATGAACTAAAACTGAATAAAAGAGGCTATTACAGCAGTTCTGAAATGCTGTAGTTGCTATGGTAAATTTAAAAGGCTAAAATTAATAAAGGCCTATTATAGTAGTTCTGTAAATGCTATAGTGCTCTGCTGTATTTGCTGAAATTAATAAAAACCTTAAACTTGAAACCTGAGCTATTACAACATTTCTGGAAATGTTGTCTGTGCTGTTTTAAACTAAATTTCAACTAAAACTGTGTTTTAACAGCAGTTTTTAAATGTTGTCTTTGTTGAATTAAGATGTTTTCAAGTATAACTTATAACAACCTTTTCTAAATGCTATGAAAGATTGAAATTTTAAATGTTTATGGTTTTTGACTTAGTAAACGAGCTCAGAATGGTTTGAAACTTTGGGAATTGAATGCTTGATTTGAAAGTGTAATAACTTTACTTTTAAATGGTTTAAATGAATTAATTTGATGGAATGTAAATTATTTAAAGCGTGATTTGAAATGATAATAAGTAAATGATATCTTGGAATTTAAAAAGGCATTTTAAATTTGATATTTGGATTTGAATTCAAGTAATGATTTGATAATGAGAATTTGAAAGGATATGATATTTTGATATATTGAAATGATTTAAAAAGGAAGCTTTGAAAGGATATGATATTTTGATATTGAAATGTTGATCTTTATTTTGATAAAGATTTGGATTTGAAATGTTATTTTATTTTGAAGTGTAAAATATTATTTTTAAAAATTATAACCACGGGTTATAATAACGCTTGGTTGGAAAAGAGACCGGGATCAGATATGCGCATACTCTCTGTCGATACCGAAAACCACTTTGACAATCGTGTACGTGGTTGGGATTCCAGAATGAAGTAGGATGGTGGCGTCGTTCTTGAGGTATATTACGTGGACCTGACCCCCGTGAGTTGGCTTAAGGTGGCTAAAACAGGAGCGATCTTGGGCCAAAAGGGGTAGCTCCTCTGGTCGGACGCATTTCTTCGATACCATTCTATTACTTTTGTGATTGATTGGATGCACCCCTCCGATTTGGGAATGCGTTCCGAGGTGGGCGTATGTGCCTGCTGCGTTACCTCCATCCCGTGTTCGTAATTGGTATATCTACCTTGGCATTACCTCGTTGTGTCGTGTCACCTACCATATCGAGACTTTACTACGAGTTTCTATTTGTGTCGTACCTATGTAGTATCTTCTCATAGTCTCCCGATCAAGAGATATGAAGGTACTGTATAGACTATTGCCATTATTTTGTTAAGGGGAATATTGGGTCATTCCTTAACGCTATTTTAAAGTAAGTTACTTGGACACTATTATAATAGCGCAATATTACAACATAGTAAATAGTTTAGCGGATCCTTAGAGGATGGGCGGTCCCAAGCATCCTTTAAGTTACTTATACCTATACTACAGTTCACTTGAGTTGGTTTACATTGTATAAGTATGTATGTCCTGACTCGAGTGTTTGCATTTTTTTATTACGCTCGGGTCAGCCTAAGTATTCACAGATTTGGATTCCACTTTCTAAAGATTGGAATCGCGGGAGATTATCTGCTTGTCTAGTTTTATCTATTTCACTTCCAGTTATCTTGTTGATCCCAGTGTTGTATTCAGCTTGTACTTGGTTATCATATTGAGACTTCTGTTGTATCTTATTTAACTCTAATATATTTATATAGTAGCTTCATGAACTACTATTCCTTTTATTTCCGCTGTATTATTATTACTCTCTGTCTGCGATATGTGATTATTTATTTACTGTATATTCGTAGATTTGCCAAATTTTATTTACAACGCGGTATTTTAAGCAATTCAAGTCTGACATGTGTGGATGCGAATGGTTGAAAATACCTGGTTGTTACATTTGGTGTCAGAGCTTTGGCTTTGAGGCAAAACTTAGAATATAGGGTAGATTTATTTATAGAATCACTTTCGTTCGAATTTAAATCTTTTCCTCTTTAATTCGAATTTCTTTGAATTTTGGAACGTTCCCTGCGGTTCCAAAATCCATTCTTGTCCCTCACTATTCATCTTCTTTTGATTCTAGAGTATCCCATAACTCCACTTCGAATGATCTTTATAGTGAGTCCGCAGTCTCGCCAATCTCAAATTAGCTTGTAAAGGGGTGAAACTCCTTTACAATTAGCATCGATTCACCAGAGATTTATATCTACCCTTGGTTTAGATGCTAATATCTTTTGTTATTCCAACTCTGTCTCTTGAGATCGAATGTAGATTTACCTAAGAAAATCCACATCGATCTTATTCTTTAAGTCACGGTTGACCCGGTTAAGCTTGCCCATGATTTATTTAAGCTTATCCATCTCCCTATTTTGTTAATTAATCATCTTGTCTTTTGTTTTTAAACTATCTTAAAAACATTTTGAATTGTACTTGTAAATCTATAATTAATGTTTTGTTTTATATTGCGTTGTTTGAGTTGTTGATGTTGATTTGGGTTTCTGATCGATTCTTCTGACCATGCTATCGATAGGATTTCCAAAACACTTGAATATAGCAACTCACACAATAGGTTTTTCAAATTTAGTAATGAAACAAATTCTGCAATTGTATTATAAACTTTTCTGGACCTTTATTGAATTGGTTGTTAAGAAATAATATTTGATTTTTATTTTATATATCATTATATCTTGTTTCATATATAAATAATTTAACTATAAAATATGGTTGTAAGTTTATTTGGAAATTTAAAATGAATTTAAAACAAGAATTTGAGAATTTAATTTCCGATGTCTCAAACTTTGTGTTTAAAGTTTTAAAAGGATATATTATTTAAAATATTTTCGAATAGAAATTTGTTTCCAAAGAATTTTAAAGTTTAAAAAAAATTATGCTTTTCTCTTTGTCGCTGGAAAATAACTTCGGTGATGACGTAGCATTATCGACATTTATTTTCGAGTTTCGAAGTGAAGAGACCATTCTGTAGTCTTGCTATAGCTCTATTTGGGGAATTTAATAGATTTGAATTCTAAAATTAGACTGGATTTATAATTTATGCTGATATATGATTTAAATTTGAATGGATATATATATATATATAGTGTATGTGTATTTATTTATCTCTAAATAGTTTGGAATTTATCGGAAATTTAAATTCCTAAATTTTATTTTGAAAGATAATTTCAATTATAATTTCAAGATTTGGATAAATATTCAAGCTTGAAATGATTGAATTTGAAAGTTTTATTTGTATAATACACTATTTCATTTCAATATAACTTACCTTAATTTTTAAAAGTTGAATATGTAATTGGATAATATACAATATAAAAGATCTTTTTATAAATAAAATTTGAGTGGTTATAATAAATGTTATACACTTAAATTTTAGTTATAAAAAGAATAACAGAGGTAAATAGAATAAAAGGTAAATTGAATAATTTACAATATAAAGGATGTTAAAGGAACTAAGAATAAATTAAAACAGTTGTAGTAAGTGTAAATATAATTAAATTAGGTGATAAAATGTATTGAGAGGAATAAAATTTAATTTGAAGAACTAAATATATTGAATACATTATGCTTATAATAAATGATTTTTTTTCTTTAAATTCATGATTTTAGAGATTGTTAAATTAAGAAAATTGGATGATAAGATAATAAAATTAGAGATAGTTAAGATTTATTTAACTTGTGTAAAATTAATTATCAATTTAAGTTGAAATTTCTATGGTTTTAAACTTATTATCTTATTTTGTTTTCCAAACTACCTTTTGATTGTCCTTACTTTCCTTATCTTGCTACAGACTGGTGTAAGCATTTTTCTATAATCTTTCTGTTTAGAAATCATTCTATAACCTTAGATAATCTTTGGTACTCATTTTGAATCTGAGCATTGTAGGATCTAGATTAACCCTAGAGGGGGGGGGGGTGAATAGGGTTATAGCAAATTTTCTCGAATTAAACACAGAAATATAATAGCAGAAATAAATATGCTGAAAAGTAAATCACACACAAAATTTACCCAGCTTCGGCAACCCCTGCCTACTGCTGCATTCACAGATTTCTATTAGAATTAAACAGTATCACGCTTACAAACACTCTACTAGACTCGCAGACCCTTTTGCTCCCGCTCACAAACACTCTACTAGACTCGCAGACCCTTTGCTCCCGCTCACAAACACTCTACTAGACTCGCACACCCTGCTCCCGCCTATAGAGTTTCGTTTACTCGCAAACTCTGCTCCCGCCTACAATAGAGTTTCGTTTACTACTCCCGCCTATAGAGCTCTGCAAACTCGCACCCCTGCTCACTGAACTAATTCTAAATAGACAATCTGACACTACCTAATCCCTAGGTGGTGATTTACAAATTCTTTGACTCGAAAAGAAAAAACAACTTCAAAAATTAAAACAGGAGCAAAAATTAAAATACGGACTTGAATGCGTAATTTTTGCTCAATTAAAAAATAAGAAAAAACCCTCTAAAAATTAAACCCTAAATAAAGACTAATTCCCCTTTAAAAATAATAAAGGCCGGCCCACTTGAATTTCACCGTCCCCTTTTCTTTTGCTTGTGAAAAATGTCGGCCTCTTATTGTCGAATTAGGGCTTCGGCTTCTTTCTCGAATTAGGGCTTCGTTCTGATGATTGATTACTGTTGCTAGCTCGTTCTCTGATGATCTTTCTCATGTTCGTTCTCTGATGACCGAAGACTTGCGTCGCTTGTTCTCTGATAATTGATTCTTCGAGATTGCAAATTGTTTGCAGCTGCTTCTCTTGATCGAGTTCACTAAATTGCGGTATGTATTACTTTCGTTACTGGTTCAATTGCTTGCTTTAACTTGATTGCACTTGATTGAACTCGATGGCCGATGATGATGAATTGGGATTGTATTTATATGAATTTGAGACACTTGAATTCGTTTGAATTAACTTGATACTTTCCTAAATTCTTAATTGCCTGATGCGCACGTCTTTCCTGATTTTGTTACACGTGATACTCACGGCTTTCCTGATATGTTTTAACATGATAATCACGGTTTTGAATTGAGAGCGTTCGATCCTTCTTGTATAAAAAAACAGTAACTTTCCCTTTGTACTTTGCGTTGACTTTTTCAAAGAATACAAATTTGAGTTTCAATGAATTCTGACTTCGTCCCATCTCTGCACTGTTGAATCTCGTTCATCTTGTAGTCTTCGACCTTTTTCTCTGGTACTTAAATTTCAATCATGATGTTGTTTGGTTATTTGTTCATGTGATTCCCTGTTGCTCGGTTACTGATGCATTAGTTGTTGGCATATTTGCTTTGTACTTCATTTGAGGTTGTAGCTTTGGTCTTTGTTGCTCTGGTCCTGTTGCCTTCAGTTGCTTGTTGAAGATATTGCACTGCATCACCACTGTTCTTTGCATTTGTACATATGAATGTGCTCACTGTTGTATTACAGTACACTGCATATTAGTCTTCTCATGTTTGAGGCTGTGCTTTCGTTGACATTTGTTCACTTTGATTCTGCATAACTTGTAGCTTGCTGTACATATGAACTTGCAGTTTTCTGTCCACCTGTATCATGCTTGGCTTTGTGTAGTTGATGTTGTACACTGTCTTGTGCATTGCCCCATTCACTGTTGCTGTGCAGTTGCAATGCCTTGCTTGGTCTCTGTTACATGCTTGCTGTTGCATGCTTGTGATATTCATGTTGATTTGATGATGCTGGTATTTGCTGATATATTACTTTGAATTGCATACACTTTATATTGACATTTTCTTTGACACAGATGCTACACTTGTTCATTGTTGTTCAAGTGTACTTGTCTTCATAAAATTGTCACTGTGCTTCTGACCTTTCTGGTCTCTGATCATTGCTTGGTCATCTTGGTGGCTTGAGCATTTGGTCTGTGTTGCATTGTTCCATGTGTCTTGCCTTTGACTGTTTGCATATACTTTTGGTCATGTTGTACTCATTTGCCACTGAGTTGCATTGAATAGCTGGTCTTTGTAGTTGTTTATTTGAGTCAGTGCTTCACCATACTTGTTGTTGCAGTATTCATGTTGTTGTTGGTGGCAATCTTGTATGCTGCTGTTTGCATTTGGTCTTGATCATACTTGATGTCATGATTTTCCTGGTTTCACTTGTGTACATTTTCGAGTTGCACACTGCTGCTTGTACTTGTAGTCTTGGCCAGTTGACTGTTGCTTTGAGTTGTTCATTGCTTGGTCTCTGTTGCCTTGAATTTCTGGTTGGAGCTGTGCACACGAGTTGGCGAGGCAATGCACACGTGTATGAATGTACACGTGTGTATTGCAGCCACTTATGATTACCTGTCCCTGTAATATCTATGTGCACGACTTTGTGATGAATTCAAGTGTGAATGATGACGAACAACCCAAATAACTGAGGCAAACGATATTTTCAAAAATCGTATTTCATTTTATATTGCAAAAATATTTCTTTTTCAATTTTACTGCGTTAGTGAATATTTTTGCAGATTTCTCAGATGCTGGATTCAAACTGGCATGCAGTTGAAGACAAAATACGAGTGTGAGTGATATGTAGTGAGGTTATCAATGTAAAAATATTTGTGATGTAATCGTGATGTAATCAAAAATGTATATGTATAGTGAGAGCATGAATTTGTACTATTCAAGATTGTAATAAATATTTGTTTGGATAAAATTTCTGTTTGAATTCAAAATCTGTGTAACTTATTCTGTTCGAATTCAAATTCAAATTCTGTGTAATTTATTTTATTCAACAAATATTTATTTAATCTATGAAAAACAAAATAGTACATTACCAAATACATTTAAATGAATATATATATGTTTATTATCATCAAACAAAAACATATAAGCGCATATTCAACAATCTCCCCCTTTTGATGATAACAAACATATATTTAAGATTTTGACCGTGTTAAATGTATTTGACCAATTATATACTTTAATTGCTCCCCCTATTTAAATGCTTCCTCTCTACATGATGCTCCCCCTACATATATGCATACAAATAGAAATATATTCAAATAAGCCTAGATGCATATGGAAAAATTATTTGACCTTTACTTGATTCTATTTGACAAAATCTTAACTTTTCTCTCCCCCTTTTGTTATCAGCAAAAGAATAATAGCGTGAGAGAAAAATAGAGATAAAGTGATCGATATTAATCCAACATTAAACTCAAATTGAATATAAATATTAAACTTCAATAAGAATCAAACAAAAACCATAACTACCCTTGTTAGGCGCATATTCCACTTTTAGAAATGATGGATATGATGTTCATATAAAATCATACGGTTGAATCAACTTGTGGTACATTTATATCAGGAATTTGAATATCTACTAATCATGCATAACCGTTAGGACTTTTAAATGAGATTAGTAGTATTCGAATTTAATTTTTAAAAAATGAAATCAAGTATCTTCTAACCACGCATGACCGTGAGGACTTTTAAATGGGATTAGAATCAACTTGTCTATTTAAGCAATTTAATTTTGATATGCGTTCCATACATGCATAACCGTAAGGACTTTTAAATGAGCATGGAAGCACATAATAAAAAAATTCAAGTAATTCACCCATGCATAACCGTGAGGACTTTTAAATGAGAGTGAATACTTTGGATATTTATTTATTTATTTATTTAAAAAATATGACATGAAAAACAAATGATTCCTGATTATAGTACCACATATCGACAAACTATATTGAATATTTGATAAACCATGGTCGATAGAAATAATGATAGATATAGAAATGGTCATGGAATCTTTACCCAACAAAAAGTTTTATAATTCTTGTTTTAATTCCTAAAGAAATTTTCCAAATATACTCTCTTGAGTAATGTATGTTAAATATCAACACTCATCACTTTTACAATTACTATTTATCTCTTTGATAACTAGTAGGGAGTCGGATCAGTCAAAATTTGTCATTTAAATTCAAATAAGAATGACTGATCTGAAAATATGGTCAAACAATTATTTTCTCGAAGGGGTTATATGAGAGAAAAAAAATTCTGCTAAATGAAAAATTATTTCAAGTGAAAAATATGCAGATATTCTCTTTGGAAAATCGATGCAGCAAATGAATGTTTCACAATAAATCACGTTCAACTCGTAAGTTTTCTATCAACTAGATTACTAGTATGAATTGCATCTGAATTTCTTTTTCAATCCAAAATATCACTAACTGGATTTGGTAAACCAGACATGAAGTGTGTATCAAAAATTTCAAACCCAATTTTAGCAACAATTTAAATGACATTCTTTGGATTTTGAATTGAAGCCATGTTCACTCTCAAACAAATATCATGGTGTTAATTTCAGAAACCATAGGATAAACAATTATATTCATGAGTAATCAACAGTCAATCAACATCTTAATTATTTCAAAAACAATTTCTTGAAGTTTCAACAATTTCTTAAAATCCTTTTTCACATGAGTTTGAAATCGTGCAAATTTACAAGCAGTGATCAAAATGTCAAAAATATGTCTAAGTGTAGCACGAGTAATCAAGGATCAATAAAATACCATCATTTGACCAAACATATTAAGTTCAATGATGAAAGGATGGTTGGTCTACTTTTGAGCACAAATCAAAGTAAGAACAAGTCAAAAAAATCATATCAATAAGTCAGAATTAAAGTCATCATCAAATCATTATCACAATTTTGGCTGATTTAATTCAGAATATGGTGCAGATTATACCTTCACCTGTTTTACCTTTACGATAATTTCTCGTGATTGCCCATTGTGATTCTGTCACCTTTATATTAGGCTAAGGAACTTTGCTATGTTGCCCGTTGTGTTTCTGGAACAGCCAAAATCCAGAGAACACCGTTGTTGTTCCTTAGCCTGCCACCACACCTACATGCTGAAAGATTTTTGTGACCTATTTCTAGGTCCATGATTGTTAGTGGCAGAAACATTATGAATAAACAAACCCTTTGGAACCCAAACTTGTTTAGACTTTTCATTCTTGTTCCAATAGACATGAAATTTGTTTGTAGAATTCTTAGGAACCCAAACTTGTATAAATTTTGTGTTCTTGTTCCTATGACTACAATTTTCAACATGATGTCCAATTATTTCACATTTATCAAAGACACTTTTCCCTTTTGCATTATCCTCAGCTTGTGTTTTTCCAAAACCAAGTCCTTTTCAGTTGTTAGCAAAAATTTGATTTCCCAATAGCATGTTGAAAGATTTTTCGCCTCTTGAAAAGTTATTCAAAGATTTCTCAAGATTTTGGACTTTGGTTTTTAGTGTTGTATTTTCAGTGACAAGTGAGGTGCATCGATTTATAAAATCCTTTTTCCTAGTGTCGATGGTTTCCTTAAGATTCAAGTTTTCTTTTTCAAGATTCTCAGATTTATTCTTAAGTCTTGTCAATTCTGAATCTAAAACTTTACATCTTTTACATTCTAGGTTTTGAATATTTTCAAGTTCAGTTTCTAACCTAAAATTTTTACGAGCAAGTTCTTTCCTATCAGTTTTCAGTTTTTCAATTTTAGATTCAAGAGCATCAACTACTTTAGTAAGATCAGAACACATAAAAACAAGATCTCTATAGGAATACTCACCTTCCTCACTAGATTCCTCTGAGCTTGAATCTGAATCTGATTTCGCCATAAGACACAAGTTAGCCTCCTCTGAGCTGCTATCCGAAGCTTCTTCTCCTTCTTCATCATCCCAAGTCGCTGCAAATACCTTCTTTGCCTTTTTCTTTCCTTTGTTGTTTTTGAGAAGTGGACATTTTGGTTTGATGTGGCCAGGCTTGTTGCAGTTATAACATGTCAGTTCACTATCGGAATTTTCGGAATCTTTTGACCTATTGCCCTTTGTTTTCTTCTTGCGTGGCTTGAATCTAGACCATCTTCTAAGATTATTGACAGCCATTGCAAGCTCTTCAATTGGATCTTCTTCATCGCTTTCTTCTTTGCTTTTTAAGGCAATCGTCTTTTTCTTTGGTTCGGAGTTGTTGCGTTCTTCCTTTGCTTTTAGCTCAAGCTCATATGTCATCAAGTTTCCAATCAAATCCTCCATGCTTAGCTTACTCAGATCTTTCGATTCTTGGATTGCCGTGACTTTTGCCTCAAAGTTCATTGGTAAGACTCGTAGTATCTTCCGCACAAGCTCTACCTCAGTGAATACCTTCCCAAGTGCTCTAGCGTTGTACACCAAAGTTGAAAAGCGTCCAAACATGTCCTTTATGCTCTCGCCTTTGTCCATCACAAAGTTCTCGTATTCATTGCTGAATAGGGCTAGACGAGACTCCTTGACTTGAGAAGTTCCTTCGTGTGTCACCTCCAAAGTGTGCCAAATTTCCTGTGCTGTTGTACAATGAGAAATTCTATTAAATTCATTTTTATCAAGAGCACATATCAAAGCATTCATGGCTTTAGCATTTGTCGTTTTCAATCTCTTATCGTTAGCATCCCACCTATCCTTAGGTTTAGGAATCTCAGTATCACCAACGATTATAGTGGGAGATTTATAGCCAGTTTCAATAATATCCCAAACATCATAATCAACGGAACTAAGGTAAATACTCATCCTAACTTTCCAATAAGCATAATCGTTCCCGTTAAACATGGGTGGCCTAACAATAGATTGCCCCTCAGAAAAAGCATTATTTGATAGATTCATGACTCTAGAGTTAAATAAAAAATATATACCGGGCTTTGATACCACTTGTAGGATCTAGATTAACCCTAGAGGGGGGGGAATAGGGTTATAGCAAATTTTCTCGAATTAAACACAGAAATATAATAGCAGAAATAAATATGCTGAAAAGTAAATCACACACAAAATTTACCCAGCTTCGGCAACCCCTGCCTACTGCTGCATTCACAGATTTCTATTAGAATTAAACAGTATCACGCTTACAAACACTCTACTAGACTCGCAGACCCTTTTGCTCCCGCTCACAAACACTCTACTAGACTCGCAGACCCTTTGCTCCCGCTCACAAACACTCTACTAGACTCGCACACCCTGCTCCCGCCTATAGAGTTTCGTTTACTCGCAAACTCTGCTCCCGCCTACAATAGAGTTTCGTTTACTGCTCCCGCCTATAGAGCTCTGCAAACTCGCACCCCTGCTCACTGAACTAATTCTAAATAGACAATCTGACACTACCTAATCCCTAGGTGGTGATTTACAAATTCTTTGACTCGAAAAGAAAAAACAACTTCAAAAAATAAAACAGGAGCAAAAATTAAAATACGGACTTGAATGCGTAATTTTTGCTCAATTAAAAAATAAGAAAAAACCCTCTAAAAATTAAACCCTAAATAAAGACTAATTCCCCTTTAAAAATAATAAAGGCCGGCCCACTTGAATTTCACCGTCCCCTTTTCTTTTGCTTGTGAAAAATGTCGGCCTCTTATTGTCGAATTAGGGCTTCGGCTTCTTTCTCGAATTAGGGCTTCGTTCTGATGATTGATTACTGTTGCTAGCTCGTTCTCTGATGATCTTTCTCATGTTCGTTCTCTGATGACCGAAGACTTGCGTCGCTTGTTCTCTGATAATTGATTCTTCGAGATTGCAAATTGTTTGCAGCTGCTTCTCTTGATCGAGTTCACTAAATTGCGGTATGTATTACTTTCGTTACTGGTTCAATTGCTTGCTTTAACTTGATTGCACTTGATTGAACTCGATGGCCGATGATGATGAATTGGGATTGTATTTATATGAATTTGAGACACTTGAATTCGTTCGAATTAACTTGATACTTTCCTAAATTCTTAATTGCCTGATGCGCACGTCTTTCCTGATTTTGTTACACGTGATACTCACGGCTTTCCTGATATGTTTTAACTTGATAATCACGGTTTTGAATTGAGAGCGTTCGATCCTTCTTGTATAAAAAAACAGTAACTTTCCCTTTGTACTTTGCGTTGACTTTTTCAAAGAATACAAATTTGAGTTTCAATGAATTCTGACTTCGGCCCATCTCTGCACTGTTGAATCTCGTTCATCTTGTAGTCTTCGACCTTTTTCTCTGGTACTTAAATTTCAATCATGATGTTGTTTGGTTATTTGTTCATGTGATTTCCTATTGCTCGGTTACTGATGCATTAGTTGTTGGCATATTTGCTTTGTACTTCATTTGAGGTTGTAGCTTTGGTCTTTGTTGCTCTGGTCCTGTTGCCTTCAGTTGCTTGTTGAAGATATTGCACTGCATCACCACTGTTCTTTGCATTTGTACATATGAATGTGCTCACTGTTGTATTACAGTACACTGCATATTAGTCTTCTCATGTTTGAGGCTGTGCTTTCATTGACATTTGTTCACTTTGATTCTGCATAACTTGTAGCTTGCTGTACATATGAACTTGCAGTTTTCTGTCCACCTGTATCATGCTCGGCTTTGTGTAGTTGATGTTGTACACTGTCTTGTGCATTGCCCCATTCACTGTTGCTGTGCAGTTGCAATGCCTTGCTTGGTCTCTGTTACATGCTTGCTGTTGCATGCTTGTGATATTCATGTTGATTTGATGATGCTGGTATTTGCTGATATATTACTTTGAATTGCATACACTTTATGTTGACATTTTCTTTGACACAGATGCTACACTTGTTCATTGTTGTTCAAGTGTACTTGTCTTCATAAAATTGTCACTGTGCTTCTGACCTTTCTGGTCTCTGATCATTGCTTGGTCATCTTGGTGGCTTGAGCATTTGGTCTGTGTTGCATTGTTCCATGTGTCTTGCCTTTGACTGTTTGCATATACTTTTGGTCATGTTGTACTCATTTGCCACTGAGTTGCATTGAATAGCTGGTCTTTGTAGTTGTTTATTTGAGTCAGTGCTTCACCATACTTGTTGTTGCAGTATTCATGTTGTTGTTGGTGGCAATCTTGTATGCTGCTGTTTGCATTTGGTCTTGATCATACTTGATGTCATGATTTTCCTGGTTTCACTTGTGTACATTTTCGAGTTGCACACTGCTGCTTGTACTTGTAGTCTTGGCCAGTTGACTGTTGCTTTGAGTTGTCCATTGCTTGGTCTCTGTTGCCTTGAATTTCTGGTTGGAGCTGTGCACACGAGTTGGCGAGGCAATGCACACGTGTATGAATGTACACGTGTGTATTGCAGCCACTTATGATTACCTGTCCCTGTAATATCTATGTGCACGACTTTGTGATGAATTCAAGTGTGAATGATGACGAACAACCCAAATAACTGAGGCAAACGATATTTTCAAAAATCTTATTTCATTTTATATTGCAAAAATATTTCTTTTTCAATTTTACTGCGTTAGTGAATATTTTTGCAGATTTCTCAGATGCTGGATTCAAACTGGCATGCAGTTGAAGACAAAATACGAGTGTGAGTGATATGTAGTGAGGTTATCAATGTAAAAATATTTGCGATGTAATCGTGATGTAATCAAAAATGTATATGTATAGTGAGAGCATGAATTTGTACTATTCAAGATTGTAATAAATATTTGTTTGAATAAAATTTCTGTTTGAATTCAAAATCTGTGTAACTTATTCTGTTCGAATTCAAATTCAAATTCTGTGTAATTTATTTTATTCAACAAATATTTATTTAATCTATGAAAAACAAAATAGTACATTACCAAATACATTTAAATGAATATATATATGTTTATTATCATCAAACAAAAACATATAAGCGCATATTCAACAAGCATTGTTTACCATCCACGGACCGTCGGTCAAGCGGAAAGGGTGAATCAGATTCTAGAGGATCTTTTCGTGCTTGTGTTCTTGATTCTGGAGGATCTTGGAAAGATCATCTCAACCTTGTTAAACTTACCTATAACAACAGTTATCATATATAATTTCAATCTTTTGTCATCTTGTTTTAATCTTATTTCATTTTATCTTTTCTGCGCTTTCCCGTACCTTATTCCTTTTCGGGGACGAAAAGTTTTGAGTGGGGGAGAGTGTAACAACCCTGTATTTTGTAATTATTTTAATTGTGTATTTTAATTATTTTAATTGGATTTTTGGTTTATAAACCTTATTTTATTTATTAAAGTGAATAGTTTTGTTATTATAAATATAAATTTTTATTTCTATGTGAATCAGAATTCCAAACATGACTAAAAAGAATATTTTCCAGAAAAGTGAATTTTTGGTCAATATGGTCAAACTTTGACTTTTAAATTTAAAAATTTAAGATTTTGAAATTTTGAATTTTATCTTTTATTATGAAAGTAAATAAAATTTTAAGAATACTGCTTTTCGTTTCATTGAAATCCGATTTATATTGTGAAAGTTATGCCTTTTACATTAGTGTGTGAAAGTTGCTGAATTTAACAAAATTATTCATTTTAAATTAGATAAATAATATTTTATAAATAATATTTTATTTGGTCATGAAATGTTCTAATTTATGTTTATATGGGTAAAATAACATGTATTGTATATATTTTTGGTTTTAAAACATTTTTGAAAGTGTAATTGATATTTTCCAGTGTTAGTTGTATTTTTTTTCATAATTTCTAATTTCCAGCTTCAATTAAGTTGAAGAATTCTGTATTTATTTTTGTATTTTCTCAAGATCTTATTTTATTCTCATTCCCACTTTATTTTGTTCCTCGTTTATTTTATTTATTTGACATTTTATTTGTTTTAAAGTGAAATAAAAAAATTTCTAGAGCCAATGGTATTTTATTTGAAATTTCATGTCCTATTTCCAATTTTTAAACAATTTCTTTAATTATTTTTCTATTTTCTCTAAATTAATTATTTATTTCACTTTGAATATGTTTAAAAAAAATAATTTATTTCAAAATTTTGCTTTAGAATATTTTTAAAATGAAGTAGATATTTTTCCAAAGCCAATGAAGATTTAATTGTAATTTTTGAACTCTGTTTTGAATTTTAAGCAATTTCTTTAATTCTTTTTCCATTTTCTTTAAAATATATTATTTATTTTTATTTTATATTACTTTATTTTGGTTTTAAAGTCAAATTACTGAATTTTATTTGTTTTATTTGAATAAAAGAAAAGGAAATATGAAGAGACTTGACTTTATAACATGAGACCTTTCATTGGCAAAAAAACTCTTCACTTTCTCTTGACTTTTCATTGCCTTATTTTGGCCGTACCTTTCTTGATTGTAGCCGTGAGTTTCTCAACTCATATTCACATGAGAAAGTATCCTCCATCTCATTTTTCACGGCTAAGCAAGAAAATGGTAATGGCCTCCTTCATTTTTCTACTTTTCTTCTCGTTTTATTAATATTTTTGCCTTGCTTCTTCATAGTGTTGATCGGCCATGGCTCCTCCACCACCTCCACGATCAGCACCACCATCATCCACGCCTCACCACCCTCCCCTCCACTTGTTTACTTCTGGCCGTGACTTGTTTTGGATGTTAACACCAACAAAAACTCCACCAAACATTGAAATTTCCTTGAAAACATACATGCTAGCCACTCCATGCCTTATCACCTTCATCCACCACCACGGCCACCATCTTATGCTGCCACCACCACCTTGATACCACCACTACATATCATCTCACTCACTGTCCAGATCTGAAGCATGAAAGGCCGAGCCATAGACCCATGTTGCCAAGCCCAAAAAGTTCACCAAAACTCCACCTTGGTGCCTTAACTCCTTGTATTCATGTTATGTAACCTCTACCACTTCCTATTCCTTGTAGCCATGCCTTTTTAGCTCCAATCCTGAGCCAAAAGCATGTCTTGGCTGAGCCATGTAGCAACCTAGGCCGAGCACATGTATGTTGAAAGCATGGCAAATCATTGTGTTCATTATGGTCTTTAATTTCAACGTTTGTTTCAACATATTCTGTATTATATTTTTGTTTATACTTGCCTTGTTCTATTGGTTGTTCAAAAGATCATCAGCTTGGTTCCCATCCACTTGAATCTACTGTTGCGTCATCGTGCTTTCTGGAATCTGTTTGTGTCATTTGAATTGATATCTCCAGCACAAAAAGGTGAGTAAATCTCACACGACATTTTATATTTATACAATTGTGAAGCGACAACAACTGAATGTGTAGAATTATATGTGATGTTATAACTGCTTGTGATTATTTATATATGATGTTACACCTGTTAATTTACATGTCGTCTCATCAGTTAATGTTATATGTTGTTAACTGTTCATTTATATCTATTTATCACACTACAAGTTCCCTGTAGATCAGGTTCACTATGGGTTGAAATGATATATACCGAACAGAATTTAGAATAGGGAAAAATCATTATGGGCTGAAATGATAGGCCTAAATAGTTTTTATTTATTTTATTTTACTTGGGACCGTGGGTTTGAAATGATAGAACCTGGATTTTCCTCATAAATTGCGGATTGAAATGATATATATCCATATCACTTGACCTAGGTTAGAAATTATATACAGGCCAATGGTTATTTTATAAAGTATTTTGAATATTTTTAAGTATTCTTAGAAGTGTAAATTTATGAAAATTTGATTTAAATTGGATTTTTAATGTTTAAATAAAGAAATTTTGCTTTTTATATAAGTTAAAAATGTAGAATAATTAAATGATTAAATTGAATTTTTGAGATATGACTTAAATTTGGAAATTCGGATTTTACTTTGGCTTTTAAAATGACATTTAAGTTATATAAATAAAATTTTAAGTGGTTTAAAATGTAAACTTATGATAATTTGATTAAATAGATTTTAAAGTGTTTTAAATAAAGGATGTATGATTTTTCTATAAATCGAAATGTTAAATAAATAAATGATTAAATTGAATTTTTGAAATATAACTTAAATCTGGAAATTTGAACTTTGGCTTTTAAAATGACAATTAAGTTATATAAATAAAATTTTAAGTGGTTTAAAATGTAAATTTATAATAATTTGATTTAAATGGATTTTAAAGTGTTTTAAATAAAGGATTTATGATTTTTCTATAAGTGGAAAATGTTAAATAAATAAATGGTCAAGTTGAATTATTGAAATATAATTTAAGTCTGAAAATTTGGGTTTTTGGTTTAAAAAGGAAATTGAATTATATAAATAAATAAATAAATAAAATGAAAATTAAGTTATATTTGTAAAAATGGTAATAAAATTTAAGTGTTAAGTTTGTTTATTAAAAATGTGAAGGCTAGAAAATTTACACTTGAATTTATTAAGTAAATTATTGCAATTTGATTTAATTATGAAATGTTCTTTATAAAAATCATAAGTTGAAAGAGTATCTTTAATGAACATTTTAGAATGTTAAAAATGTGATTTTATAATGTTTAAAGGGTTTAAATTGAAGTTTATTATTTGCTGGAAATGCACAAAATTTTTGGAAAATACTTTCTATAGCATTCAGAAACGCTATGGTTTCTGTAAAAGAACTAAAACTGAATAAAAGAGGCTATTACAGCAGTTCTGAAATGCTGTAGTTGCCGTGGTAAATTTAAAAGGCTGAAACTTAATAAAGGCCTATTACAACAGTTCTGTAAATGCTGTGGTGGTTTGCTGTATTTGCTGAAGTTAATAAAAAACCTTAAACTAGAAACCTGAGCTATTACAGCATTTCTAGAAATGCTGTCTTTGCTGTTTTAAACTAAATTTCAACTAAAACTGAGTTTTAACAGCAGCTTTTAAATGCTGTATTTGCTGAATTAAGATGTTTTCAAGTATAACTTATAACAGCTTTTTCTAAATGCTGTAAAAGGCTGAAATTTTAAATATTTATGGTTTTTGACCTAGTAAACGAGCTCAGAATGGTTTGAAACTTTGGAAATTGAATGCTTGATTTAAAAGTATAATAATTTAATTTTTAAATGGTTTAAATGAATTAATTTGATGGAATATAAATTATTTAAAGGGTGATTTGAAATGATAATAAATAAATGATATCTTGGAATTAAAAAGGCATTTTAAATTTGATATTTGGATTTAAATTCAAGTAATGATTTGATATTGAAGTTTTGAAAGGATATGATACTTTGATATATTGAAATGATTTAAAAAGGAAGCTTTGAAAGGATATGATATTTTGATATTGAAATGTTGATCTTTATTTTGATAAAGTTTTGGATTTGAAATGATATTTTATTTTGAAGTATAAAATATTATTTTTAAAAATTATAACCACGGGTTACAATAACGATTGGTTGGCAAAGAGACCCGGGATCGGATATGAGCATACTCTCTGTCGATACCGAAAATCACTTTGACAACCGTGTACGCGGTGGAGATTCCAGAATGAAGTAGGATGGAGGTGACATTCTTGAGGTATATTACGTGGACCCGACTCCCGTAAGTTGGCTTAAAGTGGCTAAAACAGGAGCGATCTCGGGCCAAAAGGGGTAGCTCCTCTGATCAGACGCATTTCTTCGATACCATTCTATTACTTTTGTGATTGATTGGGTGCACCCCTCCGACTTGGGAATGTGTTCTAAGGTGGGCGTATGTGGCTGCTGCGTTACCACCAGCCTATGTGCGTTATTGGTATATCTACCCTGGCATTGCCTCGTTGTGCCGTGTCACTACCATATCGAGCCTTTACCACGAGTTTCTATTTGTGTCGTACCTATGCAGTATCTTCTCATAGTCTTCCGATCAGGAGATATGCAAGTATTGTATAGACTATTATCATTATTTGTGTTAAGAGGAATATTGGGTCACTCCTTAACACTATTTTAAAGTAAGTTTATTTTACTGTTAGACATTATTATAGTAGCGCAATATTACTACATAGTAAATAGTTTAACGGCTCCTTATAGGACGGGCGGTCCCAAGCATCCTTTAAGTTACTTGTACCTTTGCTACAGTTTACTTGAGTTGATTTACATTGTATAATTATGTATGTCCTGACTTGAGTGTCTGTATTTTTTAATTACGCTCGGGTCAGCCTGAGTATTCACATATTTGGATTCCACTTTCTAGAGATTAGAACTGCGAAAGATTATCTGCTTGTCTAGTTTTATCTATTTCACTTCCAGTTATCATGTTGATCCCTGTGTTGTATTCAGCTTGTACTTGGTTAACATATCGAGACTTCTGTTGTAACTTATTTAACTCTAATATATTTATATAGTAGCTTCATGAACTACTATTTCTTTTATTTTCGCTGCATTATTATTACTCAGTGTCTGCGATCTGTGATTATTTATTTACTGTATATTCGTAGATTTGCCAAATTTTATTTACAACGCGGTATTTTGTGCAATTCAAGCCTGGCATGTGTGGATGCGAATGGTTGAAAATACATGGTTGTTACATTTGGTGTCAGAGCTTTGGCTTTGAGGCAAAACTTAGAATATAGGGTAGATTTATTTATAGAATCACTTTCGCTCGAATTTAAATCTTTTCCTCTTTGATTCGAATTTCCTTTGAATTTTGGAACGTTTCATGTGGTTCCAAAATCCATTCTTGTCCCTCACTATTCATCTTCTTTTAATTCTGGAGTATCCCATAACTCCACTATGAATGATCGTTATAGTGAGTCCGCAGTCTCGCCTATCTCAAATTTGCTTGTAAAGGGGTGAAACTCCTTTACAATTAGCTTCGATTCACCAGAGATTAATATATATTCTTGGTTTAGATGCTAATATCTTTTGTTATTCCAACTCTGTCTCTTGAGATCGAATGTAGATTTACCCTAGAAAATCCACATCGATCTTATTCTTTAAGTCACGGTTGACCCGGTTAAGGTTGCCCGCCATTTATTTAAGCTTATCCATCTCCCTATTTTGTTAATTAATCATCTTGTCTTTTGTTTCCAAACTATCTTCAAAACATTTTGAATTGTACTTGTAAATCTATAATTAATGTTTTTTTTTATAAAGTGTTGTTTGAATTGTTGATGTTGATTTGGGTTTTTGATCGATTCGTCTTTCCACGCTATCGATAGGATTTCCAAAACACTTGAACAGTGCAAACTGACACAATAGGTTTTTCAAATTTTGTAATGAAACAAATTTTATAATGTATTATAAACTTTTCTAGATCTTTATTGAATTGTTTGTTTAGAAATAATATTTGATTTTTATTTTATATAACATTATCTCTTGTTTCATATATAGATAATTGAACTATAAAATATGGTTATAAGTTTATTTGGAAATTTAAAATGAATTTAAAACGAATTTAAAACAAGAATTTGAGAATTTAATTTTTGACGGTTTCAAATTTTGTGTTTAAAGTTTAAAAAGGATATATTATTTAAAGTATTTTCGAATAGATATTTGTTTTCAAAGAATTTTAAAGTTTAATAAAATTATGCTCTTCTCTTTGTTGTTGGAAAATAACTTCGGTGAAGACCGCAATATCATCGACATTTATTTTCGAGTTTCGAAGTAAAGAGACCATTCTGTAGTCTTGCTACAACTCTATTTAGGGAATTTAATAGATTTGAATTCTAAAACAAGACTGGATTTGCAATTTATGCTGATATATGATTTAAATTTGAATGGATATATATATATATATATATATAGTATATGTGCATTTATTTATCTCTAAATAGTTTGGAATTTATCGGAAATTTAAATTCCTAAATTTTATTTTGAAAGATAATTTCAATTATAATTTCAAGATTTGGAGAAATATTCAAGCTTAAAATGATCGAATTTGAAAGTTTTATTTGTATAATACACCATTTCATTTCAATATAACTTACCTTAATTTTTAGAAGTTGAATATGTAACTGGATAATATACAATATAAAAGATTTTTTTATAAATAAAATTTGAGTGTTATAATAAATGTTATACACTTAAATTTTAGTTATAAAAAGAATAACAAAGGTAAATAGAATAAAAGGTAAATTGAATAATTTACAATATAAAGGGTGTTAAGGAACTAAGAATAAATTAAAATAGTTGTAGTAAGTGTAAATATACTTAAATTAGGTGATAAAATATATTGAGAGGAATAAAATTTAATTTGAAGAACAAAATTTATTGAATACATTATGAGTATAATAAATGATTTTTTTTCAAACCATGATTTTAGAGATTGCTAAATTAAGAAAATTGGATGATAAGATAATGAAATTAGGGATAGTTAAGATTTATTTAACTTGTGTAAAATTAATTATCAATTTAAGTTGAAATTTCCATCGTTTCAAACTTATTATCTTATTTTGCTTTCCAAACTATCTTTTGGCTGTCCTTACTTTCCTTATCTTGCTACAGACTGGTGTAAGCATTTTTCTATAATCTTTCAGTTTGGAAGTCTTTCTATAATCTTTGATAATCTTTGGTACTCATTTTGAATCTGAGCACTGCTTACCATCCGCAGACCTTCGGTCAAGCGAAAAGGGCAAATCAGATTCTAGAGGATCTTTTCGTGCTTGTGTTCTTAATTCTGGAGGATCCTGGAAAGTTCATCTCAGCCTTGTTAAACTTACCTATAACAATAGTTATCAGGTATAATTTTAATATTTTGTCATCTTGTCTTAATCTTATTTCATTTTATCTTTTCCGTGCTTTCCCGTACCTCATTCCTTTTCAGGGACGAAAAGTTTTGAGTGGGGGAGAGTGTAACAACCCTGTATTTTATGATTATTTTAATTATTTTAATTGGATTTTCGATTTAAATACTTCATTTTATTTATTAAAGTGAATATTTTTGTTATTTTAAATATAAATTTTGATTTCTATGTGAATTAGAATTCCAAACATGACTAAAAAATATATTTTCAGAAAAGTGAATTTTGGTCAATATGGTCAAACTTTGACTTTTAAATTTAAAATTTTAAAATTTTGAAAATTTAAAAATTATCTTTTATTATGAAATTAAATAAAATTTTAAAAATAATACTTTTCATTTCATTGAAATCCGATTTATATTGTGAAAGTTATGTTTTTTACACTAGTGTGCGAAATTTGCTGTATTTAACAAAATTGTTTATTTTAAATTATATAAATAATATTTTACTCGGTCATATAATGTTCTAATTTATGTTTATATGGGTAAAATAACATGTATTTTTATATTTTTGGTTTTAAAACATTTTTGAAAGTGTAATTGACATTTTCCAGTGTCAGTTGTATTTTTTTTTTACAATTTCTAATTTCCAGCTTCAATTAATTTAAGGAATTCTTTATTTATTTTTCTATTTTCTCAAGATATTGTTTTATTCTCGTTCCCACTTTATTTTGTTCCCCATTTATTTTATCATTTGACATTTTATTTATTTTAAAGTGAAATTGAAATTTTTCTAGAGCCAATGGTATTTTATTTGAAATTTTCATATCCTGTTTCCAATTTTTAAACAATTTCTTTAATTATTTTTCTATTTTCTCTAAATTTAATTATTTATTTCACTTTTAATATGTTTAAAAAATTATTTTATTTCAAAATTTTGCTTTAGAATATTTTTAAAACGAAGTAGATATTTTTCCAAAGCCAATGATGATTTAATTGTAATTTTTGAACCCTGTTTTGGATTTTAAGCAATTTCTTTAGTTATTTTTCCATTTTCTTTAAAATTTATTAATTATTTTTATTTTATATTAATTTTTTTCGGTTTTTAAAGTCAAATTACTTAATTTTATTTCTTTTGTTTGAACTAATGAAAAGGAAATATGAAGAGACTTGACTTTATAACATGAGACCTTTCATTAGCAAAAAACTCTTCACTTTGTCTTGACTTTTCATTGCCTTATTTTAGCCGTACCTTGCTTGATTGTAGCCGTGAGTTTCTCAACTCATATTCACATGAGAAACTATCCTCCATCTCATTTTTCACGGCTAAGAAAGAAAATGGTAATGACCTCCTTTATTTTTCTACTTTTCTTCTTGTTTTATTAATATTTTTTCCTTACTTCTTTATAGTGTTGATCGGCCATGGCTCCTCCACCACCTCTACAACCAGCGCCACCATCATCCACGGCCTCACCACCTTCCCCTCCACTTGTTTACTTCTGGCCGTGACTTTCTTTGGATGTTAACACCACAAAAACTCCACCAAACATTGAAATTGCCTTAGAAACATACATGCTAGCCACTCCATGCCTTATCACCTTCATCCACCACCACAGCCACAACCTTGAGCCGCCGCCGCCACCTTGATAGCGCCACTACACATCACCTCATTCACTGTCCAGATCTGAAGCATGAAAGGCCGAGCCATAGACCCATGTAGCCGAGCCCAAAAAGTTCACCAAAACTCCACCTTAGTGCCTTAACTCCTGGTATTCATGTTATGTAACCTTTACCGCTTCCTATTCCTTGTGACCATGCCTTTTTAGGTCCAAACCTGAGTCAAAAGCATGTCTTGGCTGAGCCATATAGCACCCTAGGCCGAGCACATGAGTGTTGGAAGCATGGCAAATCACTGTGTTCATTATGGTCTTTAATTTCAAAGTTTGTTTCGACATATTTTGTATTGTATTTATGTTTACTCTTATCTTATTCTATTGGTTGTTCACAAGATCATCAGCTTGGTTCCCATGCACTTGAATCTATTGTTGTGTCATCGTGCTTTCTAGAATCTGTTTGTGTCATTTGAATTGATAACTCCAGCACAAAAAGGTGAGTAAATCTCACACGACATTTTATACTTATGCAATTGTGAAGCGACAACAACTGAATGTGTAAAATTATATGTGATGTTGTAACTGCTTGTGATTATTTATATAAAATGTTACACCTGTTAATTTACATGTCATCTCATCTTTTACTGTTATATGTTGTCAACTGCTCATTTATATCTGTTTTTCACACTGCAAGTTCCCTGTGGATTAGGTTCACTATGGGTTGAAATGATACATACTCGAACGGACTTTAGAATATGAAAAAATCGTTATGGGCTGAAATGATAGGCCTGAATGGTTTTTATTTATTTTATTTGACTTGGGACTGCGGGTTTGAAATGATAGAACCCAGATTTTCTTTGTAACTTGCGGATTGAATTGATATATATCTGTATCACTTGACCTAGGTTAGAAAATTATATACAGGCTCGTGGTTATTTTATAAAGTATTCTGAATATTTTTAAGTGTTCCTAAAAGTGTAAATTTAGGAAAATTCGATTTAAATTGGATTTTTAATGTTTAAATAAAGAAATTTTGATTTTCCTATAAGTTAAAAATGTTTAATAATTAAATGATTAAATTGAATTTTTGAAATATAACTTAAATTTGGAAATTTGGATTTTACTTTGGCTTTTAAAATGACATTCAAGTTATATAAATAAAATTTTAAGTGGTTTAAAATGTAAATTTATGATATTTTGATTAAAATAGATTTTAAAGTGTTTTAAATAAAGGATTTATGATTTTTCTATAAGTGGAAATGTTAAATAAATAAATGATTAAATTGATTTTTGAAAAATAATTTAAATCTGGAAATATGAACTTTGGCTTTTAAAATGACATTAAAGTTATATATATATATAATTTTAAGTGTTTAAAATGTAAATTTATAATAATTTGATTTAAATAGATTTTAAAGTGTTTTAAATAAAGGATTTATGATTTTTCTATAAGTGGAAAATGTTAAATAAATAAATGGTTAAGTTGAATTATTGAAATATAACTTAAGTTTGGAAATTTGAGTTTTTGGTTTAAAAAGGAAATTGAGTTATATAAATAAATAAAAAATTTGGAAATTAAGTTATATGGTAATAAAATTTAAGTGTTAAGTTTATTTATTAAAAATGTGAAGGCTAGAAAATTTACACTTGAATTTATTAAGTAAATTATTGCAATTTGATTTAATTACGAAATGTTCTTTATAAAAATCATAAGTTGAAAGAGTATCTTTAATGAACATTTTTGAATGTTAAAAATGTGATTTTATAATGTTTAAAGGGTTTAAATTGAAGTTTATTATTTGCTGGAAGTACACTAAAATTTGGAAAATACTTTTTATAATATTCATAAATGCTATGGTTTCTGTAAATGAACTAAAACTGAATAAAAGAGGCTATTACAGCAGTTCTGAAATGCTGTAGTTGTTGTGGTAAATTTAAAAGGCTGAAACTTAATAAAGGCCTATTATAGCATTTCTGAAAATGCTATCTTTGCTGTTTTAAACTAAATTTCAACTAAAACTGAGTTTTACCATCAGTTTTTAAATGTTGTCTTTGCTGAATTAAGATGTTTTCAAGTATAACTTATAACAGCCTTTTCTAAATGCTGTGAAAGGCTGAAATTTTAAATGTTTATGGTTTTTGACTTAGTAAACAAGCTCAAAATGGTTTGAAACTTTAGAAATTGATTGCTTGATTTGAAAGTATAATTACTTCACTTTTAAATGGTTTAAATGAATTAATTTGATGGAATATAAATTACTTAATGGGTGACTTGAAATGATAATAAATAAATGATATCTTGGAATTAAAAAGGCATTTTAAATTTGATATTTGGATTTGAATTCAAGTAATGATTTGATAATGAAGTTTTGGACGGATATGATATTTTGATATATTGAAATGATTTAAAAAGGAAGCTTTGAAAGGATATGATATTTTGATATTGAAATGTTGATCTTTATTTTGATAAAGATTTGGATTTGAAATGATATTTCATTTTGAAGTATAAAATATTATTTTTACAAATTATAACCACGGTTATGATAACGATTGGTTGGAAAAGAGAACGAGATTGGATATGGGCATACTCTCTATCGATACCGAAAACCACTTCGACAACCGTGTACGCGGTGGAGATTCCAGAATGAAGTAGGATGGTAGCGACGTTCTTGAGGTATATTACGCGGACCCCACTCCCGTGAGTTGGCTTAAGGTGGCTAAATCAGGAGCGATCTCAAGCCAAAAGGAGTAGCTCCTCTGATCGGACGCATTCCTTCGATACCATTCTATTACTTTTGTGATTGATTGGGTGCACCCCCTCCGATTTGGGAATGTGTTCCGAGGTGGGCGTATGTGGCTGTTGCGTTACCACCAGCTCGTGTGCGTAATTGGTATATCTACGCTGGCATTGCCTCGTTGTGCCGTGTCACCTACCATATCGAGCCTTTACTACGAGTTTCTATTTGTGTCGTACCTCTGCATTATCTTCTTATAGTCTCCCGATCAAGAAATATGCAGGTACTGTATAGATTATTGTCATTATTTGTGTTAAGGGGAATATTAGGTCACTCCTTAACGCTATTTTAAAGTAAGTTTATTTTACTGTTAGACACTATTATAATAGGGCAATATTACTACATAGTAAATAGTTTAACGGATTCTTAGAGGATGGGCGGTCCCAAGCATCCTTTAAGTTACTTGTACATTTGCTACAGTCTACTTGAGTTGGTTTACATTGTATAAGTATATATGTCTTGACTCGGGTGTTTGTATTTTTTTATTACGCTCGGGTCAGCCTGAGTATTCACAGATTTGGATTCCACTTTCTGGATATTGGAATCGCGGGAGATTATCTGCTTGTCTAGTTTTATCTATTTCGCTTCCAGTTATCCTGTTGATCTCAGTGTTGTATTCAGCTTGTACTTGGTTATCATATTGAGACTTCTGTTGTATCTTATTTAACTCTAATATATTTATATAGTAGCTTCATGAACTACTATTTCTTTTATTTCCGCTGCATTATTATTACTCCGTGTCTGTGATATGTGATTGTTTATTTACTGTATATTTTGAGATTTGCCAAATTTTATTTACAAGCGGTACTTTAAGCAATTCAAGTCCGACATGTGTGGATGCGAATGTTTGAAAATATCGGGCTGTTACACACACTATCCATACCTAACCAAAGAATGCCAAACCACTAGCCTATGTCGTTCCCTGCTTCATGTCAAGCCACGTTTGGTCGAGCCGCACTAACAAAGCCGAATCACCTTCCAAACGTGCTGCATTACCTATCCATCCAGTTTATCAAACCTATCGCATTCCATCCTCGATAACTAAGGAATCGACTTAGTTAAATCCACTTGCTTACGGGCTTGCCGAAAGGCGGGTTAACAATAGACATAGTCTGACCCATGTGTTATTTATAATACTCAGGTCAGTTTAAGACAATTCAGGTTCAGGGGATGATATGACCAGTTTTGTGGATATTGGGCATAGATGAAGGCTAGGTTATTATTATATATTATCATTGTATCCTTGATAGGTATCTTGATTCATGTATTGGATGTTTTGATGTCAGTATATATTTGTTGTATATTTTGAAACTATGTATACAATTTATTATATATTATCGTTGTGTTTGACTCTGTCTTCTCCTTGTTATTTATTGTATATATTGTGTATTGTTTTGTCCTGAAGGTACACGTGTTTATTTCTCTCAACTGAGACCATGTACATCTATGGTGAGCTTTATTTGATACGATATGTACAGGTTTAATCCAAGGGAATACTCACGTGTGCATCCCACATCCCCTTATTCTCCATATTGTTTGATAGTATTACTCTGTAATACTCTTAATAGTATGGTATAGAGGTGGGCGCGTTATAGTTGGTATCAGAGCAGGTTCATAACAATACATTTTATATATTTACACGAGTCATTGACCTAGATGAGACTTAGAGTCTCTGTCCTTGGAAGTGTTAAGATAGTAAGTATACGATAGGAATATATATAAGTTATATATATATATATATATATATATATATATATATATGATGATAACTGGGATAATCAGCTAGGAGCGTATTTGCATTTTTATATATAATATATTTTACTAACATCCATTGAGCATGATATATAAAATTATTTTCCTTTGGTGCCTTGATATAAATTATCGTGTTCTAATTAGTTAGTGATCAAAGTGCTTAGCAGAAATGTTTAGATTGCTTTCCGCTGAGCACTTTGATATTTATTTATATTTATATCTGATTAGTTAATGATTACTCATATTAAATTTATGGCCATTAGTATTAAGTCCTCATGGTATTTTTAATATTAAGGTAGTGCTAGGGATTTTGAGAACTGTATTTTTAAATCATGTTACTGATGTGTTTACATTATATTTTGTAAAGTAGTTTTAAAATCTAGAGCTTGTTTGTTATTCTTTGAATTGTTGGAAGTAATTTAATATTGTAAGGGGTTTTGGTTAGTATTTATGATAGAGTTAAGGGTATGCCCCAGGGGCAATTTGTGGGTCATTGGAATAGGGATCCTAAGGATAAATTAACACTAAAGGTGGGTGAATAGTATTTAATAGACTATATGAATATTTTTAAAATCCTTTAAGATTATACTTGGAATAATGTAATTAACAGTCAAATAAACAATCACAGAATTAAAGTGCAGATAAAATTAAATTCAGTAAAAGTAAAAAGTAAAGAACACATTAGCATTTTATACAGGTTCGGAGTTACCCTACATTCTATCCCACACAATTCCTTATACGGATTTCTTTTCAACTAGTAAATTCAAATACAATCTCGATTTCAAGGCTAAGAGACACACCCACTAAATTCTCGACCTTTGGGTAGAGTCACTTGATTTTCGTTCTACAAGCATGCCCGTTAGATTTACGGGCTTCTAAGCACACCCAATTGATTTTACGGGCTACAACCACACCCACAAGTATATCAGTATGATTTGATTGAGTTTTATACACTCAAATCTTTGACCTTGATTACAATTGATCTTATAACACTTGAATAACACTTTGATTTTGGTTTGAGTGAAAGATATGAGAGAAATCAGAGAGTAGATGAAGGAGAATCAAACTAGTGATGATTGAATTTGATTCTGGTTGAATTTCGGCAGATTTTAAGTATATTTTGATTTAGAAAACGAGAGAGTGGAAAGAGGAGAGAATAATAAGAAAGTAGATGTCCAAAATTCGTTGGGAAGTCTGGTATACATAGGGAAACAACGATTATGTCCATTCTTGAAGAGATACAATGAAAAGAGACTTCCATTCCAATTTAAATTTTGAACATTACGGCAACTATGTTGACATACATAGATATAGTATGTCGACATACTCTTCACAAAATTGAAAACACTTTAAAAATATTATTTTGAAAATCCGTTGCTTTGTAAAGTAATTTGATACTTTGTAGAATTATTTAAATATAGTGTATACACATTTTAATTAAAATATAACTTAATAAAACTTTATAAAATAGTTTGGAAAGATTTAATAAGAGTATTCAATATAATGTAAGTAATATATATAAAAATTTATATGGTTATAAATTATAAATAAATATCTAATGTCAAAATATAAATATCAAAAATAAACATAAGGAAGGTATAAATTAAAATGCCAAAAAATAAAATAGATTTAGAAATACTTAAAAACTTAATATAATATCTTTGTAAATATAAAATGTTAAGAAATTATTTTGAGAAATATTTTGAAGAGATGTTTGAAAAGATTATTTTGAATAACGGACATTTGAAAAATATTTAAAACAAAGTAAGAGAAGGAGAGAGGGATCGGGAAAATGTTATCAAGGTTTTAACATAAGTTCTACGATTCTATAAATTATCTGAAATATCTTGAAATCTTGAACTCTTCAATATTCATAAGTCTTTATTCTCCAACTCTTAAAACTTTATATCAGCATCTTGAATCTACCTTAATACTGTACAGTCTTCTTAATCAACACCTATCTATTATCGTGCACTATATACTGTATATGACTGGATAAAACATTAGTATTTATATTTTATATAATGTATATAGTTGTTATCATTAAAACCAAAATCTAAGGCGCTAAAAATCTCTCCATTTTTGATGATGACAACTCTCTATATAAAATATAATATAACTCTCATTTAATCTATGCTTAGAGTTTATATATTTCTCCCCCTTTGTCATCAACAGAAATAACCATCTAAAACTATAACTCTAACGCTAACACTTACTCTAATTCTAAATCCAACTCTTGCTAAATAAAATACTAATTGATATACATAAGAATAATATATAATGGTGATGAGAATGATTGTATAACAACAATAGGTGATATGTAAAATTAGATAAACATGAAATAATCTTAATCAATCTAAATGTTCGTCCAATCCAACAAAGTAAATGTCACGCACCATTTAAACAAATCCACACAAATCAAATCCAAACCAAATCAAGTATTATTATTTATATAATCAGATATATTTAAACTAAACATTTCGAGGAACTTCAACGCGCCCATCAACGCCAAAGATTGGATCCGCTTTAATTGCATCTCAATCTTCATCATCTTTATTGATGGATTCTGAATTGGTGGTTGATTCTTCTTTGTTCAAAGCAGAAATCAACCACCGAATTGCGTCGAAATACCTTTCTTGCTCCTTGATCATGTACATTTGACTCAATTCTAAGTGCCTTTGAGTTCTAAGGATGAAAGAAAGAATGTTCTTGAATGATTTAAGAGTTTGTTCGAGATTTTTGCTAAGTTTTATTGAAGAGGTAAGTTTATATATGAAAAAGTGGGAAGATAGAGACTGAAAATAATGATTTTTTGAAGTGAATAGGTATATAGGGGTAAGAAGTTGTTTGAAATGAATTATCTTTTGATAGTAATTTTTATTTTTCTTTTGAAAATTGGCCGTTATATGTCGACATACATAATTTACATATTTAACACATGCAATATATTTTTCAAAACTGCTTTATTTTATAATTCTATTACTTTGTCCTATATTATTTTATTTATATGACTTCCCAAAGATAAATGACAATGTAAAACAGCAAGAAATAAAATGTTCATTAATAATAAGAATGGATATAGGGAATAAAGATATGAGTTTCAACATAAACTTAAAACTAGACAATCCAAATACAAAGATAGCTTAAATAAACAACTAGAAAGATGTGGATGAAGTTGAAGAAGAACCACCAAGCTTGTTGATGATCTTTCCAAAGAATTTATACATTTTGTTGGAAATTGAAGTAAATCTCTTTGAGAATGATTTCTTAAGCTTTCTTTGGTCGTGAATGATTTTCTCTTTATTTTTGTGAAGATCTTTGTTGGATGGATTAGTTGGCATATTAGTACTTTCCAAGGAAATATCCTCCTCGTCTTCTTGTTCTTCCTCCTTGACTTCCATTTCCTCTCCTTCCTCTTTCTCTTCCTCCTCTTCTCTTATTTCTTGTTTCTCTTCCCAAGCCCACCTTTGTTTCTTTTCCGTAGGTATCTTATAAGGCTCGAAAAAGGATGAGGTATGCATAAGTGAAATGTTGGTCTTGTCAAATATTTTTCGAGGAATTGTTTCCTCTCCTTTAAGGTCAACACCAAAATAATTGAAAACACAAGTAAGACACACCCCATGAAATAGTGTTTTTTTATGTTTAGAAAGATTTTTAGGAAAAAGTTCATCCAAAATGACTTGAGACCAATTTATGTCATATTAGCTGTAAAGGGAGAAAAGAGCTTCGAATTTTTTTTTATGTTGTGTTATTATAACTACCCGTTTTAGGAGTGAGCGTTATTGCAAAAGAAGGCTTAAAATTCTTGCATTTGGACGCAAGCTTTTGTTTTTAAATTCAAAATCATCATCACTTTTGAAAATATCATGAATTACTTCACGATTTTGAAAATTAGTTTGAAAATTTGAAAGGTCCGTTCCACTAAATTTGCATCCAAGAATATGATCCAATAGCTGACAATTTAAAACAATTTGCGTCCACGTGACACTACTTCAAACTTCTCCTTTTCTTCCATCATAAAACTTGCATAAAACATTTTCACCATTTTTGGATAACAAACAAAATTATTTTGAGAAGCATCGATTAAACCAAGAATTTCATTTTGCAAACAAAGCTTAAAAAGATCATAAGTAGGAAAATCTTCAAAAATAGCAAAACTTCCAGGAAAGACTTTTTCAAAATATATACTCAATATAGACTTGCATGGCTTGTTGATCGTTAAAAAGATTTTTTTTTTTACTTTCTTAGAAAGCCTCATGGTTGTCTTAATATTACTTAATGATGCCATTGAAGGGTAGTTTGAAGGGATAAGAGAGTTTCCGATTTTTGAATTTGAACATGAAAGTAAAAAAATAAATGGATGGAGATAGAGTAAATAAATAGAGAATCAAAAGACATGTTGTTTGGTCAAGAAACGTCTTTCCAGAATATAGGAGTTGGTGAAAAGGTGGATGGAAATTCAAAATTTGAAATTGAAATTCAAAATTTGCCTAAGTATGCCGATTTATGCTAGGGGTGTATATCGACATACATGTCGAATTTTTCAAAAATGATTTTTGTTTAGCTATATCCTATTTTATTATATATATATGTGTGTGTGTGTGTGTGTGTGTGTGTATCTATTTATAATTATTCTATTTAAACACAATATTCAATCAATATTATTATTAATCTATAAGTATTCCTAACAACTAGTAAAGCAATCAAAAAAATTCATTTAAGAAAATAAAACTTTTGATACATTAAAAGCGTACATTTTTCTAATCCGTTTCTTCATATTGTTCTCAATTATGTATTGGCATGAAGCACATCTTAGCAATTTCTATATATGATTCATTATCACTTAAGATGTGTTTGAATCGTCTAATATTGTAGTACAGACTCTTTTCCATTTTCTGGATGAGCCAGTGTTTGGTGTAGTTTTCAGTTTATCGGGATGTGGAAAGTCTCGTTTTAAATGGCCAAGTTCATCACAGTTATAACATCTAATGCCATTTCCACTTTCACTTCCTGGATTCCTATTGTCATTTCTTTTGAAATTATTCCTCTTCTTATATTTTAGAATTTTTCTGAAATTCTTTCTCATGAGAGCAATTTCTTCATCATCCTCACTGTCTAAATCTAGATTATCTATCATTACATTAAGAGCTATAAATTTCTTCTCTATTGCTTTGGTTTCTCTCTTACCCTGCATTTGTGCTTCAACAGATATTAAATTGCCAATTAACTCTTTAATTTTAAGAGTGCTAAGTTATTAGCTTCTTCAATTACAATAGTCTTTTGATCCCATTCAGGAGTAAGTGAACTAAGAATTTTTCTAACTTGATCATCCGCAGAATTTTTTTTACCCCAGTTCAATAAGTAAGCGTACTATATCTTGGAATCTACTATGCATATCAGATATTGACTCATTTGGACTCATTTTGAATAATTGAAACTAGTTTGTTAACATGGAAATTTTGGTCTATTTAACCTTACTTGTGCCTTCATGTGTAACTTGCAAAGTTCTTCAAATTTCAAATGCAGACTTACATATAGATACTCTATTAAATTCATTTCTATCTAGTTAACAAAATAATATATTAATAGCCTTAGAGTTACTTTGTGCAACTACTTTTTGGTCAGCAGTCCACTATGCAAGATTATTCTTGGGTTCAATGTACTAAGATTGTGTGATATTCCAAGTGTGAAAATCAATTGACTGTAAATAAATTTTCACTCTACATGACCATTATGTGTAATTACTACCATTAAAAAGTGGAGGTCTGACAAGCACCTTTGTCCAAGTGGTTAATTGATTCGGCTTTGGTGCAGGATGTCACAAGTTCGAAACTTGCTTTCGAACGTTTATTTGACATGGGATTTGCTGTCTTAATGATTTGTTGTATATAAAGTACCAATTCAAAAAAAAAAAAAAGTGGAGGTCTAGCGGTAGATTATGCTTCAACAAATGCGTTACTGACAAGTGTATTAATAGTGTTAAGTACTGTATTATTACTAGTGTTGGTAGCCATTTAAGCTTTTTCAAAAATTAGATGATGAATACTTTGAAAACCAATGGTCTGTTAGCAAATGTGAGTTAGCAGAATATGGATCTTAAGGCTAAATTAACATTAGAAGGCGGCGAATAATGCTTAATGGATTATATAAATATTTTTTCATGTTCTTTAAGATTCTAATTGGAATGATATAATTAACAATCAAAGAAACAATCATAGTATCAAAATGCAACTAAAAGCAAATGCAGTAAAAGTAAAAAGGAAAAAACTCACCAGGATTTTATACCGGTTCAGAGTTACATTATATCCAGTCATGCACAATACCTTGTACGTATTTATTTTCAACTAGTAAATGCAAATACAATCTCGATTTCAAGATTACGAGACACACCCTATAGAATCCTGACCTCTGGATAGAGTCACTTGATTTCTATGCTACAAGTACACCCAATAGATTTAAAGGCTACTAAGCACACCTTGTTTATTTTATGGGCTACAATTGATTCCACCAGTACCGCGGTATGATTTGATAGAGTTTTACATATTCGAATTTTCAATCTTGATTACATTGATCATATAACTCTTGAATAGCACTTTGACATTGGTTTGAGTTAGAGAAATGAGAGAAATCAAAGAGTAGATGAAGGAGAATCAAATAAGTGATGATTGAATTTGATTCCGGTTGAATTTCGATAGAGTTTAGGTATATTTTGATTTAGAAAATGAGAAAGTGGAAAAGGAGAGAAGAATAAGAAAGTAGATGTTCAAAATTCATTAGAAAGTCTGGCATATATAGGGAAACAACGATCATGTCCATTCGTGAAGAGATACTACAAAATGACACTTCCATTCAAATTTGAATTTTGAAAATTGTGGCCAATATGTCGACATACATAGATAGAGTATGTTGACATACTCTTACAAAATTGAAAACACTTTAAGAATATTATTTTGAAAATCCGTTGCTTTGTAAAATAATTGTTACCTTGTAGAGTTATTTAATATAGTTTATACACGTTTTAATCAAAATATAACTTAATAAAACTTTATAAAATAATTTTGAAATATTTAACAAGAGTGTTCATGTATATATAAAATCAATATAACTATAAATTATAAGTAAATATCTAAAATCATAATATAAATATCAAAAATAAACATAAGGAAGATATAAACTAAAATACCAAAAAGTATAATTGATTAAAAAATAATTAAAAAATTAATATATTATCTTTGTAAATACAAAAGGTTAAGAAATTATCTTGAGAAATATTTGAATAAATATTTGAAAAGGTTATTTTAAAAACTGGGATATTTAAAAAATATTTAAAGCAAAATTAGAGAAGGCGAGAGAGATTAGGAAAGTGCTATCAATGTTTTAACATAAATTCTACGACTCTACATATCTGGAATATCTTGAAATCTTGAACTCTTCAATACTCACATGTCTACATTTTCCAACTCTTGAAACTAAATACCACCATCTTGAATCTACTCTTGATACTGTACAGTTTCCTTAATCAACACATGTCTAATATCCTACACTATATACTGTATATAACTTGAAAAAACATTAGTATTTATATTTTATATAACGTCTATAGTTGTTATCATCAAAACTAATACATAAGGTACTAACACAATTCAGTAATCTATTGTAAATTAATTAATTCTCATTCGAAATAAAGGTGTTTCTTCTTTCCTTTATATACTTGTTATAACATGTTATAAATAATTAAATGTTTTTTGGCAAAGCCAACGGGGTTAAGGTCCCCTACCTTTATTTATAACATGCAATAAAATATTACAGGCGTAAACTAGAGATACGAGAGAAAAGAAGGAAGAAAAAAGGATAAAACACAGAATACAAGTACAAAGAAAAGGCACGGAGCAGATGCGCAAATAACGGCAAGCAACACTCTGCAATACTCCAAGCAGTCCTAAAGCCCCAAACTAAATCTTATTAGTGCTAGCATAGCTCGAAGCAGTGATCTATGGAACTGCAAGCAGCACCCCAAGCAGACCAAAGCACTACACCAAGCCAGTAATCAATCGTCCCCAGTAGCTTATTGTTGCCTGATCAAATCTGTAAGCCGATAGTGGTAACATCTCATAAATTCTCTTGACTATTCATGATATAACTGCATTCTTCTCTTTCTTTTTTTGGTTGAAAATTATGTTATTTCCCCCTCCCATACTACTGTGACCATGATTTAGCATTAGTAAGAGTTCATATGTTTGTTGTTCCTTCCGCCTTATCGCTTTATAAATTCGTATCCATTCAACCATACTGTTCCTATTAACCACGTCATATCCATCTCTTTGACTAATTTTGTTCCATACGAACCTAGTATAGGAGCAGTTGAAGTATAAGTGATGTACATCCTCTTTAGTAGATAGGCAAAACTTGCAAGTAGTCAAGACATTTATTCCTTTATAAGATAGATTACGCAAGGTATGCAGAGCATAATTAAAAAATTCCATAACATGAAATTATATTTTCATCTGCATACTTGTTCCAGATTCTTGAGTGCCATGGAAAGTAATTAGAATTCATGTCTCCCACAAGAGCTTTATAAACTATTTTAGTTGAGTGGTCAATGTGCTTGTCAGTCCACTTATATTCTTCAGATTGCATGAATGTATATGGCAGTCCATTGTATTTATTCCAAACATCATTAATAGAAGGACTGCTAGTATGATTCAATTTTATTCTTTCATCAACTATATATCTTGTTCTCTTGTATTGTTGTTGATTCAAGTCTACATTATATTGTTATAAGAGAGGATCTTTTGAAGTATTAGACCTCGAGTTATCCATGGAGTAGACCGGAATTTGGATGCGCTATGTACTGCAAGTTGTAACTTTACATGAGGTAGCATAATATCACGAACTTTCATCATAGTCTTCCATACCCACCTGTGGGTTTGTATATTTTCTGCTATCCAAATTTCATTTCCTTTCAAATTATTTCTTTTTGCCCATTGCACCCATAGAGAATCTGTATTATTTATTAGGTTGTGGAAAGCTTAGATAATGCTGCATAATTCCATAATTTCATATTAAAAATCCGCAAGCTTCCTTCTTTCTTCGGATTCTCCAATTCATGGAAGGTAATTGGTGATAAGTTTCTTGAATGCATAGAACCAGACCACAAAAATTTGATTAAGGCTGTTCTAACCATCAACAGAAGTTTTGTTGGAAGGAGGAATGTTCTTCCCCAATAGACAATCATAGAGAGTAAAACTACATTTATAATAACTAATCTTCCTGACCGTGCTATGTGCCTATTCTCCCATCGATACATAACTGCAGTTATCTTCTTATATAGAGATAGACTTTGCTAAAGTTATTCTTTTTGTGGCTATGGGTATTCCAAGATATGTCATGTCAGAGGCCATAGGCTGCATTTGTGTTATGCTGAAACATTGGGCCTTCTGTATGTCAGTTAAACCAGAAATATGAATGTGGGATTTATGTGGGTTTATTTGTAGCTTGATGAAACTGTAGAAAGAGGTAAGAGTCTCCATGATGGACAGTAATGACCTGTTAGTTGGCTTGTTGAATATTGTCAAATCATCAACAAATGCTAGCATAGTTATCATGGGGTTCCTACATTTTGGATGGAGGGCGAAATTCTTCAGTCTCACTTGATATTGAATTGCCTGAGTTAGTATTTCCATGATCATTATTAATATATATGCTGAAATTGGATCTCCTTGCCTTAGGCCAATAGTCCATTTTATGTAGGTAGTTAGGAAATTCATCCTTCCTAGAATTGTCACTATTGCAGACCAGTGCAATGAGTCAAAAGCTTTTTTAATATCAATCTTCAACATGGCTCTAGGAGGACTTGTATTTTGATGTATAGCCATTTATAATTTCATATGTCAGCAGTACATTATCCAGAATACTTCTGCTAGGGAGGAAGGCTACTTGATTTTGGGATATAATATGTTGCGGTACATCTTTAAGGCGAGAAGCTAGGATGCGAGATATGCACTTGTATATTACATTGCAACATGCAATCGGCCTAAATTAGGAGACGTCAGTTGGAACTGTAGTTTTGGGTATCAGAATCAGATTTTTTGAGTTAACAGCCCCGTGTAACACACTCTTGTTGAAAAAAATTATGTGTTGCAGTTGAAGAAACTGAAAAGATGATATTTGCTTTATTTCTAAACTGAGTTTTCTTTTTGTACAATTCTTAGTACATGTACATTGACAATACTATTGTATTTATAAAGAAAAGAAGTTGGGCTGCGGGTTGGCCCAATAAACAAATACAACCCGCATCTGTAAAATGTAAAAGATAAAAGAGCAAATACATGAAACTTCGTATATCTTCTATCTGTTATATCGCTTATTCGCCCCCTTAAACCCAATCTAGGGTTAGGGTTTGCAAGCGATATTCAGATCTTGCCGTCGAAATCAAAAATAGAGAAACTTGAGATGAAATTTCTGATCAAATTGGCTTATGGCTAACACCATAGACTCAGATAGTGGAAGATCTGTGAGTAATCACGTCTTTAAGCTCGAATTGAGGGAGTGCCAGAAACAAGCTACTAATTAGCAATAGCGTCATCGATATTGAGCTCATACTTGAGGTGACTGAGGTTTAGTCATTAGAGAACTGTCAGATGCTTCAGTTTTTACTTGAAGTGCCTTGGGAACATAGATCTGAGCTTTCGATCTTAGATTAATGTCAGCTTCATCAACATTAAGCTCGTGTCTGAAGCGAGTGAAGTTTGGCCTTGAAAGAGGTTTGGTAAAGATGTCGGCTTTCTGGTAAGTAGAAGGTATGTAACTGACTTTGAGCTCTCCTTTAATAACTTGCTCTCGTATGAAATATAAATCTAATTTCATGTGTTTCGTACGAGAATGTAAAACTGGATTGACTGTAAGTGCAATTGCGCTTTGATTGTCACACCATATTATGGCTCTAGTATTATTGCAACATGTAATTCACTTAAAAGAGATTTTATCCACATAATCTCAGCAGTAGTGCTAGCTGAGCTATGGTATTCGGCTTAAGTGCTGGATCTAGACACTGTTGGCTTTTTTTTGCGCACCAAGATATAGGGTTGTTGCCTAAGAATACACATTAACCAGTAGTAGATCTCCTATCATCAGTGGCGGTTGCCCAATCTGAATCAGAATAACCATTGATATGTAGAGATGAACATGAATGCAAGGTTAGTTCTTGATTGATTGATCCTTTAAGATATCTTAAAATTCATTTTACTGCTTTCCAATGATTGTCTAGTGGTCTTTGCATAAACTAGCTCACTTTATTGACATTATAGATATATCAGGCCCGGTTATTGTGACATACTGAAATGCTCCCACTATGCTTCTATACTGTTTGTCATTTAGCATTGGTTCTCCTTTGTTCTTTTATAAATGCAAGTTGCTAATCATTGGAGTAGGAAGTGGATTTGCTTTATCCATCTTGGCTTTCATTAGAATTTCACTGATGTATTTTTTCTGACTTAACAGTATCTCAGACTTTGACCTTTTTCTGACTTCAATGCCCAAGAAATAATTTAGCTCTTCTAATTCTTTAATGGAGAATTCCTTCTTTAGACATTGTGTTATGTGACAGATTTCCACCTTGCTGTCTCCTGTAACAATAAATCATCTACGTAAATTAGCACATAAGTCACAGTATGATTAAAAAATTAGTAAATAAAGAACTGTCAGATTTTGTTTGATTGTAGCCATGGATGGATAGAATAGCTTTAAGCTTGTCAAACCAGACTCTTGGTGCTTGCTTGAGCCCATAGAGTGCTTTATTAAGTTTGCACATTAGTTGCTCACCGCCTTTCTGTATAAATCCATATGGTTGTTCAATGTATACTTCTTTCTGCAAATTACCATTAAGAAAGGCATTGTTAACATCTAATTGCTGAATAGCCCAATTCTTATGCAAAGCAATTGTTAATGTTATCCTGATTGATGTGAGTTTTACAACTGCAGAGAAAATTTCATTAAAATCAAACTCATTTTGTTGTGAATGCGCTTTTACCACCAATCTTGCTTTGTATCTAAGAATTGAGCCATCAAGATTTTTCTTCAACTTATATGTCCATTTGCATCCTATGACATTTTTATTTTTGGGTAATTGAACAAGATCCCAAGTTTTGCTTTTGATTAGTGCATCATATTCCTCTATCATGGCACTTTTCCAGTTGTCATCAATAATTGCCTGTTGATAAGTGGTTGGCTCACTTGTATCAAGTTCAGTACTATATACTTTTGGTTTAAAAATACCACTTTTTGCCCTTCTTATCATATAATGACCAGTGTTTGCAGGAACAGTGGGTTGATTTCTATCATCATTATTGATCTCTTATTGAGTATTGATTGACTGTTAGTCATTTAATACTGAGCATGGATCACCGGAGCAATTGCTGTCAGATTCAGTATTTCCAGTCTTTGATGATTCTTCAGTTTGCTTATGACCTGGTTCACTTTTGAGCATTGTGTGTTGTGAGCAAGGGTCCTTTTTATCATCACCACCTTCACTTTAGATTGGTATGATTATCTCAGGTGAGAATGATATTGGAGGTATGTAATATTTTGCATTGTATATCTTCTAAGATGTTTTGATGCCTGCATTGCTAAAAGGAAATTCATTCTCATTAAATATCACATGTCTGGATATATAGACTTTGCCATTGTTATCAAGGTATTTATAGCCCTTTTGATTTATAGGATAACCTATAAATGTACATGGTTTTGATCTATAATCATGTTTATGCGAGTTGTATGGTCTTAAACAGGGAAAACACTAACATCCAAATACTTTTAAATTTTGATAGTCTGGTTTAACTTTGGTTAGCACTTCCAAAGGACTCTTATATTTAAGAGTCTTTGTAGGCAGTCTATTAATTAAGTAGACTGCTATAGAAAAGACATCTGGCCTGAATTTGAGTGGCATAGATGCTTGTGCTAGTAAAGTTAAACTTGTGTCAACAATGTTTCCGTGTTTTCTCTATATAAGACTATTTTTCTCTAAAGTGTAGGGACATGTGATTCTGTATGTGATTCCCTTGCTTTCAAAGAATTTTCTTAGTGGCAGAAACTCTTTACGTCCATCTATCTGAAAGATTTTACCTGATTATTTGTCTGTCTTTCTACATTTGTAATAAATTGCATCACTGCATTGTTAGTATCAGATTTTGATTTCAAGAAATAGATCCATATAAATCTAGAGTAAGCATCAATAAATGAAATATAATACTTATAACCATAATCAGTACTAATTGGAGCAGGTCTCCATAGATCTGCTGCAATTAGTTCGAGAGTATTATTGTACACAGTCTCAGAGTCTGGAAATGCAAGTTTATGACTTTTGCCTAATTGACAACATGTGCATATATAAGAGGTGGGGATTTTATCAAGAAGAATGCCATCACATTTACTCAGTACATGTTTTACAATATTTATACTAGGATGTCTTAGTTTACAGTGCCAAACATCAAATTTTTTAGTGTACTTTTCAGCATTACTTGTTTCAGAAACATGACACCATTTACTTTCATACTCAAATTTTCTTGAGATTGTAACATCAAATTTGTATAACCCCTTATGTTCTTTACCCTGCAAAAGAACTTTGCCAGTTAGATTATCTTTCACCAGACAGTGTGTTGAGTGAAATTCAAAATACAAATTATTATCTTTGGCAAATTGTGATACACTCATCAAATTTTTTCTGATTAATGATACCCTCATCAAATTTTTGAGATAGAGTTGTCTGGTATCATTAAAGCTTGCATTTCCAATATGAGATATGTGTGTGGTTTTACCATTACCCATATACAGTAATTGTTTACCTTTGTATTCTCTGTTGCCAAGGTTTAGCTGACTCAAGTTATTAGTCACATGATTGGTTGCACCAGAGTTAGGATACCAACTATCATCATGTATATCCTCAATTCTTGCTGTGCTAGTGTCAGTACTCTCTGATTTTGGTTCTTGATGCATGTTCACCATGTTGGCACTTGGATTTTATGGTCTTGTATTGTTGTTATTCTGTTGTGCTGGAGTGAAGTTTGCATCAAACCTGAAGTAACACTTGTTTGCAGTATGACCATATCTTTCACATATTTGGCATTTTGGCTTATTATTACTGTAGTTCCATCTGCCACCTCTAGCTCTGCCTCTGCTGGATTGACCACCTCTGTAGTTATTTGACTGATTCTTATTACTTTGACTTTTTTCTTGATTTCTGTTCTTGCTAACTGAGACATGATTAACATTGTACTCCCTGTTTATTTGCTTCTTTTGCTCTAGTCTCCCTTCATGAGCGAGAAGCATTGACCGAACATTCTGAAGTAATGGCAGTTTTTTATTAGATGATATTATGGCCACAACTGCTTCATATTTATCATCTAGACCACTTAGTATGCATAATATTTGTTCTGTGTCTGTCACTTTGTGACCAGCACAAGCCAATTGATCACATATGCTTTTGGCCTTGGATAGATAATCTCTCATACTTGCATTATCTTTCCTCAAGTTTTGTAACTGCCTTTTGTATTTCATTATTCTTGCTGCAGATTGAGAACTGAATATCTGTTCGATTGTATGCCAAATTTCATGAGCTGTCTTGCATCCCACTAACTGTGGTAATAAATTCGTGCCTATGGAAAACAGTAGCCAAGAACTGATCGGGCTATCTTGTCTTTCATGGGTGATGTAATCTTTATTATTGATTAACTTTCCTTCATTGTCTGCAGTGAATCTTGGTGGGGTAATCAATGTGCCATAAACGAATTCTTGCAAGACATAAGCTGTCTCAACCTGAAACTTCCATAGCAAGCAGTTAGACTCGTCTAACTGTATGGTGATGACTTGACTCTGTGGTTTGATGATGGATTTGATGAGATCTTGGGTGATACTTGACTGATCTTGACCAGTTCTTGAGTCTGATCTTGGTGATGCAGCGACATTACTGCTTTCTTCAGCCATTGATGATCAGACACTGTGAGAAATATGAAGGAAGATAAAAAGAAGAGTTGGAAAGAATCAAGAAGTGCAGCCGGAGTCAGGTGAATGATGATAATTTTCTGACACCCTCTTCTTGGCACGGCACAGCGGGTAAGTTGGGTGGAAACTTGAGAATTCTGATGATTCAGTGCCGCCGATGAGGTGTTGATGATGAGAATACTCCGAGACACCTCTTCTTGGCACGGCACTGAATTGAAGTAATGAATTATCTGATATAAGACTGTACACAACAATTTGCTTGTGTACAAAAACTCTCAAGTGACGATACTTCTCTGAAGAGAGAAATTGTATCAACTAAATCTGCTGTTAAGCAATTTTGATTTGGCTCCGATACCAAGTTGAAGAAACTGAAAGATGATATTTGCTTTATTTCTAAACTGACTTTTCTTTTTGTACAATTCTTAATACATGTACATTGACAATACTCTTGTATTTATAAAGAAAAGAAGTTGGGCTGCAGGTTGGCCCAATAAACAAATGCAACCTGCATCTGTAAAATGTAAAAGATAAAAGAGCAAATATATGAAACTTTGTATATCTCCTATCTGTTGTATCACTTATTTTGCCTTATATACATCATCAGAGACTATGTCCCAGAAGTGGATGAAGAAGGTTGCTGTAAATCCATCAGGGCCTGGGGAATCAGCTTTCCTCATAGTGAAAATGGAGTTTTTGATGTCATCATCAGTTATTGGAGTTATAAAAGATCTTTGCATATCAGTAGATAACTTAGGAATATACAGATTATCTAAAATTGTGATATCAGATTAAAAGGAGGAACCCCCTAATAAACTTGTGTAGTAGTCCAAAAATGCTTCATCTACATGTTCAGGGGTGGTATGAGTTTTTCCTTGCATATCTTTAATTTGATGTATCATAGCTTAAGCTTGTCTGATTTTCAGTGAAGCATGGAATTGCTTAGTGTTCCTATTGCCATAAGTTGCCCATTATTGCTTTTCCTTCTGTTTTTCAATATTTGCTTCTGTTATGTATGCCGTTTCGTGTTGCATATTCAGATCTTTTTCTTTCTGAACTGTCTCTGGAGTGGAGTTTGAGTCCATTATCATTTGCTGTACATGTTGAAGTTGCACCAAAATATTGTTTGATATTTTATTACCTTGACCATATATATTCCTTTCCCATACATTGATTGCTTCATTAGTGTTTTTGAGTTTTTTTTTTTTTTTTTGCAATGAAAGCATCGGGTTCCCATATGTATGCTGTTTCCAAGCTTCAGCAACAACTTGCTTCAGTTCATTATTGTTAGTCCATTCATCATAGAATTATAAATTTACCTGTTTGTGAATGACAGTAGAGCCAAAAAAGGGATGAAAGAGCAGTGGTCAGAGAGTAGGGGCATTGGAATTTGTATGTTTATTGACGGCCATGGTATTAAGGCAGGAATATTCATGACGTGGTCAATTTTGGATAATGTAGGTGGGTGTCGGTTGCTTTTGTTTGTCCATGTGTACTTTGAACCAGAATATGGTATTTCAACTAGTGATGCATTTTGTATGGTGTTATTCAGAGGGGTTACCTCAGAAAGGGTCAGAGGCCTACCACCGGTACAGTGTGAAGATAGAAAGGAGCAATTGAAGTCTCCTACAATAATCCAAGGATGTGTTGCCTGCCTGAAGTGAGGTATGGTTTCATGCGTTTTAGTTCTCAAATGCACTGAGTTTGAAGCATAAATGAATGTAAAATACATAGAAATATTGGTAGGAATGCAGAGAGCATGGGTATGAACAAATTGAGAGTCTTGAGGATAGGGGTTAGGGAATATATGGATGGGTCATAAGGGACAAGTAATCTTCCATAAGGAGATTGAGAGAGATTAGATATGAATTTCCAATTTTTGTTTATATATGTATGTTTGTCAGAGCTTTGAGTATTTTTTCCCTAGAGTTTTGTTAAGATTTTGGGAAGGATGGTTGTTTGGTGATTGAGGGGGGGGGGGGGGGGGGGGGGGGGGCTGGAGTTTTTGTGGATGAATTTGGTTTTATCAAATTATCAGGAGATTTGAAAATGCTTGTGCCACCAATAGTTAGCAATTCATTGAGATTTTGGCGTTGTAAATTGTTATTGAGTAGTACCGCATTTACTGCGGTATCAGGTATCATGTGAATTGCATATAAAGTATTTGGAAGAGGGGGGTAGTGAGCAGAGGTGGTAGGCTTGAAAAAGGAGGATAGGATTGTTTTGTGGATTGTGAAGCATGGCAAGAGGGGGATGAAGTGGGAATAGATGATAAGGATGAAGTTTGAGCTTGAAGGGGGAAGGGGGGGGGGGGGGGGGGGCGCAGAATTGATGGAGTAGTGATATTGTGGTTGTGCATGTCAGTATTGTGCACTTGCACAGTTCCATTCAGCAGTTGATTGTTTACTTGCACATTGCCATGCATTATCTCAATATTTTGTTGCTTTTCCTTTTGCTTTCCTATCAGCTGTTCAGAGTGTTTGTTTCCTTTATTTCTATTGCAATAGGTCTCATTTCCTACTCTGTCGCTTTTGTTTTTGTCTTTTCTTATTTCTTCCAATTCATTTTCTATTTCATTGCAATCATCTTTTTCAATTTCATTTTTCTCTCCTTCTTCTTGCATATTTAGAATCGAATATTTATTTGTGACCACTACTGCATTTTCCTTTGAGATCTCAATTTCCTTTGTTAACACTGCTCCACTGCAATTATTTCTCTTTTGGTTGTGATCTTTTGACTGCTCAGAGGGTTTTATGCCTTTAGCTTTGTTCTTTTCATGCACTACATCAGTGCACCATTTTTTTTCTATGTTTATGTTTCTTTTCTTATTTAATATATTTTTCCAAATTATGTTTTCTTCATAACTGGTTTATGAGTTGTTCTTTTTAACTCCACTTCATCAAGCTTAGCTTACTCTATCACATCATTTTCCTTACCACTTTAAACTTGATGCATCTGTTTATTATTCAAGGGACACGTACTTTTTTTGTGTCCAAACGCTTTACATACAGAGCATATGTCTGGTTCCATGGGTAAGTAACTTGTATGTTTTGCTTTGTGCCATCAGAGTTCATCAATGGAAAGGTATCAACTAATTCCTGGTCAGGGGAGATTTCAACTAGGCATTTCGCATACTGGATTCTGTTTATTGATTCTGTTGCTTCATCAAGACATATTAGTTTGCCTATTCTGTTTGCCAGCTAATTAATACCTAGCGGTGACCAGAGGAAGATAGGGATGTCCGATAGTTGTATCCAGACTGGAACTGCCTTCATAGATCCACAAACATTGCTTACTGTTGGATCCCACTACTTTAGGATGAGCAACTTATTTTTCATGACTATAGGATCACCTCTAATGATTCTGTTCCTGTCAGAGTTGTCAGAGAGTAGGAACAGAAAAATGGTGTCGTTCGATTTAACTTTTTATGTTACCTTTCAGCCTCTATCTCCTTTTCAAAGTGTCGATTACACATGTATATGATAATGGTTTATCAAGAAAAAAATCTTATCACATAGTTTTGCCAAACATTGACACACTACAACAAAAATAGCCTATTACAACGCCCTTTTTACAACGGGCATTGGTTGCCCGTTGTAATAGATGGCTATTACAACGGTCCATTCAGGCCCGTTGTAAAAGATGCCACATACAATGCCCTTTTTACAACGGGCATCGGTTGTCCGTTGTAATAGAAGGCTATTACAACGGTTCATTCATGTCCGTTGTAATATGTGCCAATTTTACAACGGCCTAAAAACGGCCGTTGTAACATGTGCCAATCAAAACCCTAGTTTTCGATTAAAAAAACAAGGTCGGCCCTTTTATTTCGTTCCTCTAGTTTCAACTTTGCTCTGTAAAAATGTTGGCTTCTCGTTCTTTTTGATCGAAATTAGGGCTTTGGGGAAAATTGGAGCTGCCGTCTTCAATTGCTCCATCGAATGATGATTTAGCGCTTCCTTTCGAACCCCTATATTTTCACCAGAATCGACAAATCAAGGCAAAAATCGATGCTAAAACGTCTGTTCACCAGCGACTTACTAAAGGTAGTGGTACCTACTTCGAATTGTTAATCCCAAATTTATTTAGAATTTTAATTTTAATTTAATCCCGCAACCGACTCTCAGATTAGCGCCCTGCGGCATCGTGTTCAACAACCCCCTTCTTCACTCACAGCCGGATGCAACAACCAATCTCCAAAAACCTAACTATCAACCACTTTTATCAGGTACGTTAGCTTTAAGCCATTAATAAAAATAAATATTAATTTTTTTACAAGTGGTGATCCGCAAGACTAAACATTAGTTGGGGCTTAAGTCATGCTGCTGCTTGGGTGTCACAATTGCAGCTTGAATTGCTAATATATATTTTATTAGTTATAATGCATCTTTTTTTTCTGGTAGCATGTTATTTTATTCATAGAATAGAGGAGTGAGTCGCATAGATAGTGCACTGTTTTATGCATAGGTAATATTTATAGACCTTGTATGTTATTTTTACTGAGTTTGAATTGATTATTTTATAATCGGTTACATTTCTAACATTATGGGTATCTGAAAGTTAATTTGATTTTTTTGGGTATCTGAAAGTTCTGATCATTTTGAAACATTTCTAACATTATGGGTATCTAAAAGTTATTATTATTATTTATTTTTTTGCATACGAGTTGTATGCGAAAATGGGAAAGTAGGAGAATTAATTTGCTTCACTATAGTAATTTGTCAGGAATTTCCATGAAACTACATTTATATATATATATATATATATATATATATATATAAAAGTAAATTGTTAATAAGACATAGGTTTCAAAGTGCATTCTATTTAGCCTATAATACAAAACATGCTTATTACATACTTGAACTGTAACAATATGGTTCAAAATTTTCTTAAGTAACAATATGGATTGTTTGCGGATGCTCTTGGTCTTCTTTTCAGATGAAGCAAGGGCAAAAATATAAGACAGTTGTTCAACATGGCAAAAGATAAACTTCAAATCCAACATTTCATTCGTCTCCTTAACTCTACTCTACTGCAGAAACCAACAAAATTAATTTTATTTTAGTCTTTGCCCATTGGTTCGACAAGATAGAAACTGTTGCAGCCATTACAATTTGTTTCTGTTTTTCTTATTCTGTTACATGCATTTGTAATGATTTTCAAAAAAAAAAAAGCATTTCAATTAAGGCTACACTTTGCGTTTCCCAGTTTTACAATTTGCATGTTCAATTACAAACAGCTCTGCCATCACCTACCTTCTTCTACCACATTTCAACCCCCTGTGCCACAACCTCTCTAGCCATACTTGCATACAACCTCTTCATACATACACAGATCTGCCACCATCACACCCTCTAACTCACCTTACTTCTACAGCATACATTTCACCAGCAACAACTCATTTTCTGCAAAACATAAAAAAAAGGAAAAAAAAACATCACTGCTTCAACCAACAGTTCGGTTCATTTCAACTACTCCTACATACCATACTCAGAACCAAGTACCTATCAACAACACTATTAAATAAGGTAATATAATTGGAATAGTTAAGTTTAAAAAGTTCCGATTGGTTGCCAGTCTGAGTCTCTTACCATCTGTTTCATTCTCATTGGTAATTTTCATTAATGATAACTAGTTTGCTGCACACGATAATATTGTCAAGAACATAATATCAATACTTTAAATATTGTTTAAAATATAGTTTTGTTAAGCCATGTATTAAATAAGATAGATGCTTTATGAATTTAAACTGTTGAAAAAAAAGATTATACTTTTGTTTGCTTCATGGAAACTGTAGCCTGCAGGTCCATAAAGCTCTAGGTTATTTGCAATTGAGCCTTTTGTGCTTTGTTAAGATTTCTAACAAAACATCATACATAAGTTTTAGCTATTCATGACAAATTGGAGGCATCATTACACTAAGTGTATTTGTTTACTATTTTCTCATAAATAATAAAAGTACAAGGATAATGGTAAAGTAAAAAAGAGAAATGATGACCAACAGAGCGCGTAAGCTCTTTATGGTTAGTGTTTTTATTATGCTAAAATACTTTGTTAAATGAGTCGCCTTTTGTTATTTTTATTAGCTAACAGACATATTGTGTTATTGAGTTAGACATAAGCAGCAAGCTAAACATTAGTCAACGAGGCAGTAATGTGTGACTTTCATGTAATTAGTTTTAGCATTATAATTTTCTTTACTATGCCTAGAAGTTGTAACATATACTACTACATACTTTTCAATAACAGTAGAAACATTGCAGCTTTTCTAGACAACTAAGTAAGCATAAAGGGAAGAGCGAGCAATCACAGGTTCATTTATTCAGCTGTAAAACTGTAAGTCTACTGGCCGCCCATAATTTTATAATTGTTTCAATATTTTCTTCTTTTTTGCTTGAGATCTAAGCATCGCCATTATTGCTTCTACGCATGGATCCCAAAATTTTCATGCTTATATGTGGTCAAATTTCTCAGGCATGCACAACGTGGACATTTTTCGTCACTTAGTTTTAGTTTTGGATGGTTATAAAACGGAAAATGTAAACAATAACTGTTACTTAATTGGTATTAGTATTAGTTTATAAAAGTTTTCTTCTTATCTAATGGTGATGTGCCTGAGCTCATCACATATATGTTTGAAAATTAATTTGTCGGCCGATAATGACTATACATTGCATTGATCTCCAGTGGTGACCATTTTAGAAGTTAAAGGGAAATTTGGCTCAATTGTCATTTTTTTTCCAAATAGTGTTATACCCTCCTATGAAAACAATGTAAGCCAAGTCCTTTTCCATATTTATAAATTCGATGTATAAAGTAGTACTGAAATGTTCTCAATCATTATCAAATCAAATATTTTCTTAAAGACATGTTGAATTAAGTGCATGGATAAATTGTTAGTTGAGTCTAACCAATATTTGATTTACGGTGCAATTAATTGCAGTGCAATTATTTGTTATGCAGAACAATTGCAGTGCCCAGTGTAAAATTACTCACTGCAATTATTTATGCTAACAGTATGTGTTATGCAACGACACACAATAACTACAATCTTTTGAGTTCACTGCAGAACATACGAGTATCGCACAACATCATGTTTCCTAAAAAATTGAAGGATATGCAAGTTTTTGCAATGCAAATATATGTACTGCTTGCACTTCTGGCATACTCTTTCCATATGCCGATGATCTTGAATTTAGCATATTTGTTGGTCATGGAAGGTGTCCTCAAGTGTGGCTCTTGACGTGGAGTCGATTGGTGGTGTTGCTTTGCGTAACATCACCTTTGAGGGTCACAAATTTTTGCAATGCAAAATTTTTTATAATTCCCATGTATAATATTATTATGTTTAAAATTGTTTGCAGATTTAATATCGAAATATGTAAAAGTAGAAAATATATAAGTTATTGTGATTATAGATTAAATGAACAAAAATAAAGAATGAATTGAGAGTAACGGTGCTAACTGAGTTAGCATGAAGTGATGAATTTGAACGAAGTAGAGTTAATGAGAAAGCTATGAATATTGCGATTTAGGAATTTTGATATAAGTTGTGAATTAAGAAGATAGTTAAAATGTAAAGGGTAGATATCTTTAAACAAAATAATCAGTTCAATAGTATATTCGAGTACATGTGATTAATAAAATTACAACTTAGGTTTTGCTTAAAAATAAAGTGAATCAGGCAGAAAGATAAAAATGATTTTCTTCTTTGTATATGTGTGTATTAGATATATGTAATACATATAATCATCATGGTCATGATTGCGCTATAATTGTTTCCTTTGCAGCTGGAGATCAACAACGTGCTTATGCTGGTAAAGAAGGATGGGGTATAGGTTTCTTTTCACTGCAAGATTGGTAATTGCAAACTATTCCTGGCTTCTTGAAATACTTATATACCATCTCTAATATTTTGGACTACATTACTACGCACCGATATAATATATATCCGAAATATGTTGCATAATAGAATTGGATGATCTATTTAAATGCAGGTTGGAGCTATCATTCTTGCTGATGCATTATTCTTTTGTTCTCAATAATTAGCTCCATTTTTGAAGAAGTAAATGAAGCTGAACCAGGTTCAAGCCCCACTTCAGTTTTGTAGATTGTCAGTTTCATGTCAATCAGTACAGTAGTTATGCAACTTTTTATCTTCAGTATTTTATATTTACTCACTCTTGTACGTTGATATGTTGAAGGACATGCTAATAAATTATTGTGTATGCTAATAAATTATTGTGTTTGTTGGTATATTTACTCACTCTTTTCGTATGTGATTTTGGTTGTTTTACGATAATATTTATTACTCGTTAAAGTATTCATTACTGGTATGGATGTACTGCATGAATGCTGCTGTAATTTTTTTTAAAATTTTCATTTATTTTGCAACGGTCAGAAACCGTTGCAATATCATGTATTACAACGGGCTATGCCAGCTGTATTATAATCTATTACAACGGGCTTTAATTGTTATCATAGAGCCTATTGCAAGGATCGATGACCGTTGTAAAAAGGTATTACAACGGTCATTGTCCGTTATAAAGTATGGTCGATCTATTACAACGAGGCCTAATACAATGGGCGCATGCCCGTTGTGAAATCCATATTACAACGGGCATTGCCCGTTGTAAAATGGTTGTTTTGTTGTAGTGACACCAGTATCAATTACTTGAGGTGGAGGGTCATAGCATCACCAGTGTACGAAATGTCCATATTTACTGGCTTGTACTTGCCAGCGTTGCGCGGTAAGGACTTGAAGAGATAGGACCATCTAATTACTTCGGGCACTGGTTGTTGTAGAGTTTGTTCGAAGGTGGAAGGAGAAAAGGGGTTGGAAGAGTGAGAAGGGAGCAGGTCAGATGTTGATGGGGGTAATGGAGGCATTGGATGTTCATGGTTGGGCTGAGGGTTTGGTTGATGGATTGGATTGGGTAGTTGTTGGAGGTATGGAGAGGAGTGGGTTGGTATGGGTTGGTTGTCAGAGGAAGTACGGGGTGAGGTTTGAGTTTGAGTAGGTAGGGTGGAGTAGGCTCTAATGTCATTAAATGAAAAGGAGGAGGAAAAATGTTGTGAAACTTTACTTTCATGACAATTAAATGTTTAATTAAAATAATACATTTAATAGAAAATCCATAAATGGTATGATTTGTGATTGTAGTCACAAAGTGCTATAACCTTGAATAATTTATCATAATAAAACAGAAAATATCAATGTGAATAATTTGCACAGTTCTTTCGATTTGAGAATACTGTGAACCTCCAATATGAAAGCTCGGCTTTGATTATAGTGTAATCATGAAATTGCGTCCATCGAGTGACTATAGTAAAGTCAAGTGGAAGTATTGGAAGTGAAGCTGATGCAGGGGAAACACTCACCTCATTTGAAGTGCCAGCCGTTTTTAGGTCGTCCACGACCTATCCAACTCCTCCCCGCGACCTACGACCTAAACCCCATCTCGCGACCCGCGACCTAATGACCCAACTCCTTCCCGCGACCCATGACCTAAACCCAACTCGCGACCCACAACCTAACTTCACCACTTCCGCGACTTACGATCCACACCCTCTCCCATATCCACAACTTAAACCCCCCTCCCCCCCGACCTAAACCTAAACGCGAACAAAATTAAATCGCTTCACCAATTTCCAGTATATCGTTGTTGCTTCTTTAAGTCGCGAAGTTTTGTGCCGTGCTCTATTTCATAAGTCACGAAGATGAGTAAGGACTATCACCATAGGTCGCGTGCCGCCTTCCATAAGTCGCTGCCGAGTTTATTAAGTCGCGAAAGACCTAATTTTAAGTCGCGTAATGAGTTATTTTAGGTCGCGAACTTAGGTCGTTATTGTTTAATTTTTTAGGTCGCGTGCGTTGTTTCTTAAGTCGTTTGTTTGGAGTTTTCTTATGTCAAGTCGTGTTATGTTGTAACTGTTTGTACTGGTTGTAATGTGTTGTACTTTGTGTAGTGTCATGGTGTTGTAAGCCTATAAATAGGCGAGTCGTGTCATTTGTAATCGTGGTTGAATTTGAATAAAATTTGGTTTGTGCTTTGTGCCTCCATTTAAATTGGTAGTTGAGTGTTATCTCCTATCTCCACTTTCGAATATTCGAGTGCGCTCGAATCAACGATTGTTGAAGCCAATTCACGGAATCAAGTGCGCTTGATCAACGTACGAAGAATTGAAGATCTTCTCTCACGGTATCGTGCGCGATCAACGTGTCGAAAATTGCTAAAGTCCGGTATCTTGTGATCAACGGATTTGGGCCTTACGGTATTCTTAAATTCATCGAGTTATCATCGATTCACCGATTATTTCCGCTAATCGTGTGAGATCCTGGACGGATTCGATTTACATCGTCAAATTCGCTTCCCACGCCGCGTCAGTTTGGTATCAGAGCTAGATCGCAAGAAGTTTGCATTATTTGGAGACTTGGGTTTCGAGAATTTGAAGTTTGGAGATCGGATTTGCAAATTGTTGAGAAGTTTGGTGTTCATCGTGTTCATCGTGAAGTTGCAACAAGTTGGGAGTTTCGATCCATCTCACTTTGGATCAAAGTTCGAAAAGTGTTTCAAATTTATTTTTGAGTTTGTTTGAAGTTCAATCATGCCTCCGAGACGAGCTCAACGTCATCGCAATATTAATGCTTTGTATGGAAAAGAAGAGGCCGATGAAATGGAACAACAAATCAACGAGAGTTTCACTAAAAAGTTGAATGAAGGGATTGGTTGATTAGAGAGAATGATGCTTGAAATGAATCAAAATCGAAGAAGGGTTTCACTTGAATCGAGCCATGGGAGAAGTAGAGTTTCACCACATTCAGATCGGGAGAGAAGAGAAGATCATGATCGTAGAAGTGTTGACAATCGTGATAGGAATGAAGACCGAAGAAGTGGTGGTGGTAGAGAGGTTGGTGGTCGTGATCGACATTGATATACTTCAGATTTTGATGAGGAGTTTGATGGTGATAGGGGAAGTGTTCATTACCGAGATAGAGATCAAACACGACGTCAGTATCGAGATGTAGAGGATGATCGTCGATGGGAATCGGGAATGAAGATGGAGATTCCTGAATTTAAAGGTGGAATGGTTACAGAAGAATTCTTGGACTGGTTGTCTAATGTTGAGGAGATCATTGATTTCAAGGAGGTTCCGAAAGACCGTCGAGTGACGTTGGTTGCTACTAGGCTGAGATGGAGAGTTATGGCGTGGTGGCAGCAAACCAAACTTACACGAGAACAGATGGGGAAGTCGAAGATTGTTGATTGGGAGAAAATGAAGAAATTGATGAGAGCTACATTTTTACCTTACAATTATCAATCACTCATGTATCAGAGGTTGCAGAACTTGAGGCAAGGGACGAAGACTGTTAATGATTATGCTGACGAGTTTTATCAGCTGATTGCTCGAAATGACATTATGGAGACAGAGGAACAGTTGACTGCTAGGTTTGTTGGAGGGTTGCGAATGCAGATCCAGGATATGGTTAATATGTTTGATCCGAGATCTGTGGCTGAAGCGCATCAGAAAGCGTTGGCTTGGGAGAAGCAGGGAAGACGAGGAGGTGGTGTGTTTACCAGTTCCAATATTCAAAGCAAAGGTGTTAGTGGGAGTTTCAATGTTTCTAAAGCCGTCAGTAAACCAGTTGTGAAGGAGGTTGAGAAGGCAAAGGTCAAAAACAGTTTCAAATGTTATAAATGCCAAGAAGTGGGTCACAAGAGCAACGAATGTCCAAAGCCAAAGAAGAGAACGATGATTGCTGAAGTTGAAGACGAGGATGTTGGTGAAGGTGATTCTAGTCCAGTGGAGGAAGATGAACAGGATATCGCGTCAGGAGATGAAGGATGTAATCTAATGATGAGGAGGGCTTGTTTAACACCGAAGCAAGAGGATGAGGCTAGTTGGTTGAGGAGTAACATCTTTCAGTCGACATGTACTATACTGGAAAAAGTTTGTAAGTTTGTAATTGACGCAGGAAGTTGTGATAATATTATCTCTACTGAAGCTGTGAGGAAGCTGAAGTTGAAGATGGAGAAACACCCTAATCCTTACAAGTTAGCGTGGCTGAGAAAAGGAGGAGAGGTGAAGGTGGACAGGCGAGTTCGAGTTCCATTTTCTATTGGGAAGAAATATAAAGACGAGATCTGATGTGATGTAGTTGAGATGGATGTTTGTCATTTGCTTTTGGGAAGACCGTGGTAGTATGATCGAGCAGTGCAGCATGACGGTCTAACCAATAGCTACAGTTTTATGTTTGAAGGCGTTAAGATTGTTTTAGTTCCAAAGAAGAGACAGCAGGGAGAGAGTAAGTCTGAGGAGATTGAGAAGCTGAAAACTTTATTGACTTTGAAAGAATTTGTTGAAGAAGTAGAGGAGAGTCCAGAGGTATTTTTGTTGATTGGACATGAAGCTACTGAATCCGTTGAAGTCCCAGAGGAAGTGAAGCCGGTATTGGAAGAATTCAGTGATGTGTTTCCGGAAGAGTTGCCAAAGGAGCTACCGCCGTTGAGGGATATTCAACATCAAATTGATCTTGTGCCAGGATCAGTATTACCACACAAGCCACATTATCGGATGAGTCCGAAGGAGCATGAAGAACTGAGAAGGCAAGTGGAGGAGTTGTTAGAACAGGGGCGTGTCCAGGAGAGTTTGAGTCCATGTGCTGTACCAGCATTGTTAGTACCAAAGAAGGATGGGACGTGGAGAATGTGTAAGGGCAGTCGGGCTCTGAACAAAATCACTATGAGATACAAATTTCCTATACCAAGGTTTGATGATTTGATAGATCAGTTGAGTGGGGCAGTGGTGTTTTTCAAGATTGACTTGAAGAGTGGATACCATCAAATTCGTATTCGACCGGGTGATGAGTGGAAGACTGCTTTTAAAATCAGGGAGGGTTTATACGGATGGTTGGTTATACCATTTGGCTTGTCAAACGCTCCTAATACTTTTATGAGAGTGATGAACCAGATTTTCAGACCATTTGTTGGAAAGTTCGCAGTTGTTTACTTTGATGATATTTTGATTTATAGTGGGAGTACGGAAGAGCACATCCAGCATCTGCGAGAAGTATTGTTGATTCTACGACAAGAGCAGTTTTATGCAGCAACAAAGAAGTGCGTGTTTTATGACGGACAATGTTTTATTTTTGGGGTATGTTCTGTCAAAGGAAGGTATTCGAGTGGATGAAAATAAAGTGAAAGCTGTCAAGAGTTGGCCACAGCCAAAGACAATTACTAAAGTGAGGAGTTTTCATGGATTGGTGTCTTTTTATCGAAGATTCATTCCACACTTTAGCAGTGTGATGGCACCTGTAACTGATTTCATGAAAGGAAAGAAGTTTGCATGGTCAGAGGAAGCAGGGGTTGTCTTTGAGAAGATCAAGACACTCTTGACGACAGCACCAATTCTGGTACTGCCGAATTTTCAGTTGTTGTTTGAATTGCATACTGATGCTTCGAAAGTGGGAATTGGTGGAGTATTGAGCCAGAATGGAAGACCAGTTGCTTATTTCAGTGAGAAGTTGTTTGGAGCCAAGTTGAGATATAGCACTTATGATGTAGAGTTTTACGCGATTGTTCAAGCCGTGAAGCACTGGCGACATTACTTATTTTAGAAGGAGTTTGTTCTTTACATTGATCATGAGGCATTAAAACATCTACAAGGGCAGGACAAGATTTCAGCGAGACCTGCTTCGTGGATAGCATATCTACAACAATTTACTTTCGTTGTAAAACACAAATCAGGGGTAACAAATCGTGTAGCGGATGCTTTGAGCAGGAGGAATCACTTGTTGACAACGTTGAAGGTTGAAGTGACAGGATTCGAATTATTGCTAGAGTTGTTTGAGGAGGACCCTTACTTTGCAAAGTTTGTTGAGAAAGTTAAGGATGGGGATACTGATGAATTTGTATTAGTTGATGGATTCTTGTTCAAGGGGAATCGATTATGCATACCAGACTGCAGCTTGAGAATGAAGATTATCAAAGAGTTACATGAAGAAGGCCATGTAGGCAGAGATCGTACATTACAGTTGATTTTTCAATCTTATTTTTGGCCGTCAATGAGAAAAGAGGTAGAGATATTTGTGGAGAGATGTCATATCTGTCAGGTTTCGAAAGGAACAGCGACGAATGTGGGATTATACATGCCATTACCAGTGCCTACTAAACCATAGGTTGATATTAGTATGGATTTTGTGTTGGGTTTGCCGAGAACTCAGAGGGGGAACGATTCCATTTATGTAGTGGTCGATCGATTTTCGAAAATGGCACATTTTATAGCCTGTAAGAAGACAACGGATGCAGTTCGAGTGGCTTGATTATTCTTTAAAGAAGTGTATTGATTGCATGGTTTAACAGAATCTATTGTTTCTGATCGAGATACCAGATTTCTAAGCCATTTTTGGTTGAGTTTGTGGAGGATGGTTGGAACGAAGCTGAATTTTAGTAGCGCTTATCATCCGTAGACAGATGGGCAAATAGAGGTGGTGAATAGATCGTTGGGAAATTTGTTACGATGTCTTGTGAAAGACAATTTGAAGAGTTGGGTTTTGAAGTTGTGTCAAGCTGAATTTGCTCACAATCATGCAATTAACCGAAGTACATGTTTCAGTCCATTTCAGATTGTATATTCAAACATACCAAAGGGGCCGTTAGATTTAACGATAGTACCACAACCAAAGGGGACAGTTAAGTGGGCTGCTGATTTTGTTGATGGGTTGACAGAATGCCATAGGATTGTTCAGGAACGGTTGGAGAAGACGAATGAGAAATATAAACAACTGGCGGATAAGAAACAAAGAAGTGTTGTCTTCAAAGAAGGAGATTTTGTATATGCAATATTGACCAAAGACCGTTTTCCGGTTGGAACTTACAACAAGTTAAAAGCACGAAAGATTGGTCCAGTAGAAATTTTGAAGAAGATCAATGATAATGCATATCGGTTAAGGTTGCCGGAAGAGGTTCATACTGCTGATGTGTTTAATGTGAAACACTTGATTCCGTATTATGCTGATGATCAAGAAAATGCGAATTCGAGGACGAATTCTTTCGTACCCAGGGAGGATGATGCAGGGGAAACACTCACCTCATTTGAAGTGCCAGCCGTCTTTAGGTCGTCCACGACCTATCCAACTCCTCCCCGCGACCTAAACCCCATCTCGCGACCCGCGACCTAATGACCCAACTTCTTCCCGCGACCCACGACCTAAACCCAACTCGCGACCCACGACCTAACTTCACCACTTCCACGACTTACGATCCACACCCTCTCCCATATCCACGACTTAAACCCCCCCTACCTAAACCTAAACGCGAACAAAATTAAATCGCTTCACCAATTTCCAGTATATCGTTGTTGCTTCTTTAAGTCGCGAAGTTTTGTGCCGTGCTCTATTTCATAAGTCACGAAGATGAGTAAGGACTATCACCATAGGTCGCGTGCCGCCTTCCATAAGTCGCTGCCGAGTTTATTAAGTCGCGAAAGACCTAATTTTAAGTCGCGTAATGAGTTATTTTAGGTCGCGAACTTAGGTCGTTATTGTTTAATTTTTTAGGTCGCGTGCGTTGTTTCTTAAGTCGTTTGTTTGGAGTTTTCTTATGTCAAGTCGTGTTATGTTGTAACTGTTTGTACTGGTTGTAGTGTGTTGTACTTTGTGTAGTGTTGTGGTGTTGTAAGCCTATAAATAGGCGAGTCGTATCATTTATAATCGTGGTTGAATTTGAATAAAATTTGGTTTGTGCTTTGTGCCTCCATTTAAATTGGTAGTTGAGTATTATCTCCTATCTCCACCTTCAGATATTCGAGTGCGCTCGAATCAACGATTGTTGAAGCCAATTCACGGAATCAAGTGCGCTTGATCAACGTACGAAGAATTGAAGATCTTCTCTCACGGTATCGTGCACGATCAACGTGTCGAAGATTGCTAAAGTCTGGTATCTTCGTGATCAACAGATTTGGGCCTTATGGTATTCTTAAATTCATCGAGTTATCATCGATTCACCGATTATTTCCGCTAATCGTGTGAGATCCTGGACGGATTCGATTTACATCGTCGAATTCGCTTCCCACGCTGCGTCAGAAGCATTATTCAAGATAACATTCACCTCCTCAGTTACATGGGGTTGAGTCAACCCAAAGTCGAAATTTCTGGTCAGATAGTTCGATAATAATAATTGTTATTATTAAATCAAGGCTTTATGTTTGGACCATAGAGTTGAATGTGATCCATGTTGGAATTTTGACCATTACCAAATTCAATAAGTCCAAAGTTATATAGTTATGATGAAGAGAATTTGTGTAAATAATTGTCACAACTGGGTAATGCTTATTAAATTAAAATGAGATATTTTTGAAAATGAGTAAGCGATAAATTTGGTCATATTATCATACTGCTTGCTAAATGAAGTGTGACCATTAAAGTCGAATAGTTCGATGTTAATGCTGATCAAATTTACGTCCTAGTGTCACACAACCGAAATGATGAACTCTTTTTAGATTAAAAAATTTAATTAAATTTATACTTTTATAAATTAATTAATATTTATGAAATATTGAATATAAAAGTTAGATATGATTTGAGATATAAATTTGTTGCATATATTTATAAGAGTTATAAATATGTTGATCGATATCAGATATCGATAACAAATTTAGTTAAATATAACTGTGTATATTTAATTGGGTTAAGTGGGCTCACTACCCACACATCTTAGAGGGATAGGAGGCTAGTCCAATAAGGGGAAGGGGCGGTTACAAGTGTATGCAATTAGGGTTTGAGATGTGTTGTTGGCATCACTACTTGCTCTCTTGTCCTGTCCATATAAAAGCCAATCTCAAAACCCTAATTAGAAGCCAATTAATTTTTAAGCACCACTTTCTTCTTCTTCTTCTTCCTCATTTTAATGGTAGGAACTATCCTCTAAAATCATCCTCCAATTCCGGATTAGCGACCTGACTTATTGGTAATTGTTCTAAGAAGAGAAATCGTTGTTCAACATGGACTCAAAAGCTTCATTAGGAGGTGAAACTTCATTTATTATAATTGTTTTGATTTCAAGTTTATCATATAAAAGTTGATTTACATCCAAATCATCTATTTGTACTCAAATCTGTTTATTGTTTAAATTGGGTGAAATTTTATGGGTCCATGTGTTTGTTATGATTGGATTGGTAATGTTCTTGTTGTAATATTTTGTTCATTGATTTAATGTTAAATTAATTTTCCAAAAAATTAAAAATAATTTTGATTTATATTAATATATATATGTGTGTGTGTGTGTGTGTGTGTAGATCTAGATTAAATGTATGTAGATCTACAAATTATAAATATGTACAAATATATATATATATATATATGATTATATATCGTACATATTTAATATTAAAATTTTATTACGATGATTTATACCTATTATGAATCATAAAATATAAAAATATTTTATTAATAATGTATATACATATTTTATTATTATTTAATGATTTTGTGAGTTGTTTATTATGTATAAAATAATTATGGTTCAAATTTTCAATCTTATTGTTTTTATTTGCAGAGTCATGTAAGAGGCTTATTGCAAAAAATTTAGTTTTTTAAAACTTAATTTAAAATTTTTTAAAATTAATTTACCTTTAGCCTGCAATCAATTATTTAATTAAAAATATAACTTCAAACGAGAAAATTGTAGAATTTTTTATTAAGACTTAAATATGTCTTAAGTACCTTAAAATTTTTTTTGGACCTTTATAACTTAGTTTAATGATTTTTTAAATTTATTATCGACCTGTAACTAATTATTTTATTAAAAAAATATAATTCCAACTGAAAAAATTCTAGAATTTTTCCTAAGCCCAAAATATGTCTCAAGCAGCTTCAAAAAAAGGTTAAGATTTTTTTAACTTGATTCATATTTTTTAAGAATTATTTTGATTATGGACTATTATCAATTTTTAATAATAAATATTATTTTAATTGAGAAAATTACGTAAATTAGTCTTAAGCCCAAAACGTGTTTTCGGATTCTTTTTTAATTATAAAACTTGTATTTTTATTATATAATTATTTTACATTAATTTATTATAACTATTTTATTCAATAATGTATAAAAATATATATTCATATGCATGTATTTACATCTTGTTTTAACATATTATACAAGCACATAATTGGACAAAATATAATGCAAAAAAATGATTTGATGTGTCCATTCCAATGTAAATCCCAACATCTATGTACACACACATTATACCTTTCACGGATAATGATGTTACACATGCATGCACACGTGCGTGCACACACACGCTGATATATATATATATATATATGTATGTATGTATGTATGTATGCATGTATGCACGTATATATATATGTGTGTGTGTATGTATATGATACATACACACATATATGTATGTATGTATTTATGTATACTTATATAAATAAATAAAACAAAATTTTAATAAATCTCAAAATGTAATTTGTACAGTTAGAATACATATGGATATAGTAATAAATCTTTTCATGAATAAATTATTAATTAGTGGCATATAATGTATTAATCAATTTAAATTAAAGACATAAAATGAAAGGTTTCTCTCCTCATTTAATACAGTTAATGCTCATAATTAATTCTTTTTTTAGAGAAAGAAATGAAAGGTTTCATTCCCTATACATTAACTCTTTTAAATAAATGTTATGTGTATTTGATACACTATACATTTGAAATTATATTTGTTTAAACTTCCCTTTAACTATTTTAAATAGCATACATGATTTTATTTAAACCAAATTTTTAAAAGTTCTAAATGAAATTTAGACTTCGTAGGTCCATTAATGATCCAAAATGGAATTTATTTTTGAAATTCATTTGTTTCTTTCCTACGGGTTGGCTCAGTTCCTTTAATGGTATCAGAGTAAGGTTGTTTGAGGCATCACTTCGTAGATTGGATGTTCTTGTTTTGATCCCTACAACTAGCTAACTAGTTAATCTTTCCTGCTTAGTACGGTGTCTAGGAAGCCAATGTCTAGAATTGGAATTAGGTAATCAAGTACCATGTCATACATGGCTACCAGCCTGGCTTGAAAGGTGAAGTGAGCCCAAAGGTTGCCTCTAGTAGACGAGGCCTAACTTGAATTGGGCCCTCGGACTAATTTTCAGATTGTTTTGAAAATTAAAGTTAATTTTTTAAATTTAATTGTTAAATTTAAAATAAAATATGTTTATTATAATAGTTATAATATAACATAATTTTTCAAAATGTTTGAAAACCTATTCACATTAATTTCTAATTTCAAATTTATTAATAGGTTTAATAAAGATAAATTAACTCAATAAGTTAATTAATTTGTTTTTATTAATCTTATTAATAAGTTTGAATTAATATGAATAGGTTTTCAAATGTTTTGAAAAATTATAAAAGTAAATTAATTAAATTAGTTAATTAATTAATGAACATGTATATGTATTATATATTGAGATATATGTTATATTGTTTTAAATTGTTTAAAATAACATAAGTATACTTGTATGTGTATGAATTGAAGCTTGAAATTAATATAATTTAACTGAAATAGTTTAGTCAAATAAATAAATTAAAAGGTTAATTAATTAAATTACACATATATATGATATATGTGTTATACTGTAATAGTTATAACATATAATAATTAATGGATATAAATGTTATATCGATGTCAAATTAATTAAAGTGTTAATCAATAAAATTAATTAGCTATTATTTAATTAAAATAAACTAAAGCCGGAACCTAAAAGAAACCCATAATAGACTTAAGAAATAAATACATACATAATCATACAAATATCGTGATTTCCGAGGTGTTCGACACTTGAATCATGAGGGTAGTTCATAAGAATTATATTATTTCATAAGTCGATATAACTCAATTTAATGTTGACCTCTACCATATATATATATATATTAATAAATTACTTGCATACTTCTTAGCTATTAAGCAAATTCAAGCTATGACTGTTATATGTAGTATTATTAATATATTAAATTGACAGGTAAGATAACTATACGTAAACGTTGAGCAAACTCAAGGTAAATATATTATACTTAGGCCATCGCGATATGGTAGGCATGAGTGAATAATTTCATTTCAATTTGTTGAGCAAACTCAAGGTCAAAGTAAAATTAGGACAAGGAACCAAGGGTTAGGAGTTATATATGATACAACTGATAAGGAGTAATCAATCGTCCATGGAGCACTGGTATATTTTAGGTTACTAATTCATTTTGTAACAACATTTACAAACCGTAAAACGTTATGCGTCCTTTGGTACCCCAGAAGTTATTGCGGCTTCAATACCTAAAATTCATGTCAAAAAGTTCACAAAAAACAACTTAGTCTTACAAAATTTTGCTCTACTTGCCAACTACATACGCTAACCAAGGCAACATTAACAAATATATCAAAGGATAGTTCATACAAGCAAAGTATTGAGTTATCATGTTTTGGTAAACAGCGTAATAGACAGTCCATGGTTCAAAACATCCCTGTATGTCAAAAGGTTACTTATTGGTCAGCACATGAATACGTTGCATAATATGAGGTTTAATGCTCTATTTACTAAAAACGAACCATTCTATTGTATTGCAACTGATCCCCAATGAGTGTCTGTGGGTCCTAAAGCACCCATAATTTAGAAACAGTGTCTCTGTTTTGTCAGGCTTTTTTAAGACCGAATAAGCTTTTACATCTACTTTTAGCCAGCATTTTAACAGTGTTTCTGTGGAAGGTGAGGAAGTTTGTGGGTGATTGGACATCTAAGTCAGAGATAAGCTATGAAAGTTACTGTGCGGATTGTGCTATATGGAATTATACTATACTAGTGCGGAAATAAACTAAAATACTAGAGCAATGTAAATAAGTAAAAATCAAACAAGCACACCAGGAATTTTTATACTGGTTCGAACTTCCCGTTCTACATCCAGTCCCAGACTCCTTCTGGAATTTCACTAACAACAATCCTCACTTAACCCGGAGGAACATGTTTACAACAACCCTTGAACAGCCAAACAAGGGACCTGAGCAGCAGAACAGGATTTCGCCTCAACAGCCGAAGAGGACTTCACTTGCCTGAACAGCAGAACAGGACTTCAACTTATACAGAAAGTATATGACACTGTGTGTTCTCAATAACACGAATTTGTCTCTTGATAGTACAATCTTCCTGTAATCTTTCTCCTTTATGATATATGTATGAATGCGTGAAGATTAAGAAAGTAGAATTTGAACTTGAATGATATTTTTAGCACAAATGAGTTAGAATCAAGAATTTCAATAATAGAATAATAATAAATAGAAATTGGTGAATTTAAAACTTGATTCTAATGTGTTTATATAGGTAATAAATGGTTGTAATTGTTCATGAAGAGTTATCATCAAAAACTGTTGAATTAAAGGTCGCAACTCTTCATGAATGGAAATGCCTTTTCAAAAAATAGCCGTTGTAAAAAAATTCAGATGTCTGAAAATAAAAATTCAGACTTCTGAAATGCAACGAGATTTGAAACAGAAAGGAAATAGACACTTTTTAGTTATATTCCGACGGCTAAAATCTTCATTTCAGACGTCTGAATATTGTAGTATACAATATTCCAATTTACAGATTCAGACGTCTGAAATGGGGTATTCAGACGTCTAAATGTAACAAAATTTGGTTTGTTTATTCTTGAAGGAAATGAATGAGATGATAATGCAATATATATCATATAGGAGAGATTTTAACATATTATTACTTCTAGACACAGACACGATACATACTTAAGAGTTGAAGCTCATTTGAATCTGGTCTTTGATTAATTCCTGTAAAAAATATGTTAGTATATATATATTATGGTGACTTATATAGTTGATATAGTCAAAATATCGTAATTACGAAATATTGTAAATACGAGGTTCCAACATTCTCCCCCTTTTTGACGATGGCAACTATATAAGTAAATACACTATGTAAACAAATAGATAAGAGAAATTTAAAGTTTATATCTACTCTCCCTGCAAATCACTCCCCCTTACTATAAGCTCCCCTTCAGTAAAAACTTACCGTGTAATTCTCCCCCTTTGACATCGACAATAAAAAAAATAATGAACAAGAAGCAGTAGTAGCAACTAACATAATCATGTCTGGATACAAAGCAGTAGTAGAAAAATGTTTTAAGGATACATACCAAAAGAAAAACAGTTGCAAAAAGTTACAGACCATAGTAGAAATGAACAAGTAGGTAAAAAAGATAAGATTTAACAGAAAGATTTATGTCGTCATGAATTCAGAAAGAAGAACTAGGCTGATCATTGCCTTCTTCATCATCGTCATCGTCATCCTCATCGTTATCATCATTATCATTATCAGAGCTAGAAGACCATTGAAAAGGGGGCGGGATTAAATACCTCGGTAGAAGTGGAAGAAGAGCAACCAATACGTTCCTAAATTTTATTTAGGAAGCCTCGGATAGAATTAAACTTCTTGTTTGTTTGCTTTTATAATCCCTTAATCTTGGTGTTGAGTTTAGACTGATTCTGAGAAAGTGTAACTAAGGCTTGTTTTGGTGTTGATTCAAAAGAAACCACTTCTATATCATCATCATCATGCTCGGTAGTTTGTGGAGCAGTTTGTTGGAGAGGTTGATGAGGTTGGTGAGGTTGAGGTATATTTTGATCCCGATTTGAGATCCATTCTTGAAAAGAGATAAAGTTAAGATTTTGAGGACGTTTAGGCAAGTTCATCAGCCCTAATGTTTTGGAGCCTAGTTCTTTTGTGGGTGAAATTTCAGATTCTGGAAAAGTTACCCCATAGTTTCTAAGAATTTTCATAATATATGCTCCGTAATGAAATGTTTTATAACGACGGCGTCGATTTACATCCATAAACTCCTCAAGAATAACTTGCCCCCAATTTATAGATTGTTCGGAATATATGGCATATAAACCTTGGAAGTTCCGTTTGTTTATGACTTCATAACTTCCGGTTCTTGGTAAAACGGAACGAATCAAGGTGCGATGAAGGATACAGGCTTGAGGCCTGAGGTTGACAGAGGTTAACCTAGTGATATCATCGGATAGAAATCTATGGGAGACTTCATCTCTATGTTCCAAAGAGAGTGAAGCATCAATGTCATCCAAATCAGTTCCGGATGAAGGACATTGCAAAATATCTCCAAGACGGACTAAGGGAAGATAAATATTTACACCACATACCCAAGTCCAAATATAATTCTCTCTATTATGTGGATGATAATGATCTAGGTTCATATTGAGATAGAATAATTTAACTAAGAGATGATTTATCTTAACATTATTCGCAGAATAGGATAATAGAGATTCTAACCCACTTGAATTAGCAATTTGTTGAATCCTATAAGGTTGAAATTCATCAAACTTGACAAAAGCTCCTGGGAAGAAACCAGATCTATCCATCTGAGCAAATCTTTTCTTAGCTTCATCATTCCATAGCCATTGATCTATATTGGGTGTAGATGAAGAACTAGAAGCCCTTGGACGCTTTGTTTTTGGAGGCATTGGAGATGAGGGGAATTTTTTTGAAGAGTAGAGGTGTAAAAAAAGAAGTTTTGAAAGGTGGGAATGATGCTGGTTCGGTTGTTGTGGGAGATGAAGAAGTAGATGGGAGTAATAAAGATGGTTGGTAGAAGGAAAAATGTTAAAAAACCCCTTGAAATTTTAGGCACCAGTTGAATTCAGACGTCTGAAATTTAAATTTCAGACGTCTGAAAATGTGAAATTTCAAACAGAAGGAAAATAGTGTATTTTCGGCCACTTTCAGACGTCTGATTATATTGTTTCAGACGTCTGAAACTGTAGAAAATTTTCATTTTTCTACAATATTCAGACGTCTGAAACAATAGTTTCAGACGTCTGAAACTTTAGAATTTCAGACATTTGCAATGTAAAATAAATTAAAAGAAAAAAAGATAAATGAAGAAAAAATATATATAGTATTATATGACAGATTTTAAAATAAAATAAAATTATTTCAACCAATATACAAGAAATTAATTGTCCGATTCGTTTGGAATTTTACACTCTTCCGGTTCGATCTTTGTAATTTCTGTGTATGATTATAAAGAGACCAGTATGATGGATGTTCCCAAGAGTTCGGAGAAACCGGAGGACGTTGTGGACTTGGCTCCCATGGATTTAATCCAGATGAAGTTATTGAGGAGATGTTGAGGGTTCGACCACATCTTTCTTCGGAGATGTACCACAAATCTTAAATGCTATTTTTTCAATGAAGCTAAGTTGTTTAGCATTTAATTTCTGTTCATAATACATCTCTCGTTGCAAATCCAATTGTTCTCTTTGGTAGTGATGAATCTCAGATATTTTCTCTTTGGTTGATGGAGAACCAAAGAAAAGAAATCGACAAGATTTCTTCTTCTCAGGAGTAAAACCGGAATGTTCATAAGAAGGACGGGGTCTTTCCTTTTCATGAGGTGTTGGAGTTGCTAAAATCTCAAACGACGATGTAGAATAAGACGATGGAGGATTGTCAGAATGAGAAGTCATGGAGAGAAGTAAGATAATTAGGTTGAATTCCATTGCAGAAAGATTTTCTTTTGGTTTGTTTTAAAATGAGATGAAAAAGAAAAAAATATGAACGTATAAATAGTATTTAAAAAAAACTATTTATAGATATTTGTTGAATATTATTGGCTGAAAATATATATAATTTTGTCCATTTAAAAACAAATGGTTTAGAGAGAAGAAAAAAATAGTTAATATATGTTAGAAATGAAAGGTTATTAACAAACCATATGTTAAGTTAAACATATAAGTTAGGAACTAGTATAGTTTGTGAATATCAAGCTTGCAAAATATCATAAACAGAAGATATATGAATCTAATTAGTTAAAAATATGAACAATGGAAAATATTGAGACTAGTCAATTTTAAATGTCATTAAATTTAAGTAATAGTTAAATGTTAGTAAATGATTATGAAGCAACGTAACAAATCATAATATTTTATAAAAATTATAAATTTTTAAGAGAGACAATATCTAGCTCTCGTCTTAGTTTAATAAAAATATTTTCTAAAAGAGGTTTTGTAAAAATATCAGCTAACTGATTTTCAGAAGATACAAAATCCAAATTTATTGTTCCTTTTTCAACATTGTCACGAAGAAAATGATGACGTATGTCAATATGTTTTGTTCGTGAATGATTGATATGATTTTTAGATAAGTTAATAGCACTTGAATTGTCACAATATATAGTTGAGTTTGATAAATTTATATTGAAATCTTTAAGTGTTTATTGCATATAAATTACTTGAGTGCATGCTAAAGCAGCAGAAATGTATTCTGCTTTACATGTAGACAGAGAAACACAGTTTTGTTTCTTACCAAACCGCGATACAAGTGATTTTCCAATGAAATGACACGTGCCACTTGTACTTTTTCGATCTGTTCGAGAACCACCGAAGTCAGCATCACTATATAAAACTAATTCGAATGGACACTCTTTTGGATAAAATAGACCAAAATCTTTTGTGTTTGTAAGATAACGTAATATTCGTTTTACTGCTTTCAAATGTGATTCTTTTGGATTAGCTTGAAATCTAGCACACAAACAAACACTTATCATTATATCGGGACGACTTGCAATTAAATATAGTAATGATCCAATCATACTTCGATATAGTTTTTGGTCAACATTTTTTCCATTGTCATCTTTTTCAAGATGTGTAGTTGTACTCATTGGAGTTGGTTTTGCAGAAGTATTTTCCATTCCAAAATGTTTGATTAGATTGTTACAATATTTTTCTTGATTAATAAAAATGCCATTTTGAAGTTGTTTTATTTGTAAACCAAGAAAATAAGTTAGTTCTCCCATATGAGACATTTCAAATTCTTTGGTCATTATTTTAGAGAAATCCTGACACAGTTTGTTATTTGTAGAACCAAAAATGATATCATCAACATAAATTTGAACTATTAAAATATCCCTTTATGAATGTTTAATAAAAAGTGTTTGATCAACTTTTCCAATTAGAAATCCCGAAGAAATTAGATAAGTCTTTAATCTTTCATACCAAGCACGTGGTGCTTGTTTTAAACCGTAAAGAGCTTTCTTAAGTTTATAAACGTGATTAGGAAATTTCTCGTGAATAAATAAGGGAGGTTGTTCAACATATGCTTTTTCTTTTATATAACCATTTAAAAAGGAACCTTTAACATCCATTTGAAAAAGTTTGAAATTGTGAAAACATGCATAGGCCAAAAGAATCGTATTGCTTCTAGTCTTGCAACTGGAGCAAATGTTTCTTCATAGTCAATTCCTTCTTCTTGATTGTATCCTTGTGCAACAAGTCTTGCTTTATTTTTAGTGATGTTACCTTGTTCATCTGCTTTATTTTTGTAGATCCATTTTGTTCCAATAACAGTTTGATCAGTTGGTCTAGGAACTAATTCCCAAACTTCATTGCGTTCAAACTGGTTTAGCTCTTCTTGCATTGCCATTATCCAGCATTCATCTGTGGAAGCTTCTTTTGGATTCTTTGGCTCGATATTAGAAAGGAATGCTATGTGGCCCATTTGATTTAGTTGACTTCTAGTTCGAATATTTGAATTAATTTCTCCAAAAATATTTTGGACAGGATGATCCCGTAATATTTTTGGTGAAGATCTTAATTCAACATTATTGTCAACAATGTTTTCAATATTTTCAAGATTTATAGTTTCTGTATTTGTAATGTTATCTGGAAAATCATCATCATCTTGTATACTTGGTTTTTGTGGCAAATTTTCATTGAAAGATACATGTAATGTTTCTTCAACAGTATTTGATCTTTTATTAAATACATGATAAGCTTTGCTACGATCTGAATATCCTAGAAAGATTCCTTCGTCAGATTTCGCATCGAATTTTCCAAGCTGATCTTTTGTATTTAATATAAAACATTTTGAACCAAACACTTTAAAATAAGAAATTTTTGGTTTTCTTCCAGTAAAAAGTTCATAAGAAGTATTTTTTGTTAGAGGTCGAATAGAAACACGATTCAAAACATAACAGGCAGTTGCAACAGCTTCTGCCCAGAAATGTTTTGGAAGACCACTTCCATTTAACAAAGTTCGTGCGCATTCTTGTAAAGTTCTATTTTTACGTTCTACAACCCCATTTTGTTGTGGAGTTCTAGGAAATGAAAAATTATGAAAAATACCTTTCTTTTTACAAAAATGATCAAAAGCTTCGTTTTCAAATTCTCCTCCATGATCACTTCTTATATTCTTTATTTTTAAACTTTTTAATTTTTGAATACGTTTGACAAAAATTTTAAACTGCTCAAATGTATCACTTTTGTTTTTCATAAAAATGGTCCAAGTATATCTAGAGAAATCATCTACTATCACAAACACATATCTATTATGGTTTATGGATTGAACTTGGGTTGGTCCAAATAGATCCATGTGTAGTAATTCAAGTGGTTGTAAAGTAGAGATAACTTTCTTAGATTTAAAAGATGATTTAGATAATTTTCCTAATTGACATGCATCACAAATATGATTGACTTTGAAATTTATTTTTGGTAATCCTCTGACTAAATCATTTTTAGAAAGTTTATTTATAGTTTTGAAGTTTATATGACAGAATCTTTTGTGCCATAGCCAAGGATCATTTTCATTAGCTATAAACACATATCTGAATTATGATTAATTTTCATATTCAGAACATAGATATTTCTGTCTCTATTTCCTTCAAATATAAGATTTTGATTTTTATCAAGGATGCTACACTTATCTTCAGAAAAAGAGATTTTGAAACCTTTGTCACATAACTGGCTGATACTTAAAAGATTGCGTTTTAAATTTTTAACTAATAAAACATTAGAAATAAGAGGTAAATCAGATGTACCGACATTACTGACATCGCCTTTTCCAATGATATGTCCTTTGGAATTGTCTCCAAAGGTGACAGAGCCTCCATTTGAGTAAGTAATATTTGATAGCATATTTTTGTCTCCAGTCATGTGTTTTGAGCAACCGCTGTCGAGTATCCATTTCCCTTTCTTTATAAGTGGGTCCTGCAAATAATAAAAATAACATTGGTACCCACCTTTTTATAGGGTCCTAAGAGTTAGGTCTTAGGAAACCAAACCCAAGTAGGTTTAGTATTCCTCTTAAAAATATAATTCTGATTTTTATGGACAGTTTCCAAAAAGATATCTATATATTTAATTCTAATCAAATTATTGTTTGTTTTAGGAACCCATATTTTTATGGTTTTAGAATTTTTTCTTTTTGGATAACTATTAATATAAGAATTATTTTTCCTAATTTCCTTTTTGGTTAGAGATTTCTTAGAATATCCTAGTCCCTTCTTATTGGAAGTGGATTGAGAATTTTCAATAATACTAGATAGATTTTCTCTACCTTTATTAAAGTTAGAAATATTTCTAGTAATATTATCTAATTTGGTTTTGAGGCAAGTATTTTCTAATTCTATCATTTTGATCTTAGTTTTTAGCTCATGATTTTCAGAAACAAGAGAATCATTCTTTTCTTTTTGAGTTTCAATTTCTTGACTCAATAAAGTAAGTTGAGAATTATCATTAGAAAAGTTATCTTGAAATTTTCCAAGTTCTTCTTCTAATATTTTCTTTTCATCGTTAAGCATATCTCTCTCGAATTCTGCTTTTCTCTGATTTTCTAGAACTTCTTTATATTTTCTTTTCATGCTTTTTAAATTATCAAGAAGTTCTGAATTTATTTCAACCATATCATCAAAAGTAAGATCATTTACCTCATTTCCTGAAGCCATAAAACAAACATTTGCCTGTTCTTTCTCACTCTCACTGCTGCTGTCTGAAGAAGAAGAATCCGAGTCATCCCATGTTACCGAAAATGCTTTTCTTTTTGACTTGTCCTTTCGATTCTTATTGTGATGTATTTTCTTTTGTTCTGGACAATCTTTTTGCATATGCCCTTTTTTGTGACAATTAAAGCATTCTAGTATGGATAAAGATGGCTTATTTGAATTGTTGTTGAAGTTTCTTTTCCCGTTGTTTCGATTTCCTTTTCTGTACTTCAAAAACTTTTTAAAGTTTTTAGCAATAAATGCCAAGTCTTCTTCATCAGAGTCTGATTCTTCTTGTTCAGCATGAAATGCCATATTCTTTTTATCTTGTGCTTGTACTCTTTTAGCCTGCAAATTTACTTCATAGGACATTAGATTCCCTATCAACTCTTCTGGTTTCATGGTTGAACGATCATTAGCTTCTTTTATAGCTAAAACTTTTCTTTCCCATTCATCTGTTAAAGTGTTAAGGGTTTTTGAAACAATATCAAAATCAGAATACTTTTCTCCAAGTCCTAGTAAAGAGTGGTATATATCTTGAAATCTAGAATACATATCGTTTATAGTTTCATCCTGCTTCATTCTAAAATTCTGAAATTGACTTTTGAGCATGGATATTTTTCTTTGTTTAACCTTGTTAGTTCCCTCGTGAGTAACTTTAAGTGTTCTCCATATTTCATAAGCAGTTGTGCACATGCTAACACGGTTAAATTCATTTCTATCTAAAGCACAAAATAACATATTCATAGCTTTGGCATTAGCAGTAGCATCTAGTTTTTGTGTGTTTGACCATGTAGAATATTCTGTTGTAGGAATGTTATATTCAATTTGAGTAATATTCCATGAGTCAAAACCATTTGCTTGCATATAAATACGCATTCGAGTTGCTCAATAATTGTAATTCATACCATTAAAAAATGGAGGTCGTGCAGTGGATTGACCTTCAATAAAACTAGTGTTAGTGACAGCGTTAACAGTGCTGGTGTTATTTTCCATTTTAGCAAAAATATCAGATAACTGAGTAACGGTTATAAGAAACCTTGCTATGATACCAAATGAAAGTTACTGTGCGGATCGTGCTATATGGAATTATACTATACTAGTGCGGAAATAAACTAAAATACTAGAGCAATGTAAATAAGTAAAAATCAAACAAGCACACCAGGAATTTTTATACTGGTTCGAACTTCCCGTTCTACGTCCAGTCCCAGACTCCTTCTGGAATTTCACTAACAATAATCCTCACTTAACCTGGAGGAACAGGTTTACAATAATCCTTGAACAGCCGAACAAGGGACCTGAGCAGCAGAACAGGATTTCGCCTCAACAGCCGAAGAGGACTTCACTTGCCTGAACAACAGAACATGACTTCAACTTATACACAAAGTATATGACACAATGTGTTCTCTATAACACGAATTTGTCTCTTGATAGTACAATCTTCCTATAATCTTTCTCCTTTATGATATATGTATGAATGCGTGAAGATTAAGAAAGTAGAATTTGAACTTGAATGATATTTTTAGCACAAATGAGTTAGAATCAAGAATTTCAATAATAGAATAATAATCAATAGAAATTGGTGAATTTAAAACTTGATTCTAATGTGTTTATATAGGTAATAAATGGTTGTAATTGTTCATGAAGAGTTATCATCAAAAACTGTTGAATTAAAGGTCGCAACTCTTCATGAATGGAAATGCCTTTTCAAAAAAATAACCGTTGTAAAAAAATTCAGACGTCTGAAAATAAAAATTCAGACTTCTGAAATGCAACGAGATTTGAAACAGAAAGGAAATAGACACTTTTTAGTTATATTCAGACGGCTGAAATCTTCATTTCAGACGTCTGAATATTGTAGTATACAATATTCCAACTTAAAGATTCAGACGTCTGAAATGGGGTATTCAGACGTCTGAATGTAACAAAATTTGGTTTGTTTATTCTTGAAGGAAATGAATGAGATGATAATGCAATATATATCATATAGGATAGATTTTAACATATTATTACTTCTAGACACAGACACGATACATACTTAAGAGTTGAAGCTCATTTGAATATGGTCTTTGATTAATTCCTGTAAAAAATTTGTTAGTATATATATATTATAGTGACTTATATAGTTGATATAATCAAAATATCGTAATTACGAAATGTTGTAAATACGAGGTTCCAACAAGCTAGTCAGACTCAAGTGCAGGTTCCAAAGGCTTGGGAATCCACCGCCTAACTGGATGATGAGGTAAAGGAATTTTGGAGGGAATAGGTAACAGAGAATAAACATTGGGGAGTTGTGATGGTTGTGCACCATGCTTTCATAATGAATCAAAATGTCCAATAGTGTAACCAAATGATTTTAGATCTTATCGAAACAAATTTCTAGTATAGGATTTCCACAAATGATTGTCTCTACATTATTTAGTTGAAGGGCATGAGCTGTGTGACAATGAAGCTTAGAGCCCTTATTGTTTTATTTTAACTATGTAGGATTTTATATTTTTTATTGTTATTTGATCCATACATAGGTCAGTACAAATGTATCAAACCTAGAGATACATACCAAGTCTCACGAGGCATCAGTAGTTGAAAAGTTGACAAAAACTGTCTTTAGATCACATAGAAAAGCATACTTTAAATGTAGAAAAGCATGAACTTGTCTCATCTTCCATAGAACAGTAGCCATTAAATTAATTTGTCTATTTTGCTAACTCCATTGCTAATAATACCAAAGTTTTGGTTATATGCCCGTACAGAGCTATTATAGCCAATTTACCCATGAAAGGTTAATTGCTCCGACACGTAATGACAATGGATCCAACATGTACATTTTGTAGTATCAGAAGGAGAGCATAGATCATACTCCTATTGCTTGTCCATTCAACATCATTCGAAATTGGGTTAGGATCACATTTAATGACCCAATCCTACCAATTCAAATCATCCTAAATTGGGAAATGGAAATCTAGCACTTAACCAGCAGTTACAAATTAGTCTAGAATTAAAGATTTATCAAAATGTTATAATCAATACTAGAACGCGCTAACATTTTCCTCATACAAAAATAAATAAGAGCAGTGCTATCGACATCACTTGTTGCAAGCAATTGAATAAACTTTTTTACAATTGGTTGAATTCAACTTAGTTTGTCTTGGATTAACCGAACAATGGGTCCCACTACCAATTACTCCCAATCAATTTTGAAGCAAGTATTAGCAAGGTTTCTCTCTAAGCAATTGAGGCAAGCCAAAGTTAAACGGTTAGAAAAATCAATCACTCAAGGCAGTTCTACTTGGTTTCAGGATAAGTAATCAAACGTGCAAGGTTTTACAGCCATGACATCTACAGAAAGATGTGTTGTATTTTTTATTTCTGTGAAATAAAGCTACAACCTTTGAAATTAAAAAATATGAAAAGAATTTATCAGTAAGTCAAACAATTCAACAAATATTAGCATGCAATTTTGAATTGACATGTCTTTGTAAAGATTTAAAAAAGCTCATCGCGTGGTCATTTGACTCAACCATTGTAATTTTAATTTTCCTTTTCAATATCATTTTAACACATATAAAAAATAAAATGGAAATGCGTTACCTATCCATTCTTGTTTCAAGAAACCTCTGAAACAAACTTCTTCTGGCCATCCGTAGCATTTCCATATTCATGGCGCTATCGTTTTATTAAGGCCACTGATGTGCATGTAAATGTGCATATTTTTACCACCGTATTTAATCTATTTAAATAGAATAAATGATCATATTGGGTATTTTAACTTGTTTAAACCAAAATTCAAATTATTTTCAAATTGTCACATATTCATCCTCATACAGGGGTAAAATGGTCATTTTTGTGCATTTATTAAATTGTGAGTATTTACTTGGAATTTTCCATGTTGTTTTGTAGGAAATTTGGTGAATTTTACAAGTGGTTTTATGATGAAATATGCATGCACAAAGAAGATACAAAAGAATGAAGAAGGAAATAATTCAAAGTAAAGAACATGAAGGACCCAACTTACCCACTTACCTTAACGTACAAATTAAAGGCTAATGCACATGCTATGGAATTAATAGCTTCATGTACACTTAAATGATGATTAGTAGAAGCTAATGATTACTTGGCCTCCACACTTTCTCAAGGGTATTTTGGACATTCCCTGAAAAAATGAATTAGGGTTTCACACATGTATATATACCCCTTATGTTTCATGTAACCCTCTCCTTCCTTAGTCTCTCTTATTATTAGTTTGGGCTCAAAAATAAATCAAACTCTCTTCTTTCTTTTCATGTCTACTTAGCCATTTATTTCTTCTTTTCATGTAACTTTTTTATGCAATTTAATACATGTTCTTTTCCTTTTCTTATTTATTTCCTTTCATGTTGTAATGTAGATTTACATTCATGCAAAGTAGATTAGTTTTAATTCTTGTTAATTAGCTTCACTTTTCCATTAGCTTTCATTTTCCTCTTCATTTTGTTTTTGTTTATTTCATGTTGTTTTCTACTTGTGTTGACATGATAACACAAATCAGAAGCTAATCCCTTCAATTTAGGGGTGATGAAGCTCTATTGAATCATGTAGATGCAACATAATTTCTCATTTATGTCTCTTTTGTGCGTAATGGAAAGTTGGATGTTTATATGATTTTATGTTTAATATTGAGTTTGATAGCTTAAGTTGTTCAAAACAAATAGGCTATGCTTAGTCATATAGATCACTAATTACCTCTTCATCTACATATGATCATGGTAATGGAAGTGGATCTAGAATCAAAATTTGATGGTTTATGTTTCTAATTCAATAGTTAATAAACCATGCTTAAAATAGATTCTACTTTTAATTTCATATCATATTCATTGAAGTTAGTAAGTGGATTAGAGGGTATATTAAAGTTTGATAGATTAAGTATGTTAATTAATAACACAATTAGGCCATGCTATGATCAATGCATCAAATAAACTCACAAATGACCAAAAAAAGGCCATAATTTCATTATGTGGATTTATGTGATCATGAGAGGAGATTTGCCTCTAAATTACTCTTTAATCTCATGCTTTTATTTTCCTTAGTTTTAGTTTGTTTTTTCTTTCTTTTAGTAGTTAACAATCATTCGACTTTGGTTTACTTTGATTGAATAAAATTTTAAAATCTACAATTCCGTGCGGATCGATCCGTATTCGTATACGTGCTACATTTGTATGCCGTGCGCTTGCGATTATTTTTATTAATTCGTTCGGCTATTTTCTAGTTCATAGAACTTTAGTCGAAGCGAACAAGTTTTTGGCGCCGTTGCCGGGGATTTTATTTTGATTTTATTTTCTATTCTTCGAATTACTTTTTGTTTGATTTCATTTTGTAATTGTTTTGTGTGTCGAGTGCTATTAAAAAAATTGTTGTGCGTTTGTTTTTCTTTCATTTGTTTGTGTTTGTTTGCATTTGTTTTCTATTTTATTTTCCATTTGCATTGCATATCATACTTAAAAAAACATTGAATTCATCTTCGTATTTATTCCATTCCTTTTCAATTACACTTTCCATTTACAATTAAAAAAACACATTGTGCATATCTTTGTGCACTGTGCATTGCATATCTTCTATTTTCAATTGCAAATTCTATTTTCAATTGCTGCTCCACCCTCTTCCATTTCTCAACTTCTAAACAGTCATCATTCACTATTGCATTTACTGTTGCCTTTTCCTGTGCATTTGGTGCTTCTGCACATAACTCCTCTGTCTTCTTGCTGCTGCCACTCCACTTGCACACAACCATCACCAGTCCATATCCCAAAACTCCCCTCTACACTACATCACTGTCAAAACTGCATCCTCATTATCCCCTCTGTCTCAACTATCTTCATATACAAAGTTTCACTTCTTCCCAGTTCAGCTACATCTCCTCATCACCACAAATATTTCAACCACCCCCCCGATCATCATCAATCTCCTCTGCACTAACTAGCCATTTACTTTCACCACACTACAACTATCTCTAACCATTAAACCAACACCCTACAGAACCACCTTTGAAATCATCAACTACCCCCAGAGAAGTTTACAACCACCCTACAGCCATTGAAGCAACTCACCGCACCCAATACCTTCATCCACGAACCACGAACAGAAAGTCACCAAACACGAGATATTCCCCAACCATTTTTTAGTCCCAGAGAAGTTGTTTTTGATGACAACAACCTTAGAATAAGATTATAAAATATAAATACTAACATTACTGTTTAGATATATATGTATATGCATGATACATATACATGTACCAAAGAATGAAGAATATACATTATAGAGATTCAAGAATTGATAAACTCAAGATCGAAGATATCAAGATTCAAGACTCATGAGTATCAAGATTATCAAGAGTTTAAGATTTCAATATAAGTAATTTAGTTAGAATTTTGTTAAAACCCCTAGAAAAGCACTGACATCTTAAAATCCATTTTATTCGTGGAATGGAATCCACTTCGAGCCCGTTAAAGGGATGGAACCCTAAGTAGGATGGAACCTACGAAAAATCTAGTGGAACGTTGTTTTGTATCCACTAGTTTTTATTCAAATGTTTTACAAAATTATATCTTGTTTTCAAAATGATTTCAAAATCTTCTTTTTTAAATCAAAAACATCCATCCTGGTTCTAAAATACTTTTAGCCTCGAAATAATCTTTATTTTCAATATCAAATTATCCTTGGTTTTAAACTATCTTTTAATTATAATATATTTAACTTTTAATATTTATACTTAAATTTAAATATAAAATTATAGTAAAATTTTATATATACCAAAATATTATTCTCTATACTTATTTATGTAGTTTAACTATAGTTAAATATATTTATAAAGTTTAAATAGTTTTAATACAAGATAGAAGTTATTTTCAAAGAAAAACAAATTACCAAAAAATAACTTAGGCCTGTCGATAACCCTAAGGAACCCTTGTCGACAAGGTGACAGTTTATTTCAAAAGTTTGAATTTCAACGGAAGTCTATTCGTCATATCCTTTCATGAATGGACACGACTGTTGTTCTACTATAAATAGGGGTTGTTTTAAACGAATTTACATTTATAGATTCTTTGATTTCGCTCTTCTTCTTCTTCCACATTTTTTATATACATTTTTACCATTACTCTGCCGGAATCACCATTGAATCTAACTAGATCATCCCTGGTTTGATTCTCTATCACTATCTCAACAAGATCCCAGTGCTATTCAGAGTTACAGAGTTCTTTGCAATCAATCGAGCAAGAAAAGGTGTGATTGTAGCCTGAAAAATCAATTGAGCGAGAAAAGGTGTGATGTAGCCTGGAAAATCAATCGGGTAAACTTATTGCCCGTAAAATCAAGTATCTATACCCAGAGGATTGTGACTCTGTAGCGGTGTACCTCGTGGCCTTGAAATCGAGGGTGTAATTGTAAGAATTGATTTTGAAAGGAAATCCGTACTTGTGTTGCGGGACTGGATGTAGGGTAACTCCAAACTAGTATAAAATTCGATGTGTACTTTCCTTTATTGCTTTCACTTTATATCTGCATCCGTGTTTGATTCTGTAATCATATCTATGTCCAAATATCGCATACATTTGTGTTCAAATTAATATAAACTCAAAAATAATTAGTAATTTCTTAAAACACTATTCACTCCCCCCTCTAGTGTTAATTCTAGCCTTAAGATCCATAATCCGCATTTCTCACATTTGGTATCGGAGTAAGGTTTTCAAAGTTTCATAATCTGAATTTTGAAAAATTTCAAAATGGCTACCAACATTGGTACTGTTACTACTACCAATACTGGTTCTATTACCCCTGTCACTAGTTCATTTGTAGAAGGTCAGTCTACTGTCAGACCACCACTTTTTAATGGCATTAACTATGCATATTGGGCATGTAGGATGAAAATATATTTACAATCTGTAGAACTAGACACTTGGAATATCACACAGACTAAATATTTTGAACCCACGACTGGTTTTGCACAGTGGACTGCTGAGAAAAAGACCGTCGCACAAAACAACTCTAAAGAAATGAATATTCTATTTTGTTCACTTGATAGGAATGAATTTAATAAAGCGTCAGTTTGTAAGTCTGCATATGAAATCTGGAAAACTTTGCAAGTTACCCACGAAGGAACAAGCAAAGTTAAACAGACCAAAATTTCCATGCTCACAAATCAGTTTCAATTATTTAAAATGAATTCTAATGAGTCTATTCCAGATGTGTATAGTAGATTCCAGAATATTGTGCATTTTCTAATATCCTTGGAAGGAATTTTCGGAAGAAGATTAAGTCCGAAAAATCTTAAATTCTCTTACTCCAAAATGGGATCAAAAGACACTTGCGGTCGAAGAAGCAAATGACATCGGTACCTTAAAGATAGAAGAATTAATTAGAAATCTAATGTCGTTTGAAGTCCAAATGATTGAGAGAAGATAAAGCAAAGCATTTGAAAGAAATCAATTGCATTCAATGCATTGACTGATGGATCAGACTCAAACAGCGATAATGATGAAGAGATAACCTTTATGGCCAAGAACTTTCGGAAATTCTTGAAATATAGAAAGATGAATAATCTTAAGAGAAACAACTATAAGAACTCTGGTAATCCGAATGTAGTACCAAACTATATCAAATGTTTCAACTGTGACGAAGCAGGCCATATCAGAAGAGACTGTCCGCAACTAGATAAGCAAAATCTTCCTATAAACAATGATTCCGCAAAGAAATGAAAACGTGCATTTACTGCTTCTCTAATGACTCAGACTCGTCCTCAAGCGATGATGCTCAGAAGACAGATAATTCAAATATTGATTTCATGGAAGTTAACGACTCCGATGAATTTAGAGAAACGGACTTAGAAAAAGGTACACGTTTACAAACATAGGTTGAAATTGCATGCTTAGGATTGGATGTTTAATTGGTTGATTTTGAATTGGTGTGTCGTTTGAATTTTAAATTTTTTATTTTTATTATTATATTTTTACTATTATTCTATTTTTAAATAATATCATAATATTTTATGGAATATACTATAATTCTAGTAATATTCCAGATATATATAGTCATTGAAAATAATATATATATATATATATATATATATATATATATTAGAATACTTAAGAGAAATATATCATGAAAATTTAGAGACATCTGTCGACAAGGGCCCCCCTCGTTATCGACAAGGGTATAGAAATTTGAAAATCAAATTTGAATTCAAATGTTGAATTTCCCTCCATCTTTTCACTTCATTCAAGTCTCTGAAAAGTCATCTTTTGACCATAGAACATACCCCTTGAGAACCTATTTATTTACTATCTCTTATCACAACTTTTCACTTTCATTTTCAAATCCAACTCTTATTTCAAAATATCAAGCTCTCTACTCTCTACTCTAATGGCTTCTTCAAGCAACTGTTCCACAATGAGACTTTCCAGAAGTATAAAGAGCAACTTTTCAATAATATGGAGGCTATAAAAGCATATATCAACTATGTTAACTATGGAAAAGTCCATCTTGGAAAGTTTGCTTTATTTCAAGATTTCTTTATTATGAAATAAATTCTCTTTTTGCAAACAACCAAGTTCTTATTCTTGTTGATGCTTCACAAAATGACTTTGTTTGGTATCCAAATCTTGTTAAAATTTTCTATGCAAATCTCAACCGTGGATTTTATAATGGAAATGATGATGGAATTTGGAGTAATGTCAAAGGCACTAGAATCATCTTAAATTGTGATGTTTTGGGTACCATTCTCAATTGAAAGAGCTTGGAAATGGATCTTTCTAGTTTTAATATCGATGAAAATGATCGTGAGACATTTCATCACATTTTCGAAGGAAACGATAACTTTGAATTCATAAATCGAAACTTTCAACCAAAAGCTCGAATTGTTAATCTTCTTTTACAACATACTTTGACCCCAAGATTGGGGATTTTTAACAATCCAACTTCAAAAGTTTGCAAAGTACTTTTTGCTATTTTTAGAAGTTATGATATTAATTGGGTGCAAGTTATTTTGGATAAACCTCATCCCAATTTTTTTGAAATGGGTGAAAATACTTTGTATCATGGAATCTATCTCACTTGGATTTTTAATTATTTTTGAGTAGATTTCAAAGGAGAAGGATTTGTTTCAAGAAATGTTTTTAATCACTCAAACATTTCTCTTATGAAAATTCCATATGTTTTTCAACCATATGAGACTCTTGCCGAAAAGGAAGAGCGTTTGGCTCATGAGGAGGTGGAAGAGGAGGAGTAGAAGAAGAAGGGATGAAAGGAAAATAGAAGAAGAAGGTGAAACATCATTGGAAAGTATTGACTATCCCTCTAATCCAACCAACAAAACCTTACTCAAAAATCAAAAGACCATTGTTGAGAATCAACGGACTCTCCGTTAGTAAGAAATTGGATAAAATGTCATCCAAGATAAACAAGTTTATCTCTAAAGTCAGCAAGAAGCTTGGATTATCTTCATCTTCGTCATCCTTTATCTATTTCTACCTTTTCATGTCATGTTGTATTGATTTTAGTTTGTTTTGATTTGAATGTTCGTGTAGTTCTTAATGTTTAATCATTGTATCGTTCTACTATGAAATGAAATTGAATTACTTTTCCGTTATCTAGCTTAACCTATCTCCAGAATAAATGTTAGTATATAATATAAATATAGGTATACACAAACATAATTATTCACAAAATCAAATTAAACGAGTCATCAAAATTAACTGACCCAATTCAACAACCCCCTAGAGACCCTATCGACAAGTACTGGTCAGAAATGACTTTTCATTTTAAATTTGAAATTTGAATAACTACCTTGTGTCTATTCATTTCAAACGAATTTCTACACCTATAAATACATATTTCTTCCAGAATTCATCACTCAAAATCATTTCTTATCTACTTTATCTATATTTCTTCTCACAAACTCAAATATGGCCGATCCAATTCATAGTTTGACCGAGAATCTTGAAGAAACCCTTAATTCTTTCAAAAATATTCTTTCTTTCATTCTTCGTAATCAGCGACAGTTAGAGTTGAGTCAAATGCAGATGATCAAGGAGCAAGAAAAGCATTTCGATACAATACGATGGATGATTTCCTCTCTGCACAAAAATGATAATGAAGCACATCCTCCAGTCTCTCTCACCAATGAAAATGAAAATTAGGATTCCATGAAAGCAGACCCTATATATAGAGAAGAAGGATGGGTGGAAGTTCCTCGTAATATTTGATTTTATTTGATTGCTTTGTTCGATTTGAATTGATTGTTTGGATTGATTTGATTTGATTTGGTTTGGTGTGGTTTGATAATTGGCATGCAAAACATAATATGTATAAATAACATTGATATTTATATGATCTTTGATTAGTTATCATGTGTATCGGTATAATTATCTCTTAATCTATCTATTATATACTTCATTGTATATTTTATTAATGCAGGTATTTTAGTACAAGAATAAGGGGGAGTTATATAGTTTGGAGTTAGTTTTTTTGTTGATGATAAAGGGGGTGAAGTATAAAATGGGATTGTTAGGCATAGATTAAGGGAGAATTATTAGTTTTAAGGGGAGTTATTAGGATAGAAGTAATATTTTATAAACAACGGCTGTCATCATCAAAAAGGGGGAGATTGTTAGTCCCTGAGAAGCTGGTTTTGATGACAACAACCTTAGAATAAGATTATAAAATATAAATACTAACATTATTGTTTAGATATATATGTATATGCAGGATATATATACAGGTACCAAATAATGAAGACTGTACAGTATAGAGATTCAACAATTGATAAACTTAAGATCGAAGATATCAAAATTCAAGACTCATGAGTATCAAAATTATCAAGAGTTCAAGATTTCAATATAAGTAATTTAGTTAGGAATTTTTTTAAAACTCCTAGAAAAGCACTGACATCTTAAAATCCATTTTATTCATGGAATGGAATCCACTTCGTGTCCATTAAAGGGATGGAACCCTAAGTATGATGAAACCTATGAAAAATCTAGTAGAACGTTGTTTTGTATCCACTAACTTTTATTCAAATGTCTTACAAAATTATATCATGTTTTCAAAATGATTTCAAAATTTTCTTTTTTAAATCAAAAACATCCATCTGGTTTTAAAACACTTTTAGCCTCAAAATAATCTTTATTTTCAATATCAAATTATCCTTGGTTTTAAACTATCTTTTAATTATAATATATTTAACTTTTAATATTTATACTTAGATTTAAATATAAAATTATAGTAAAATTTTATATATACCAAAATATTGTTCTCCATACTTATTTATGTATTTTAACTATAGTTATGTATATTTATAAAGTTTAAAATAGTTTTAATACAAGATAGAAGTTATTTTCAAAGAAAAACAAATTACCAAAAATAACATAGGCCTATCAACAACCCCAAGGAACCCTTGTCGACAAGGTGATAGTTTATTTCAAAAGTTTGAATTTCAAAGGACTATTCGTCATATCCTTCACGAATGGATATGGCTATTGTTCTAATATAAATAAGGTCTGTTTTAAACAAATTTACATTTATAGATTCTCTGATTTCACTCTTCTTCAACTTCCACATTTCTTTATATACATTTTTACCATTACTCTGTTGAAATCACCATTGAATCTAACTAGATCATCCCTGGTTTGATTCCCTATCACCATCTCAACAAGATCCCAGTGCTATTCAGAGTTATAGACTTCTTTGTAATCAATCGAGCGAGAAAAGGAGTGATACTAGCTTGGAAAATCAATCGAGGGAGAAAAGGTGTGATTGTAGCCTGTAAAATCAATCGGGTGAACTTGTTTCTCGTAAAATCAAGTATCTCTACCCAATGGATTGTGAATCTGGAGCGGTGTACCTCGTGGCATTGAAATCGAGGGTGTAACTGTAAGAACTGATTTTAAAAGGAAATCCATACTTGTGTTACGGGACTGGATGTAGGGTAACTCCGAACCAGTATAAAATTTGGTATGTTCTTTCCTTTATTGCTTTTACTTTATATGTACATGTATGTTTGATTCTGTAATCATATCTATGTCTGAATATTGCATACATTTTTGTTTAAATTAATATAAACTCCAAAAGAATTAGTAATTCCTTAAAATACTATTCACCCCCCTCTAGTATTAATTCTAGCCTTAAGATCTGTAATCCGCATTTCACACACCATTAATATCCATAGCAGAAACCCCATTGCATGAGCCATTGTGAACTAGACCTCCCTGGATTGCGATTTCACACCTAGCACTCCACCAACACCAAACCTCATCGCCGAATCAACCATAACTGAACTAAACAATTCACGCTTGTAGAATTTGATTTGAGATTTTGGTTTTGGGAAAGTGATTTTGGTTTTGTGAATTGTGGAAGTTGATTACGGTTTTGGAAAATTGGTTTGAGTGATTGAACTGGAAATTGAATGTGAAGAGGATCGATTTCTTGTAAAAAAATAGGGGGAATTTTGCGGGTTTGGGCCATCATTTATTTATGGGCCATGAGTTGTTTTATTTTAAGTAAATATTTAGTTATTACTTTATTTTATAATTCATCTTAAGCAAAAAATAGGGTTATTTAGGTTTTATTTGTTTTAGTTTATAATGGTTTGGTAATTTGGTTTTAGATTTGTTTTTTTTAATTCAAAAAAAAGTAATTTTTTTTATTCAATTTGTTTTATATTCGGAAGAAAGAGAAGGGGTCGAAACATTTCCAGGAGGGTGAGCATCGATATAGCAATTCCCCATATGGGCTTTTAGTTTTGCTTTGACTCTTCCTTAAAACAAAAAAAGGTTTGCTTAACTTGTTTTGTTTACCCTCTAAAAAAAATTGTATGTATCTTGTTTTTATTTTTAGGTTGCCAAGGCAGATTGGAAGAGTCGTTTGCTTCGCTTGGCTTGCCAAAATAATTACTTCGTTGAGCTTGCCAAAAAAATAAAATGCTTGCTTACTATATCTATTTTTTTTATTTGCTTTGCATTTTTGTGTGCTTGCATTTTATTAAAAAAAATTCAAAAACAAAAACAAAATCCATTCGTAGTTGCATTGTTAATTCACGTTTAATTTCTGCTTTGCATTTCATTCTAGAATTTTGTTTAGTAATAACGGTTAGACATCATTAACACTTAATTGTATATTGACAATTTGTCTTCTTTGAACAATTTAATTTCTTGATGTCTGGCTACGATAGAGTAATAACCATTTATAAATATTACGGTGATTTCGTAAACATTATAGTGGTTGTTCCTCTGAAGGTACTTAAATCTTCGGCTGCATTGCTACGGTGATTCGTGGTGCACCGATAACTCATTCTCATTACTTGGCTGAGAACTATCATGTTGATACAAGACAATTTGTGATTATACAATTTTGTGTTAACTTAGGATAAATAATTTGAAATTAACCCTTGCATTCATTTAGTTGCATTAGTTCATGCATATTTAGAAAAACCAAAAATTTTAAAATCCAAAACTAAAAAAATTTTGTAAATATTTCTTAACTTAGTTTTTTTCTTTTCCTTTGAAATTTATAAATCATTTTTCTTTGAAACTTCAAAAATCTAAAAAAATTTATAAAAACAAAAAAAATTATAAAACCTTTTCAAAAACAAAAACATATTGCAAAACCAAAAAAATCAATTTCCCTTTTCAAAAATAAATTTTATTTGTAAATATATTTCCTTTACAAAAAAAACATTCTTGAAAATGTCCGAGTTTTCCCACCTACGTGAATTTTACAATAGTTGTGAAAATCAATATAATCCATATGATTTCACTCTAAATTCGTATGGATATTTTAACGAAAACTATTCTTTAAACAATTCGAATTTTGAACAACAAGTTTTTCAAAACTATGTCCAACCTTCGAACCTTGAAAATTGCATTTCATCTCTAACTGAAATCTCTACACAACAAAATCAAACGATAAATGATTTGTGTAATTCATATTTGTGAAATAACTCGAGTCTAGGATTTCAAAATTTGAATTCAATTCAAAATTCAAATGATTTCTATTATAACCCATGTCAATTTAATTTCAAAGTCCAAAATGAATTTCAAACTCAAAATGAAAATGGAAACAAGTTTTCAAACGAATTTGGCAATGGGAATCATCTTAACCACGTTACGTGAAAATTTTTGTTCTCAACAAATCCAAATCGAAAATTCTCATTTCAATAATTATAAGTTGGATTTTGTTGAACAAATGAACAAAATTTACGATGATCACATAAATTTGTTGTTTGAAATATATATGAAACAAAAACAAAACCAAATCCCAACGCGTGACGAGTCGAGTGATAATCCATCTTTTACCCAAATCGAAGATTTTCAAATAACAACTTTTGAAACTGAAAACGAAAATCTTAACGAAGTTGTTGAAAATTTGGTAATTGAGTTGGATTTCAAATCTTTTGAGGGCGTGGAACCAAATTTAAAATTCGATCTTCCTTTTCTCGATTTCGAAAATTTGAATAAAATAACTTTGGATTTTGAACTTAAGACATGTAATAAAGTTGTTGATAATCCAACAAAGGAAGATGAATTTAATTAATACGAATTTTTTTGACTTTCGGATGGCGAGTTTTTGTATTCCGACAGGAAAGATGAAAATCACCATTTTAATTTTGAAATCAATAACTCTGAAAATGTTTTCGATGATAAGCTTGAATTTCAAATTGGTGAAAATAAACTTGAACTTCAATCAGTTGTTATATCGACCCAATAAATCATCGAAAACAAAATAGCTCGTACGATTTTCAATAAAAAACATTCATTTTTCCAAATCAACATTCAGCTTTGAAATCTTTTACGATCTGGTTTTTGCGCTTGAGCTGTGTCTCGCATAATTAAGGAGACAAATGGATCGGTCTTTGGAAGATTGTTTCATTTACTTTTTGATGTTATACTTTTTGAACTCCTGCAAATAATAATCCTTTTGTTTTCATGTAAATATAGGTCGTTTTTCTATTTTTGTTGATTTTATTTTATTTTTCTCCTTTCACTTGGGTTGACTGTGGGGAAACATTGAAAATCAAGTGCGGGGGAGACTCATCTTCATTTTTATTTTATTTTTTATGGTTTATTTTTGCGTTTTCTTTTAAAATCTCAAAAAAAAACAAATTTTCTTTTGATTTATTTTAGAGAAACACTATAGGATAAATATATGGTTTTGGTTTACTAAATGAAATTTTTGAAAATTTATTTGTCTTAATAAAACTAAAAAAATGAAGTTTGATTACAAATAAAAATGGCTTAACTAGTGTATAAGAAGATTCATACGTGTTAATTATGAAATACATCCTAATTGAAAATCTTTGTTTTAAAACGGGGTGAATTTAAAGTAAATGATATAACATTTTTTTGTCTTCTAAGTTAAAGGGTACTAATATGATTTTGCGAAACTCTCTCTCTTTCTAAAAAAAACAAAAAAAAACATCTGTATATATATTTTCTATTAACCCCTACGGTCAATAGGTGTTCATACGGTTGTGTTCACTCGCCATGCACTGTGCCTTTCTCACGTAAACCCGATAGGCAGTGCATGATCAGTATATCTGGCCTCAGTTTATCCGAGCTAGGTGTATGTATATGAAAATTCTTTTAATAATAATGTCCACAGTTGATAAGTGTTCACACTTGTGTGTTCAATCTCCAGCTCTGTATTCCCCTCACATCAGTCCGCAAGGCAATGCATGGATAATATATCTGGCCTCAGTTTATCTGTGTTAGGCATATAAGTATTGTAAATATCAATAAAACTTTCAAAAATACAAGAGTGAGTAAGCAATTGAAACCCTAGCACTATTTTTAACTTATTTGATTTGACTTGTTATTGAAAAGAAATGAATATACCACTTTGATAAACTTTGATAATCAACTAAGGATCCATTTTATAATTACACTTTGTTATCAACCGAAATAACAAGTTAAACTATAGTCTATTTGTTGATAACTTAATTTTTGTTGGAAATTTGACGAGTAAACGACTTAAATCTCAAGATAATGACCAAAACCTATATTTAACTTATTTGTGTTAATTTAAAAATAAATCCTTCACGTAAATATTTTCAAAAATTCGCATTCATCTCTTTGTAAATAAGTCTTGCATTTTTTAAATATTTTAATCCTGCATTTGGATTTGTGGGTAGTATTCGCTGAAAACCCTCACGAGACAACACTCGTCCCACTTAGGACACCCAGAGGTTTAACGGCTTATTGCATATGCTCAATGCAATCATGCTTCCTATGAAAACGGATTTCTCTTAGTTTTTTCCTTTATTCGAGGACAAATAAAAAGATAAGTGTGGGGGTATTTGATGTGTACATAAATATGCATATTTTTACCACCATATTTAATATGTTTAAAAATAAATGATCATATTGGGTATTTTAACTTGTTTAAACCAAAATTCAAATTATTTTCAAATTGTCACATATTCATCTTCATACACGTGTAAAATGGTCATTTTGTGCATTTATTAAATTGTGAAAATCTACTTGGAATTTTCTATGTTGTTTTATAGGAAATTTGGTGAATTTTACAAGTGGTTTTATGATGAAATATGCATGCACAAAGAAGATACAAAAGAATGAAGATGGAAATAATTCAAAGTGAAGAACATGGAGGACCCCACTTACCCACCTACCTTAATGTACAAATTAGGGGCTAATGCACGTGCTTATGGAATTAATGGCTTCATGTACACTTAAATGATGATTAGTAGAAGCTAATGATTACTTGGCCTCCACACTTTCTCAAGGGTATTTTAGGCATTCCCCAAAAATATGAATTAGGGTTTAACACATGTATATATACCCCTTATGTTTCATGTAACCATCTCCTTCCTTAGTCTCTCTTAGTTTTAGTTTAGGCTCAAAATTAAATCAAGCTCTCTTCTTTCTTTTCATTGCTACTTAGCCATTTATTTCTTCTTTTCATGTAACTTTTTTATGCAGTTTAATGCATGTTCTTTTCTTTTTTTGTTTATTTCCTTTCATGTTGTAATGTAGATTTACATTCATGAAAAGTAGATTAGTTTTAATTCTTGTTAAGTAGCATCTATTTTCCATTAGCTTCATTTCCCTCTTCATTTTTTTTTGTTTGTTTCACGTTGCTTTCTACTTATGTTGACATGACAATACAAATGAGAAGCTATTCCCTTCAATTTAGGGGTGATGAAGCTCTCTTCAATCATGTAGATGCAACATAATTTCTCATCTATGTCTCTTTTGTGCTTAATGGAAAGTTGGATGTTTGTATGATTTTATATTTAATATTGAGTTTGATAGCTTATGTTGTTCAAAATAAATAGGCTATGCTTAGTCATATGAATTACTAATTACTTCTTCATCTACATATGATCATGGTAATGGAAGTCGATTTAGAATCAAAATTTGATAGTTTATGTTTCTAATTCAATAGTTAATAAGCCATGCTTAAAATAAATTCTATTTTTAATTTCATTCATTTTCATTAAAGTTAGTAAGTGGGTTAGATGGCGTATTAAAGTTTGATGGCTTAAGTGTGTTAATTAATAACACAACTAGGCCATGCTTATGATCAATGCATCAACTAAAGTCACAAATGACCAAAAAGAGATCATAATTTCATTATGTTGATTTATGTGATCATGAGAGGAGATTTGCCTCTAAATTGCTCTTTAATCTTATAATTTTATTTTCCTTAGTTTTAGTTTGTTTTTGGATTCTTTTAGTAGTTAACAATCATTCGACTTTGGCTTAATTTGTTTGAATAGAATTTTAAAATCTACAATTCCCTACGGATCGACTCGCACTTGCTTGCGTGCTACATTCATACATCGTGCGCTTGCGGTTAATTTTATTAATTTGTTCTGCTATTTTCTAGTTCATACATCTTTAATCGACGCAAACAGACACCTTAGATAAAACAATGGAACTTGTACATTTTTTGGCAAAATTGACCAAATGCAGCATTTTCCGAGGGTATTTTATCAAAAGTGAGCACATCTCCACTGTAAAATATTGTTATTTTATCTCTAGTTGCTACATTTTTTGGTAACATAGCATGATCTCTCATGGGCTTGTTCAGGTGAAGTTCTGGAAATAGTAAGTTATTCTATATTCCAAAAGGTTGAAATCTGAGCTTTACCCGTATGCATTATTTTTCTTTCCTATGTTGAATCCAGCTATATGCTTTCTGGCGTTGGTTCTGTAAGAAAATAAATCAAATCAGGAGAAGGAACAGCTACTTGTGTTCCCATATTTCAGTCAGTCCAGAATTACAACAAGCATTATTATCTCTGCAATATTCATGCATCTAATTTCTTTTGGGTGTTACCAACCTACCAATGAGACCCCAAGAATATATTAGATATTCATTTACCAGGACCTATGTGCCTGGCACACGATTACATATGACATGGTTGGACTTGGTACATGTATACATCTTCTGATATCATGAGATGACATATGGAAACATACAACCAATGGAAGCACCGGTTGTTTTTTATACCAAAATAAGATGAATAATAAATTACCGTCAGTGCCAGCAAAGTTGTAATATTGTAACGATCTGCATTTTTCAATACTACGACTAGGCAACTAAATAGGCATCTATTGACTTGACTTGGGTGGAGACAACTAATTATACAATTTATTCTTTTAGTAGATGAAAATTGTCAAATGATGACATATAAAAGTCTAAACCAATTTTTTAGCAAGTACAAATGTAATAACAAGACTCTTCTTCACAGATACAGTTATACTTGATTAAATTTAACAACATAACATGTGGGAATTATACATGTGCCAAGGAATAATAATTGGTGTCAGGTGAATTCTGAGATGGAAGGAAAACAATATTAAGAAAATGATAATAAAGAAAGAAGGTTAAGAGCATGACTTGTCAAGTTTTAGGCTTACTTCAAGGAGGAATAGATCTTGGAACAAAAATATTAACAATCAAGATATTATATATGTTACTAGGCATAGGTAGTTGGTTATATTTTTTTTATTTCTTATGCAAGGAACTTGTTATAAGAGTATGTTGAATTTGTAAAACCACTTCTATTCCAAATGTTTTACTGGAAATAAAATCTCAACGTTTTATTGAAAATAAAATCTCACACGCACACACGCAAATAGGCTTAAAGAACAACTTTAACCTCAAGGGCACGAAGGATATACTTTTTGCAATATTTTAGCACATGAGAAAACATCATTTAGATCAAATCGTATAGTAGCGACGACAAAGTTGAGTGAGCGACAGTTGTGATTAGCGTATGCGGCAGCTTGGGAGTGACATGATGGTGATAGTCATCGGAATTCGCAGTAAGTATTATCAGAATGCAGAAGATGGTAGATAAAATCGACTTACCCTATGCTTGGTTCGAAACCCTATACTTAGACTTGGAAGGAAGAGGAAATTATCTGAAGCGGCAGGTAGCTGAAGAAGAAAAGAGAATAAAATTTGAGTAAATGATCGGTGAAGAGGGAAATAAATGAGGAAGAGGAAAAATGAAATAAGTAGAGGAAGCCATGGGAACCAAGATAATTCCCGCTTTGTAAGAGCGTTACTACATAACAAAGATGAAAAAATTAAAGAAAATAACAACACCGCGAAACAAAGCGTTATCAATTGCCGTTATAAAAACCAACTTTTCTTGTAATGACTGTACGCATCATAAGTTATTCGTGCACACTTAACATTTATTCCTATGTAAAATATGAAAACAAATAACCCAAATAACCAAGATAATATTAAATCACAATTATAACTTTATTTTTATCATTTCTGTTTGTTTCTTTTTCCATTTTACTACGTTTTCTATTTGACATGTATAACAGACGAGTGGACACGGGCTGGAGCAAGAAAATATCAAAAAAATAATTCGAGTGAGAGTAAAAACCATGTATATGGGAATGTGAAATAGTGTATGATGAAAGTTATATTGATTTAAAAATATAAATTTACTGGAAGCCAAATATGTTCTGTTTAAATTTGAATTGAAATAAAATATTTGTTTAAATAAAATTGCGATCCATTTATTTCATTCTCCAAATATTTATTTCATTCTATAAACAACGTATAATATAACTAATTTTCATACTAGCCAATATTTATATGCTGTCTAATAATAAATTCTGGCAATGATACTATAACATCAGATAACATATGGTTTTTATTGTTTTAGTGCACATTAGACGATGAGGCATATATATTTATGGTCTGATGTGCAATGAGACGACGCAGATTTAACGATGGATAGATATGTTTTCGAACATTGGAGCATATCTATCGTCTGATGCGTTTTTTGGGCATAGTGTATTCAAATGAGTTGTGCGAATATACTATGTTGGTTTGACTTGACTGATTTTGGATAACATCGAAATATATTGGAATTTGAATTGCTTACATTTGGGCATTTTTTAGGTTTTTAGAAATTCTTTCGACTGGTAGAAGATTTTAGTGGAATGAACCCATGTAAATTTCTTTATCAAGGGGAAAATCTAAAATCAGAAGACAAAGATAGTTACCCAGTCGACAAGTTCAGTCGACTGGATCTTAATTCAGTCGATTGACCTGTATATCTTTCTACATTTCTAAAATGTTTTAAAATTTTTCTTATATTTTTAAATCTTATTGAAATTTTTTTGTTTTTGAAGAAAGTAAATACATTTTAGTAAAAATAGAATTTTTAAGTATTGATGGTTTAGATATTATGTGGAAATAAATCTTTCTAAATAAATGTATATTTGGGAAGTATAATTTTGAAATAAATGATTATTTAAAGAATGCATTGTATATTTATTTGTAAAGGTATTTTGTAAATTAAGGTTTGAAGTTATAGATTATAATTTAAAGTCAAGTTATATTTTGATGATTATGGTTTTGGAGAAGTTTTGGAAAAAAGATATAAATTTTATTTCAAGTGTTTTACAAAGTTTTGTAATTTATTTTGAGAAAGTAAGATTAAAATTGAGGATCTGTTTCATAAAGATAATTTTTTTAAAATTTTAAATTTTGAGATTACAAATATTTTGAGTCTTCAACATTAGGTATGTACATTAGAAATGTTTTTTTAAGTTTTGTAAAAATAAAAAGAATTTATAAGAAAGTAGAGTTACAAAATTGTTTTTTCCATTATGTTTTAGGTAGTAATATATATAATGAGATATTTTTGAAAATTGTAAATTTGTGTGAAAAGATCTTTGCAAAATAAAGTTTTGGAATTATCGATTATAAACTTCAAATTGTACTATATTTTGATCATTTATGGTTTTAGAGAATTTTTGAACATATAACATTCCCGAATTTTAACCAAGTTTAATTTGGCAATTAATTTAATTTTGGAGTTTAATTCTGAAATTATTTGTGAATCGATTAGAAAATTTCCAAAATAAATAAATATTTTAGATTTTTAAATAGAATTTTTGATTTGAAATATAAAAATAAAACTTAATTGAATTTTAAGCTGGAAATTCTAGAAAAATAAAATATATTGTAAATCGAATTTTGGGTATATTTGAATTCTCCAAATTTGAATAAGATATATAGTTATACAAATGAATTATAATTGGAATATGATTTTGAAATTTAATTAATTTATTGACAATGAATATTATTGATTTGAAAATACTAAAATGAATACCTTGAAAACAAAATAAATATACATGCTTTCTTTAAAAAAAAGGATTCACTTATTAATAAAATTAGTTTTAAAATCATTTTCTTAAGAATATGTAAATAGTTATGAAAGTAAATATATATAGATTAAATATTTTTGACTAGAGAAGGTTTGTATGCAAAAATACATAACATAAAAACATATATGTGTAAAGTTAAATTGAATACTTATATATATAAACATAAGTACTAAAACAAAAAGGGGTTTAAAATACAAATAGCAGATCATAAAATGATAAGGGTTTAAACAAAATTTGTAAATAAAAATGAAGTCAAAGGATTTAAACATAAATTTGCTATTTTTAACATTTGTAAGATACAGGAGACATGCAAAGACAAGTGTTACAATGTAATAAGGAAAATGAACAAGTGGCACATTTGTTTTAAATTTACTTAACATGTGTTAAAAGAAGAGTAAAAACCAGGTTTCAAAACCTCTCACCTTCTACAAACCAAAAGAAAAAACAAACGGGATCGAAGATCTGAAAATAAGGTCATTTCAAAACTCACCCACAAATGTGAAAGATTCAGATTTAAATTCAAAAGATTAAAGCAATGCAAAGCTTCAGTTTTTTTTTCAACTCTGGAAATTCAAAAGAAATCAAAACACAGAGGATACAAACCTGAGAAAAGAAAACTGGAAATCAGAAACTTCAACTGGAAATCAAGTCTCAGATTGAAAGCAGGTTTCAAATGCTAAATAATTTAAAACCTGGGAAAATAGGAAAAGAAAGATTTATGAAAAACAAAGGAAATCAATGCAAAGATCAAATAGAAGCTTCAACTCATTAGCAATCAAATTCAAAGCAATATAAAGACCAGACAAAAGTTCAACCTGGATCAAAGTATTCAAGTTTCAGTTTTAAAGTAAAATGTTGTTTCAAAGCTAAGGAGCTAAGGATCATGCAATTCCGGAAACAAATCAAGGCATACAATAATATCTAGCTAACAAAATCAAAATCCAGCTTTCAGAAAACAAAAACAAGATTTTCATATAAAAGGAAAGAAAAAGAGCAATAATAGCCTGTCTCTGTTCTTTGTCTCTGCCTCAAACCTCTCAGGTGAGCAAACTCACTTATCTTTATTATTGTTTTGTTCTGATATTTGTGATTAATGTTTGAATATGATTTGAAGTGTTGCCTAGCTGTTGTATATGCTTGTATGTTGCATATATATATAGGGGTGTACATATCTGTGTGTTTCTGTTTATAGGCAACAGGCTTCAAACCCATTTAAAGAAAAAAAAACCATCAAAATTCCTGTGACAACCCGGAATTTTCAAGCATTTAAAATCGGAATATTTAATTGATTTTAAATATTCAATAGAGTAATTTTAACTTGAATTACGAATATCACTATTTATTATTGAATTTAATAATTGGAAATTGGGTAAATGAAATCTAGGATTATAAGCCTGTTAAAATATAATTTGAAGGCTTATAAATTTATATTGATAATACTGAAGATAGTAAAAGTTTCGAAATTTAATTTGGAATGTTTTGTTAAGTTTTAATAAAATATCGTTTAAATCGATGTTTAAAAATAGCCTTCCGAGGCACAGTCTCGGAATTCGACGAAACCAGTTCCATTGGGTCCGTAATACTAGATTATTATTAGTTTTCAAATTTCATATCGATCAGAGTTGTTGTGTGAGCGTACGATATATAAACGCACTAGGATTAATATCAAAACTTGAATACTTTAATTCGATTCAAAAAGCTACCTTCTCCATACGATCGAATTAGGACTAGTAACCTTTTCTATCGCATTCAGAATATGGGTATAACATTATAAATGCCTAATGGCATGCCTCGATTAGTGATTGGGATTCTTGGCTTCGTTTTCTCAACAATTTAAATTTGAATTTAAATTTAAAGATGGGTAATGAAATTTTCATTGAATTCTGTAGCGAGCATCACGTATAGGGATTTTTTTTTAAAAAAATCACGTTACCTTCTTTAATAAGCTTCTACGTTTAATAAATAAAATAGAAAGGAGATATTTTCTTCGTTCAGGAAAAAAACAAACAAAACCGAAACTCTCCTCTTCCTTCAAATTCAGTCAGGGATAGAAAACCCTATTTCCCCTTTCTCCTACTTATCGAATTCGATGGCGAAAAAAAAAAAAAATTATACGATCGAGGGAGTCATCGCAAGCACGTCGCGACGACAAGCTTACGCAGGCGCGAATGCTGGAGGGAGGAAGTCGCGACGTTCGCGACCTGGTGTTGCAACGAGCGATGGTGGAAATCGCGGCAACGTGGAGGAAGCCGATGGAGGCGGCGATTCGATTCGCGCGAGGCCGGGTTAGTTAGCTCGAAGGCGCCACGAGTTTGAGAGGATCTGAGCATCTCATGTATGACTTCATCAACGACGACGTGGAGATGATGGTGCGAGAGGCTAGGGTTTCTGTTAGCATGAGCATCGAGATGGGGTGCCGTGAGTTCGAGCGGTCGAGGTGAGTTGGTATTTTCGGTTTATTTAATTTATTTCTGTTTGAGAAGAATATATATATCCAAGAAAAAAAGATTATTACAGTAAAATGATTTTAAATTTATTTTGTTTTATATAAATAAATAAAAATAAAATTGTGGGTTGTTTGATTTAAATTTCATATAGGAAATTTTTTGATTCATAGGATGATAAAAATAAAAATGATTTTTAAATTTTATAGTTTACTGTAACAAGATAATTTTTTTTTAATATATAGGTTAAAAAGGAGATTGTATTTTATTAGACTTTATAAAAATATATATATGTACATATAAAAGTATGTACACACAGTGAGGGAAAAGGGGTAATATAAATATAGATATATATGTTTCCGTTTAAAAATATAAACAAGAATATATTTTTATTTAAAAGGATATTGATTATTTTTGTAAACAGTTTGAAAACGTAAAATAAAGTAAATATACCTATTCATATTTCATTTACATATGATGAAGATTTATTTGTTAAATTAAATCTAAATTATTTTAGTTACTAAGGATAATTTATTAAAAGAAAATTTGTTTAGGTTTAAATTACTAGTTAATTAAATTTATTAAAATGGAAATTTACGGTTCAATTATTTCAAATATTAATAAATCCTATAATGCTTGTACAAGGTCAAAAATAATGGAAACAAGCTGGTTTGGAAATGGGTTGCAAACGGAATAAGGTGGGTTAATCTCACTCATCTGGTTTGATTCAAATTTAAATAGTTAAATTTAAATAATTGATTGGATGTCTGAATTGTTTGGATGTGCTATATTATATATAGTAGTATATAATATATCATGGAGTGTTTGATTTCCCGCATTATATAGCGGATGAGACCCTATGCGACGCATAATAGCGGATTGATTTTATATTTAAAACCCATATACCGCGATATTCCACTTCGAAGTGGAATTGGTGTTTTATGTTATGCTAACGTCCGTGGATGCAGGGAAACAGGTTGGAGGGATCCAACTGGATTCCTCAAAATTATTTATATTGTTTAATATTCTCTGTTATGAATATTCGATATTCTATAATGAATATTATTGATAGTTGTGATATTGGATGCTATGGTTTACTTGAATATTCCGGTACATTGAGTTATCAAAATATGTAGAATTGGATTTTGAAAATAAAACGAAGAGAGTTTGTAAGTGAAATAATTATAGAGAATTTTAAATAAATTAAGAATGAACTAGATAAGAATATTAGTGGTCTTAAAATTCTAATAAATAAATTCCGTATATGAAAAGGGAATTTTGAATGAGCAGAAAGTTAATGAATTTTAAACTTTAGTGTTATTATTTAAAAGAACAAAGCATTTATTTAAAATTTAAGATTTAAATTTTGAAAAGAATAAAGAAGAAATCAGGGAAATCAGAAATTTGTATATTTCAGTTAAAAGATTTAAAATCAAACGGAAAATAATAATAATAAAGTCCATAATTAACGAATTTTGAAATGAATTGAGTAAGTAAAGAAACTTATTTCAAATGGAGTAAATTGGAAATCAATTTGGAAAAACTGATTTAAGAGATTGAAATTGAAAATTCTCCCTGGATAACCAAGTAGGTTTTCAAAGTAAATTTTTAAATATTAGTTAAAGGTTTTAAAGTTGTTTTAAAAAGCAAGTTTTGGAAAATATATTATTTCTAAATATTTAAATTCTAAAGTAAGTATTTTCCTTTAATCTATTATAGTAGTAATTATTTAAAAGTGACTTGGTATTTGTTTTAAAAATGAAAATCTAGTTTTATATTTTATAAAGTTAACCTCATTTTAAATATTTCTTAAGTATATATTTTTAATAAAATATTGAAGTAGTTTTTTTTAATTTAAAAGTTTTAAAGTATATTTTATAAAAAAGAGTTTTAAATTATTTTTAAAAAATCTAAAGCTTTTTACTTGATGTTTCCGGTGGAAATAAATATTTGGAAATTCATTCCATGAGAAGAGAATGGTTTGAAACTGTTTTCAAAGGGTTGAAAATAGAAATATATCATGTAAAGATAATAAATAATTTGGAAGATTATTTATTGTTTGATGGATGTTTGTGAATGTTAATTGATAGTTAAACAACCGACTATCAATATTGGCCAAATGCGCCGATCGTTTCGAAGAGACCGGGATCGGGATTAATTTCTCGAAAACCACTTCGATCTGGTTTGTACGTTTTCGTGGAAAAACGAGTTTGGATTCGAAGATGGATCAATGAAGTGCAAGGGCTAGTCGCTACTAATCCTGAGGATATTTTCAAAATGGATGTAGTAGGAATAGTGCCTTCGGTTTCGTTCGAACTCGGGATGGACTTGTATGGATGAATGCTTTCGGAACATTGTCAACTGGACGATGGGAATTCTAAGGGATATGTTCTAAAGGTAACGCTTAGCCTCAAGCCTCATCAACCAGGGAATGACTAAAAATCAAGGGTTATGCAGCAAGGCTTGGTGGGAAGCACCCATTTCCGGGTAAGGTCATCCCTATCTAGATGTCTCTTTTTATTTCATCTTAGTGGTGTGGTTGCTGATCTCAACCGTGGGGTGATTTTACTCGGGACTATCCAGTAAGGGATAGTCCAGGCCTTGTGTTGCAAGGGACTTAGGGTGGCTCCTCGGTACGCTGATCTAGACCAGGTACTGTGATAGGTGGTACCCCAATGCCTAGTCATTAGTTGGAAATCCATTCTCCCTACGTGCCTTGTACGAGTTTTGTTTGTATTACCCACTCTGTGGCTAGTAGCTGGAATTTAATGAATGTAACAACTTCGGCTATTTTAATAAGTATTTGTATATAGACCCTATTATAACATCAGAGGATTTTAATAAAAAGTGTTTTAGCTATCGTACGGTAAAAACCCGACATGTTTATTTATGGCGTGGTCTTACGAGATGCTTTTGTTTTCAAAAGGATTTTGAAACTTTAATAATCAATTTGAGTGTGATTTCTCACGTTGGTATTCCAGACTGACTCGGGTGTTATTTAACTATAATGCTCGGGTCAGACCGAGTATTACATGATATAGGATATGATGCTATGGAGCTCAGGAGACGAACTGGATGACGATACGTACTTCCGTACTTGTTTTATATATATTCCGCTGTGTTGATTAGCTGTGTACTCAGTTGTGTGAGGACACATTATGATTACTGTCTAATTGTGTGTTATGTGATTGATGTACTCTGATAATGTAATATATAAACAAATATATTTGTTTTTGAGTAAAGTTCATTTATTATCTATTATATTTTATTCCACTGCGACGGTTAGATTCCAATGTTATTTCCTATATTCTTCTTCGACCTCTTCTTCTTTAACCCAAATGGTTCGTATTTCTGTACAACTTGAGTTGATTGATGTAGAATAGTGTTGACTTAAGAGGTACAGATTTGCAGGCTGTTACAATTCCTTTTCCCAAACCTTTTCTAGCTTCAATCCTTAAAGGGAAAATAATTACAACAATACAATGTTATTTTTAAAAATAGTTCAAATGAAAATATTTAGGAAATATTCAGGAAACAAGGGATTACAGTAAAATCTTTTTAAAATCTAGAAATTTAAAGTTTTTCATTTATAGATTTGTTTATAGGAACAGATTCATATCTGAAAATGATGAATTTTAAAAATAAATTTGTGATTTTAAGTTTTGAATTGAAGGGGGATTTTTTGGTTTGAACGGAAAACATAAAATGGTCAAGTTCTGGCGAATGCCGAAGGATGTTGGATCGGGATTAATGGTGATGGAGGCATGGATGTTGTAGATTGGGGAAAAAATAGAAATTTTTTTTCCTGATGATCAATGCGGCTGATTTCGATGAACTAGGGTTCATGTTCCAGTTTTGTTCGAAGGGGGAAACATGACAATTTCGTCGTCACCGTTGCGTCGAGTCGCACCGGACCGGGGGGGGGGGGGGTTATTGTGTAGGTGTGTGACGAAGTTTTGGTCAGGGTTGTGAGACCGCTGGTGGTAGGTGGCGTCGAGGTGAGGGGTTGTTGATCAGATGTTGTTTCCTGGTTTAAGTTGAACAGCTTGATTTTGTTTTCTCGATCGAATCATCGATCTAGGTTGTTAATTGGTTTGAGATGATCATGGGTGACATGTGGGAGGTTGTAGTGTTGATCGGAGGCGCTCTGATCGTCGGTGCATATGCACCAGTATCATCGTGTATATGTGATTGTTGAAGGAAGAAGAAACAGTTCGGGTCTCGAGTAAATGGGATTGTGGCTCGAGTGAGTTGCCGACTTCATTCATGCAAGTTTAACAGTGGTATATTTTAAATCAAACAAAGTTAAAAAAAGAGAAGATTACTCGAGGAAGACTTGAAGTATTCTGGCATCTGTTCGGGCAAGACTCGAAGCAGGTCTCGAGCATATATGCAAAACAGTTTTTGTTTTGAAAAATTCTCAAACTTTTAAACATTTTTAAAACATGTTTTCAAATGATGATTTGATTAAAGCTCGGAATCAATTAAGGATTTAAATAAGATATTTTTCAAAGTGATTAATATTTAACTTTATTACATTTTTTTTTATATTAAATAAATAATGTAATTTAGAAAGGATAATTAAGATAGAACTTTGTTTAAACTAATCTTAACTTTTTAAGGCAACTAATGTATAAGGATAATGATTTAACAAGGTTTAAAAGGATAATCAAAGTAATTAAATTATCTTTTGGTTCATTAAAACAATTAATGATTTTGTTAATAAAATTACTTGAGAAGTGATTACTTAATTAATTGTTTAATATTAAAGATTAATTTAATAAATAACTAAGGTTAATTAACTTGTAATTAATTATTAATTAATTGAGAAGTATTTAATAAACTAAAGTAATTAAGATTCAATTAATTAACAATTAAGGGATAATTACTTAATGAAATTACTTTAATGATTATTACTTAATTAAGGTTGAACAATTAATGATTAAGGTTGATTAATCAAGTGATTAAAGAATAATTTAATTAAATGATTATTAATTAATGTGATTAATTAATAAAGGTAACTAATTTGAAAATGATTAATTAATTAATTAAAAGTTAATTTATTTATGAAAGCGATTAAGGAATGGTTATTAATTGAGGATTAATTATTTAATCATTGTAATTAATTAAAGATAATTAATTATTAATATAAGGTTAATTAATTTATAATTAAGGATTTATTAATTAATGTAATTAATTAATGAAAGCAATTAAAGGTAATTAATTGCTTAAAGATAATTACTTAATTAAAATTAATTAATTAATGATTAAGGGTGGATAAATCAAGTGATTAACATTGATTTAAGATTGGGGATAGTCACTTATCGTAATTAATTGAGGATAATTAATTTAATGGTAATTAATCAATTTAGGGTTAATTAGTTAATTAAAGATAATTAATGAAATGGTATAATTAAAAGTTGATTATTTAATAATTAAAGGTTGATTAATTATAATTAAAGGTTAATTAATTTATTATTAATAGTTAATTAATAAATGACTAAAGAATAATTAGTCAAAATGATTTGTAATTTATTAATGTTAATTAACCAGGATTAGTCATTCATAAGTAATTAATCTGGTTTAAATTAATCAGACAATTAACTGATCTTACTTATGAACTTTTGGATTGAATTGGTTGCTTTGAATTGTTTGATATCCCTGATATGTGATGCTCTGTTTTGATTTAAGCAGTGTTAATGTAATTTATTATCTGTGATATATATCTGTGATCTGTGAATGAAAGATAAGCGTTATAGTTTATACTGCTTATCAAATATATTGCCATATTTGAATATGTACTGATTGATGATGTTGCACTTCCATTGTGTAAAACCCCTGGACCACACTTATACACACAAATATGGATTGCACGTTGTAATGGGTTAAGTCACAGATTTTTTTTTGAAATAGTTTAAGATTGAATTTTTGAATCCAAATGGTTTTGGAAATGGATTGGGATTAAAATAAAGAGTTTTTGAAAAGGAATTTCAAAGATAAAAGTTATTTTTGAATAACATGATTTAGTTTTGAATTTTGATTTAAATTTGAATTCAAAAATTTGAAATTAAATCCTATTTATGATTTAAAAAGGTTATATAAGTTTATATGGGTTTTAAACCAATTTAAAGTGTCGTTTTGGGAATTTGGATTTAACCCAAAGATTTTAACTTATATAAATGAAATCAGATTTTTTCGAAACGAAAACTATTTGTTTTCAAATAATAAAAGCTTTCACATAAGAAGTGAATTTCCAATTTGTGTTAAAAGGATTTCAAGTCTAAAATGAAAATGGTTTCCAAGTTATGAATAAATCTTTAGAAACGATTTGAAAGCTATAAGTTAAATCCTTGATTTAAAGATTGGATGAGTTAATCCTAATTGAAATGAAAATCGTTTTGAAAATCTATGAATGGATCTTTGTGAAACTGGGTGAACTTTTTGAGATGAATCTTTTTGTTTAAAGATTTGAAATGGTAATTTGTTTAAACCATTTGAAGAAAGATTTTGGGTTTTTTTTAAAGTTGTGGCTTAACTGAAATCCCATATCCATATGTTTTTAAATATTGCGCTCACTATTTGGTTTAGCCGGGAGATGACCTTGTGTCATATAACCAATTCCGAATAGTGATATGACGATAGCATTTGAAGACCGGTGGTGAAGATCGGGTGTCTTCGAGAACGATGGGATAACTTATCGATCGTCTCTGCATCGAGTAGCTACGGTATAGAGATTTCCTAAGTGATGGGAAGTCCGATTGGAATTGTGGATACCCGGATTGCAAGGGTTTCTTCCTTTATTGGACAAAGTGCCTTCGGTTCTGTTCGAACCCGAAACAGACTTGTATGGTTGTATGTCCGACATTACACTTTGAGATATAAAACTGATCTCTATCAAATACATTTCTGTTGGTGGTAGAGAATTTATTCTCTTAGCTTAACATCCTTCTCTAAGACGTACGAGCTCAGAGGTTATGTAGTTGATAGTTATCAGTGATATACTCCCAATTTGATAGTGTGGCATGCTGAGTGCTGCTGTGTATCATTTGTTGATCAAAGCATGGCTTTTATATAAAGCGTAGCTTTGTGGACGAGACTGCATCAGGACCTCACATCCCGGAAATGGTCGAAACAGGAAAGATGTGGTAAGGTTATGAGGGTTGCTCCCTTTAGGGTGTGTCATTCCCTTATGGAAAAGGGTGGTATCATGGTATGGAGCCCAGATACTTAACTCATGCGGTCACTGCAAATCTATTACTTTGTGATTGCTTTATGGTTGAGAGGCATCTCGGATAAAGGTCTCAAAGGACCGGGGGATGGCATGCTCGTGTAGTAGTTACCTAGTTACAGAGGTAACCCGGCCTTGTGTTAGAAGAGAGCTGGTTAAGCTCTCGGGACGTCCCTCCAAAGGCGTACCCATGTGGCAGTAGGAAGTTCCTTAGCCTGACCATTTGTTGGAAATCCAAACAAAACAATACGAGCCCTGTATGGTTTTAGTTGTATAACCTGCCATGGAATGTGGCGGTAACCTGCTATTGAACATGGTAGCTATAGTAGGCATACAATAATGGTTGTATGCTGGCTAGGATTAATATTATACTTTCGAAATGTTTTTTTCACTATGCACTAATAATAATGTCAAATTGTTTTAGCGTATTAAGCATGTTTGACTATCATAAGGAGAAATCTCCTCCAATTCTGCGTTTGCATTGTGTGTGTGGCAGGATGCCTTATGGTAGTTTCATTTTCCAAAAAGCATTACGGATTTATTTCAAATTCTTTTGTTGTTTGTTTTAAAGATAAACTGTTTTGTTTGCTCATACCAGTCCTACGACTGACCTGGATTTTATTGTTCCTTTCCTAAACTCTGGATGCCAACAATTTCCCCACACGGGCAGTCTAGAGTTGGGTTTTTTGGATAATCAGGTTTAGTAGATTATCTGGAGCTAGTTCAGTTTTTGGACGACTGACCTTGCTTAGCTTAGTGCATCTTTATTAGGAGCTCGAGCTATTTCTGGATTGGTGCCTTGGAGATGGAGATTACCGATACTGGAGTTCTCTCTTGAAGACCATATTGGAGATATTGTTCCGCGGCTGGTGTTATCTTTTCTTTCCGCTGCTATTGTCTTGTATCATATCTGTGATGTATATTAATATCTATTGTATCATCTATTATATCATATTGTATCAGATATTGCATCAATGTTATATATTGATATATTCTTTTTTCTTCCGCTGTGATGTTGTACTTAATGTGTTATAAGCTTCGACAAACCAGATTCGACGTTTGGATCTGCGGCATTTGAATACGAGTGTCGTATTCGGTGCTGATTTTCGAAGGTCGAATCGGGGTTGTTATAGAACATAGAATATATAATTTTGTTTTAAGTGATTAATGAATTTGAAATTGCTCTGTGAAACAAGAATTTGAGGTATAACATTTGATTTGTAAAGTTATTAGTTTTCTAAAGTTTGAAATTTAAATACGTATAAATATATGGGGTTTTAGATTATATATAAATACTTCCATGTATCTTAGATGGTTTAAAGTTTTATACAATGAGAAGAGCCTAGAAGATATTCCAATAAAAAAAAGTTATATCACTATTTTAGGAATTGTAAATAATAAAAAAATGTTTCAAATACTTGAAAATGTATTATGAAATTTGTATCATAAAGATTGATTCGTTGAAGTAATGATATGAATTTATAAAATCATGTACTTGTATATTTTATTTGAGTATTGTGAATTTTTAAAAAATATTTGTACCATGGAATTTACTCGCAATTTTTTTGGGAATTTCAATATTTGAATTATTTTTTGTTGTAATTCTTGGATATTATTCCAAATGCGTTATTCAACACATAGCCCATGACCGTGACATTAGGCACGGAGTGATAAGTCACTGTATTTTGAGGCCATTGAGGAATTTGTCATTTGGTGTTGTTTTAAATGAATTTGTATTATTTTTATAATTGTGTATAAAGATTTAAAATGAGAAGTGTAGTAAAGCTAATTATTTTAGCTTGTTATGGATTTTTCCCTATAAAAAATGGCGAGGAGGCAATTTTCATAAGGGGAGTCTTTAACAACCCGGTGCTGAGCGATAATTAATTAAAAAATAATGACGGTGATTAAACTAATTAAATGAATTTTAAAATATTAAGCAAGAGTGATTTGAATTTATTTGTATATTTATGAATTTAAAATGATTTTGATATGAAAAAGGTAATTGTATTTTTTATAAACTTGTATGTGATTAAACTATAAAGGTTTAGGATTGTAATAATTTTTAAAGTAAAGGTTGAATTGATTTTAGTTAATAAAATGGGATTTTTATTAAGCGGGTTAAGATAATAATTTTGATTTTGTTAAATAAAATGAAGGAATTATGAGCAATAAATTCTACGAAAATTTTATAATGTTAAGAAAACATTTTTTGATAACATGAATATGAGTTTTTTTGATGTATTATAGAAGTTTTATTTGATTATAAAATTGTTCATGCAGAAATATAATGGAAAAGATTTTGTATTGGGCTTGGATTGTGTAAGGCCCAAACTCCATTATACTTCATGAAACAAAATTCTTCTGCTTTTTTGTCTAGACTTTTCTTTACTTATCTTCACTTAGCCCATGTGTTGTATGCTATCATGTATACACAAAAAAAATGCACACTTAATAACTTACATATTTTCTTTCTCTAGCTTCATGAAACAAAAATTATCAAAACCTTCTTCTTCTACTATTTAAAATAAAATCTAATAATTTCCAAGATAAACTTATGATGTCCTCAACACCGCCCTACACCTTATAGCATTTAGAATTTAGCTTATTGATCAAGTTTTGGAGTGTGATGGTTTTCAAGAATGAGACAATGATGGGAATGAAAGCAAATTAGATAAGTTATGGCCATGCTGAGTGCATCTACACTCACAACTATGTCAAATTCTTTAAATTTAATCCTGTTTCTAAGTTGGTGTTATGGATTTATAGTACACACACTTCTCTTGAAACATATGTTGCTTTTCTTTTTGATCAAATTTGAATAACAATGAGGTGTAGTAGAATTTGAACCAATTCCAAAATTATTCAATTTTTTATGCTTCAGGAATTCAGTGGACTGAGCGTTTTACTCAGTCGCTAAACTAGTGTAAATATCTATCCTGAATGAAAAATCCAGATTCAATCGACTCATCCATGTTCTCAGTATACCGAGGCCAATCGACTGGAACTTTTCCCAATTGACCGAACCTAGGGATTTCCCTTTTTTTAGTTGTGTTATTTTATATTTTATATATTTTAAATCTATTTCCTACTTGGTTTGAAAGCATGATTATAGGAGATCATTTAACAAGGTATATTGTATTAGTACCTTTCTAAAAATATTTATAATATTTGAAATTTATTTACTATAGTTCAAATGTTACCATAACTTTTATTTTAGATATTTATTTTTACTTAACCTGTTGTTATCCGGGTTTTAACCCAGCATAAACCAAATGAAAATATGACATCCTTGTGTAGACAGGATGGTTAACACTTAACTAGAAAAGCTAAGACAAGGGATCAACAAGGGACAAGCTATACGACTCAGGCGACAACCGGGATCAACGAAGCCAAGAGATCAACATCCTTTTAGTCCCATTAGCAGTTGAACGTAAATATTTAGTGAATTGCCATCGGAACGTAACAACTACGATAGAAGACTATGGAATACATCTCCAAATTCCAAATTCCAAAATTCCTAAGTGCTTAGATCATCAGCGACCCATACCTCTCCTCAAACCTTTAAACAAACAAGCTATGGAACACCGAGAATAGAGGCAAGACATTGGCTCCCAAAGGAGCCAAGTCTATGGGTCGCCAATGACCCATAGGCCATGGGTCGCCAACGACCCATGGCATTGACTCTTTGCTAGCCAAACTCTCCCTAGGTCGTCTATTACCTACCTGCAAGCTAATGAAGGTATGACCTGGCCCAGAAGGTCTCCGATCCATATAAATACCATCCAACCAACAACACAAGAAGGATCTTCTCTAGACCGATTGCTGAAGCTCTACGGGAATTATTCTTCACTCTTTGCCTCCCTCATAAAAATCTCCAAAGGAATACACTGTGATTCTCCAGTGGATTCCAACTCTGGAGATTCAATCTAGCTTGGAAACAAACAAAGCCTTGTAATCATACATTTCTTGTAACAGTAATCAATCTATAATAAAACTTTAAAGTGGACCTAGGTTTCAATAACAGCCGATCCACTATAAAAATTCTTTGTCTACTTTCTTTTACTATTCTTTCTAGATACTGTTATCTGTGATATTTCTCTGTCAAAACAAGCCGGTGCTTTCAAACTCAAAACAGGGCGTTTGTCCCTTTTTGGGTCAAAATTTTGGTGCTTTCACTAAGAACCCGACTCAAGGTCTAGATCTAGCTATTTACTTTGGATCTCATAGGTCCAGAAGTTAGATCCCCAGTCTTTTCTTGAAGAATCGACTGTTTGGAAGCAATGGCTCCTGGAAGAAGAAGAACAGCTTCTCGGAGATCCATAGGGGTAGTAATAGCCGGAGAAGGTATTAGTCTCCAACAAGCTGAAGTAAATGGTGCTAAATTAGGAAACCAGGCAACGACGCCCTCCAGTCAGCATGAAGTTGTCACCAGGGACAAGCAAAATAAGATGGCTGGGGAGACTAACCAACGAATGGAAAATAGTCAAAAGGCTCTAATGGATAAGCCGAATGCTCTGTTAACCCTACAATCAAAACCCACTCCAAGAACTATGCCTGAACCAGTGACTGCTGTAGAACAAGAGAATTCCTCCATTTCTGGCCTATATAGAAGAAACGAAAAACAACCAAAAAGAAGGGTAATAGTAGGATGTAATATGGAGGAGGACGAGAATACTCCACCTGACGCTAGGCAGTCGATCTCGAATTTGAATCAAGGGGCCAAAACCCCATGGGGGACATTACTGTGAATCTCTCCGATTCAAAAAGATAGAGAGCAGGATAATCAGATGGGAGAGAACGTCAATGCATTCGATGATGCTAAAAACGTCCAAACTTCCCATTCAGGCCAACTACAAGCCAACAGGGTCCCACGAGAGTGGCTCTCCTTGAGACAGGAGAGGCTAGGCTTCAACCCATATGCTAAGACCGTTTGTAGAACCAAACACTAGGCGCAGTGACTAACTGTTGCCCCCAGGACTACCAGACATCAAAGACATACATAGCAGACATGGTCAGATGGCTCATGTATGAGAGTAAAAACCGAAAGGATGGTGAATGGGATCTTCCCAGAGTCGGGCCCCCTTTACCGACGAGACCTTAAATGTAAAATACCCTGACAAATTCACTATGCCAACTATCCCTTCCTACGACGGAACGAGGGACCCAAAATCCCATTTGTACAAGTATAGCTGGTACATGGACGAAGCCAATGCTCTAGAAGCCGTCTGCTATTGGTGTTTCTCTATTTTTAAAGAAGGAGTCGCGTCTATGTGGTTCAATAGACTCCCTCTAAGATTTATTTCTACCTTCATCCAACTTGCAACGAAATTCCTTGACCAGTTCAGTCTTCATACCGCACAACCAAAGGACATCGTGCCCCTATTCAGATTGGTCCAAGGGTGCAACGAGTCATTGAAATCATTCATGAGTAGGTTTAACACCATGATGATAGAAGTGAACAACCCCAATGAGGATATGGATTTTATGGTGTTAGTCCATGCTATTCACCCAAAAACGGAGTTTGGGAGATGGATTAAGATGAAGCAATCTACCAACAGAAAAGACTTCAATCTTAAAGCAAGCCAGTACTTGAGATTGGAGGAAGCACAAGAGCTGGAAAGAAAGTTTGCTGGTACACAATAGATGAATGCCAGACAAATTAAAACGGCGGCAAATCAAAACATGCACGATCCCGAAACTACTCAAGGAGTTGCGGAAAAGAGCGAGAATCAAGAGAAGAAACCAGAACTCCAATAAGAAATAATGGTGGCAGCAAGAAAAGATTTAGAGGGTTTAGGCAGGAAGACTATACCCATCTGAATGATACTGCGTAGAATATTTATCTCGCAACACAAAATACTAAAGAATATAAGGAACCTCTTAGAAAAAGGCAACGGAACAGAAAAAGTGCTCAAGGAAAATTTGCCGCTTCCACGAGATACACGACCACAATACAAATGAATGCTGCCACCATAAGGACCTCATAGAAGGGTTAATCTGAGACAACAAGCTTCAATAATACATGAAAAAGCCACAAAACCCAATCAACCTTCGGCCCCTCAATCTCCAAAAGAACAAAGAAATCAAGCTAGAACTATTGAAGAAGGGTCGAAACGAATCGACCGGAGGCTTATTGTTGGAAAATATCTGGAGGACCACATCCCATGCAAAGAAGTTGAGGGGAGATGGAGCGATATATGAGTTCATTAAAGCACACCTCGAAGGAATCATGTTTAGCAACAGATGATGAAACTCTGGTCAAGCTGCAAAAGGTTTTGAACGATGACATAGTATTCCGCAATCGGAACACTGAAGGGATTGAAACTCCAACTCTTGACCCAATAGTTGTGATAGTAGGAATCAATCCTGCCATAGTCTGACGAGTGCTGGTTGACAGTGGCAGTTTAGTTAACATAATTTTCAAACGTACTTTCGATCAAATGAAGATTCGCATGAATAGCATATCCGCATGCCAAACAAAGATTCTTGGGTTTACCGTTGAACCCAAACAATCGGTAGGAACAACTGACCTATCTATAAAGCTTGAAGAGGGTGAGCAAAGGGTCACTCTCATTCAGACTTTTGTGATCGTGGATGAAATGTCAGCATACAATGCATTCTTAGGATGGCCCGCATTAGCCGACTTCAGGATAGCATTGTCCTAGTGGTGCCTTACAATGAAGTTCCCTATCGTGGACGGAGTCGGAATTGTGAGAGGAGATCAAAGCGTTGCTCGGGAATACTCCATCGCAGAATTGCATGAGTCAAGAAGAATGGAAAAGGAAAAGGATGTGGGGGAAACCCTCCACATCCATGAACCCTCCATATAGAAACTACAGAGCCGCCCCTGGCTTGGGGACCATATCCGATTCGACAAGGCTTTGGACCCTAGGAAGAAGAGCTCAGAGGAGGATCAGACAACACCGGTTGAACTGACGGTGTCTATCCCAGTTTGTAAGGATGACCCAACACTGGCCCTGAAAATTGGGTCGCAGTTTGGAAACAAGATGTGGTTAGAACTGACCAAATTCCTTCGCACTAATTTGGACGTATTTCTTGGATACACTCCGATATGTGTGGGGTATTACATAAAATTACCTGCCACGCTCTCAATATTGACCCCAAATTCACATCGATGAAGCAAAAAAGGCGTAGCTTGGGCCCTAAATGGTCCAAGGCATTGAGAGAGGAAGTAGATAAACTGATGGCTATCGGCTTCATTCGAGATGCAACCTACCCTGAATGTGTATCGAACCCAGTCCTAGTCAAGAAGTCCAATGGCAAATGGCGAACTTGTATTGATTTCTCGAAACTCAGCAAGGATTGTCCAGAGGATAGCTTCCCACTCCCTAGGATTGGTCAACTAGTGGATGGAACGATGGGGCATGAACTACTGTTGGCTATGAATGCATACTCGGGCTATAACCAGATCCTGATGCATGAACCAGATCAAGAGAACACTAACTTCATCACTGATTTGGGATTGTACTGCTACCAAGTAATGCCATTCGGTTTGAAAAAAGAAGGGGCAACGTACCAAAGGCTAGCGAATACTATGTTCAAATGCCAGATCGAGAAAACTACAGAAGTTTACGTGAACGATATGTTAATCAAATCTCAAGTAGCTGCTAACCATCTACCTCGTTGAAATGTTCGAAATACTTCGAAAGTATGGAATGAAACTTAACCCACTCAAATGCCACTTTGGGGTAGCTTCTAGGAAATTCTTGGAATTCATAGTAAGTGCCGGAACATCAAAGCAAATCCAGAGCAAATAACAACATTACGGGAAGTCCAAGCCCCTAAAAATAAGAAGGAACATCAAAGCTTGAATGGAAAAGTCGTTGCACTAAGCCGATTCGTCTTAAAAGCTATAGACAAGTGTATACCTAAAGAAGGGAAAGAAAAACTTTAAATGGAGTGAAGTTTTTCAAACAGCTTTTGGGGAATTGCAACAACACATGGAAATCCCCCCGACCTTATCAAAATCAATCAGTGAAGAAGACTTATTCGTTTATTTAGCAGTTTCCCCGCACACATTGAGCCCCGCTCTTGTGTGAGAAGAAGCAAGAATCTAGCGACCTGTGTACTACATTAGCGAACGATACGCCAGAGCTGAGAAGAACTTTAAAAAACTGGAGAAGCTAGGGTGTTGCCTTCTGATCGTGTCTCGGAAGCTACGACCATACTTCCAGGCTCATCCGATTAAAGTATTAACTTACCAGCCCCTGAAGCAAGTTTTTTTTACTGCCTAGAAACTTCTAGACGACTACTCAAGTGGAATAAAGAGTTGAGCCAGTACGATATCACCTACCATCCAAGAAAAGTAATCAATGGGCAAGCGTTGGTCGATTTCATTGGAGAATTTATTGTAAGAGACGACGAGGAGGAAGTTCAGTCAGAAACAGGCACACAATGGATGCTCTTCGTCGGCGGTGCGTCAAACAACTTCTCTTCGAGAGAAGGAGTAGTGCTTGAAACCCTTAAGGGGCAAGCCATCAGCTATGCTTTACGCTTGGAATTCCCAGCAACAAATAATGAAGCAAAGTACAAAGCACTGGTTGCTGGACTAAAGGTTGTGAAGGATAAAATCTATTCACATATACAGCGACTCCCAGCTGGTCATCTGTCAAGTGAAAGAGGAGTACCAAGCACGTGGAGAAAATCTTGCCCCGTACCTATCCAAAGTACAAGAGCTGTTAAGCGATATCGAGCACTACACCACAACTCACATCTCATGGGAGAAAAACACCAAGGTGGACTATTTGGCCAAGCTGGAAAGCTTCGGAGAAGCTCGGTCATTAGGATTAGTTCCGGTTGAAATGATAAACAAACCAAGCATAGACGAAATGAACGTAGACTAGATTCTAGAGACCATCGTCGAGCCCGATTGTAACGACCCAGAATTTCTATTAATTAAAATTTGTATATTTAATTGATTTTAGATATTAATAAGTGAAATTAAATAAGTCGAATAAATTTTATTGAATAATTAGATTTAATTGGATAATTAAGTCGATAATTTAATATGTTAAATTTCAGAAATAATTGAAATTTGGGTTAAATATGATTGAAAATGATTTGTAAAATTTTATTTAATCATGTTGGAGTTAGAATGATGTTATAGAACTTTTAAAATTGAATTTAGAGTTAATTTGTGAAAATTGAATATTTTAATATTTAATCGACTAGTGAAATTAGCCATTTTTCGAACAGTCTCAGAATTGGACGAAACTAGTTCCACGGGATCTGTAATAGTTTGTTATTATCGGATTTCAATTTTCGTAGCAATCGGAGTTTTCGTTTGACCGTGGCAGCTCGAAACGCATCAAAATTGTTTTAATATTAAAATAGTCATTTTTCAAACAGTCTCGGATTTCGACGAAACTAGTTTCATCGGATCCGTAATGTGATATTATTGTATGGTTTCAAATTTCGTGTCAATCAGATTTACCGTTTGTCCAGGGCAAGCCAAAACACCTAGAAATTTGATTTACCGATTTAATTTAAAATCGAACGTTTTTTGCCATAACTCGCACAAATGATCGAATTAGCTCCTGAAACACATTCCATTGTGTTCGGAACACGGGGTAAACCTTAGGAACGCCAACCGACATGCTTCGTTTGGTGTTCGGAAATTTCGGGATGAATAGTGTTCGTTGAATTTTCTATATAAGCCCCTCTACTCTTCACTTTTGCAAAATTCTAAAAACCCTAGGTCAAACTTCAGAGCCGCCGTTCTAAATAATCAATGGCCGAAACTCTACCACCTTCCCCCTCGTTTATCTCCTCATCCATCGACTTTCATCCAAATCTTTCGACTAGTAAAACGTAGGGGGCAACGAGATCTTCAATCTCAACGGTGATGATCGAATTTGGTGAGGTGAATCCACGGCAATTGGCTCGAGAAGGCCGGTCGTTCAACATCGTTTTGCGTGCAGTAGGGGGGCCGAGCTCTCTGATATTTCGACCGAGTATATAGTGTGAGATGGCGAGTTGAATGAAGGGCCTCTGATCGAATTTTAAGCAAGTGATTTGGTCGCGATAATTCACGAAGTGACGGCGGCCGGTGGGTTTATTCTCGTTCTTATGACCTGGGAGAAACGTGACGAAGGAAGAAGGCTTCGTGCACGGCCGTGATTTTTGCAAGCTAGGATGTACGGTGGATGATGGATTTAGGTTGAAAATTTAAAATTATGTTGTAATTAATTTATATAAAAATTGTGTAACTTATAAATATCATAACTTGTTGATGCGAATTCAGAATCTGACGAAACTAATTGCGTTGCAGTCGTTTTGTCGAGCACTACGCTATGGAATTAGATTGGATTCGTTTGGAGCTAGTGAGAATTTCGGGTAAAATTAAACGTTCGTTTAATTTTATTCGAAATAAAAGCTGAAAACGAAATTGAAATCAAGGTGAGAACTTCTCACTCAATCGAATCGGTTTCGATTTTAATTTTAAATAGTTATATTTAAAATTCTTAATTGTATGTTTGAATGATGATTGTTATCTATTGATTGTTAAAATAGACATTATACGCCGTTAGTAAAAGGAGGTTATTTATTAAAAACATATACCGCGAATATTGCACAGTACAGTGAAATTGGTATTATTTATGTACTTGGAGTTGATTTCCCGCACTATATAGCGGATGAGACTCTATTGCACCGTCTATTAAGCGGATAATATTTAAATCCTATATACTGCGATATTTCGTTTGGAAACGGAATTGGTATTGTGCTAACATCTTTGGATGCAGGGGAACAGGTTGGAGGGTTCCAACTGGATTCCTCAACGGTATTTATTTGATTTTAGATATTGTGATATTTGATTGATTATCATATCGATATATGATGTCGTTGTTGTCGTGATTGACTATTTGGTGTGTAGCATCATTGAGCCAATTTTGGAATTTTAAAAGGATTTTTTTTAAAGTAATTTTGAAAGTACACGTTTATATAATATTTTTGGAATTGATTCATTTTAAATAAATAAACGTTATAATGTTAATGTTATAAAAATTATGATTTTTGAGAAATATAGTTAAAAGTTGATTTTTGAAAATATGGGGTTAATGATTTTATAAAATAGTTTAAATTGGGATTTTTGAATTTATTGTAAAAAGTTTAAATATAGGATTTATGAGATTTGATTATTTTATAAATCAAAAATGATGAAATTATAAAGGAGTTTAAAGACGTTTTTAAATAATAATATAAATTGATTTATATAAAAGATTTATAAATTGATATTTATAAATTAAAATATTTGAATTATAAAATGAGTTTTTATAAGTGTTAGAATGAAGTGTAAATGAACTTCATAAATGAATGAAATTTATAGAATTATAAACGGTGAAGTTATAAATGGAATTTTATAAGCAGTAGATTTATAAAATTTGTAAAGTTATTAAAAGAATAGTTTTGGGTAAATAAATGAATCTTATAAGTTATAAGATTTATAATTTGGGAAGTTTAAAAGAACGATTTTGTAAACAAATAAATTATAAGTATTTAACTTATAATATGAACCTTTAGTATATAATTGAGTTATAAATTGAAACAGGTTAATAAAGGAGATTTATAAAAGGAAGTTGTTATAAAATAAATATAAATGGAATTTATAAACATTGTTTTATAAATCCGCAAACAGCTTATTTTGATAACTAAATTGTTATAACTTATTAATGGAGTTATATTCACGTTTTAGACAGTGAATAATCCTTTAAAATAAAATGTATAGAAATGATGAAATGGTTAACGAAGTATATTCACGTTTTAGACAGTGAATAATCTTTTAAAATAAAATGTATAGAAATGATGAAATTGGTTAACGAAGTATATTCACGTTTTTGGATAGTGAATGATATGTTAAAGAAATTGTTTTGGATGTGATGTTTTAAATAAAATTAAAACGATCTAACGATGTTTTTAAAACGTGTTAAGATTCGAAACCATAGATTTCAATATTCATTGTTGAAATAGACGTTTTCGAGAAATAGGAGGAAATGGTGGACTATAACACTGTTGTTATAGTAAATGATTTCCGAAAGGAAATGTTTTATATAGTATTGGAATTTATATATCTATTTTAATTTCGAATCCCTATACTAGTGATTTTGGGTCGTTGTAACGATGTTTTACGTAACATTCGTTTTGGCTCAAATAAATGTGTTTTAAGAGAATGTTTTCCTTAAAAATTAAATGTATACTTAATCTCGATTTAAGTATATTGAATATTTTCCAAGTGTTGAAAATAAATAGATTTGTGAACTACTTATTATTAATAAGTTAGGAAATGCTTTTCCAATATGAAATAAAACATTTTTGAGAATTTATCTTTGTAAAGATGAATTGAAAATGAATATTAGAAATCGATTTGAAAATCGTATATTCATAGGTATTTTGAAATATAAATTCACTATGGAATTTATAAAAGAAAGGGAAATTGTTTAAAAATGAACGTTGATTTATTTTTGAAGTGTGGGAATTAATTTACGGATTTGGAACGTAAATATAAAGTAAATCGTTAAGGATTTATTTAATTGGTTTAACTGTACCATGTTGAAATGAAAGTATTTCCGCGTAAGGAAAATGTTTGAAATTTGTTTTCAAAAGTGGTATAGATGAAAAGTGATTTGAAAATTGTTTTCAAGTGGTTGAAGTATGGAAAATATATATCTTGTAAAGATATTTTTGGAAAATAAATAATTTGAAAAATTATTTGGAATCTGGTGATGTTGTGCATATCCATTGATAGTTCAACAACCGACTATCAATATTTACCTTTAAATAGGTATTTTTTGTGATTTGCTTGAATTTGAATGCCACACTTATTTTTGAATAAGCGCTCACTATTCGGGTTAGCAGGGAAAGGACCTTGGGGTCGTATAACCCATTCCGAATATGTGATACGTCGTTATGAATTGCATTTGAAGACCGGATATTTTTGAAAACGGAAGGATTAGCATCAAATGTTTCTGCACCGAATGGCCCCGGTATAGAGATTCCATATGTGATGGGAAGTTCGTACGTGATTAGTGAATATCCGGATTGCAAGGATTTCTTTGTAACTGCCTTCGGTTCTGTTCGATCCCGGAACATACTTGTATGGATAGTATGTCTGACATTACAAATTGAGATATAAAGCTGATTTCTTTCAAATACATATCTGTTGGTGGCGGAGAATTTATTCTCTTAGCATTAACACCCTTCTCTAAGACGTATGAGCTCAGAGGTTATGTAGTTGAAGGTTATTAGCAATATACTCCCAATTTGGTAGTGTGATATGCTAAGTGCTGTTGAGCATTTGTTGAATCAAAGCACAACTTTTGTATAAAGCGTAGCTTTGTGGACGAGACTGCATCGGACCTCACTCCCCGTAAATGGTCAAAACAGGAAGGATGCGGCAAGGTTATTAGGGGGTAACGCCCCTTTAGTGTATGTCATTCCTTCTGGATAGAGGTGGTATCATGGTATGGAGCCCAGATACTTAACCTATGTTGTTGGTGCAAACTTATTACTTTGTGGTTGTTGGAAATCGAGGATCCTCGGATGTAGATCGGTTACGATCGGGGGATGACATATTCGTGTCAGTAGTTACCCAGTTAGAGGTAACCCGGCCTTGTGTTGGTAGAGATCCGGTTTGGTTCTCGGGACGTCATTCCAGAGGCGTTTCCATGTGGCAATGGGAAGTTCCTTGGCCTGATCATTTGTTGGAAATCCAAAGAAACAATACGAGCCTTGTACGGTTTTAGTTGTAGAACCTGCCATTTAATATGGTAGCTATAGTAGGCATAATATAATGGTACCTATGCTGGCTAAGATTTATATTCTACTTTCGAAATTTATTTTTCTACATTATGCACTAATAATAATATCAAAAATGATTTGATTTTGCGTAGTAAGCATCTTTGACTATCATAAGGAGAAATCTCCCCCATGTCTGCGTTTGCATTGTCTGTGTGCCGAGAGGCCTTATGGTAGTTTCATTTTTTTAAAAAGCATTGCGAATCTATTTTAAAATTATCCTGTACTTTGTTTTAAAAATAAACTGTTTTAGTTCTCACACCAGTCACATGACTGACTTGGAGTTTATTGTTTTCCTTCCTAAACTCTGGGTGCCCACCAATTTCCACACGGGCAGTCTAGAGTTAGTTTATCAGGATATTCTGGAATTCAGGAGTTGCTGGAGGCAAGTTGGATGGCATGGCGTATTCACTAGTATATAGTATTTCTTTTCGGCTGTTTGTTGTTTGTTGTTGTTGTTGTAAACTCTGATAATGTAATGTAATGTGATGTAATATAATAACTAATATAGTTTTTTGTTTAAAGATTATTCATTTATCTATTATATGTTGTTCCGCCGCGATTGTGAGATTCTGATATTGTTCTGTTGTTTTCTTTCTGTTCTGTTCTATCTTTTCTCTCTTCTTCTATCTTTTTCTTTTTTTAAACCCTAAGAATTCGTATTTCCGTTCATATTGAGTTAATCAATGGAGATTAGTGTCCATTCAAGGAGTACGTATTTGCGGGTCCTCGCATCCGGTATCAGAGCATATGGTTAAGCGACAACCATGGCTCTGTTGGGTATTACTCATTAGAGATAGAGTCAGTAGTGCTCTAGAATGAGTTTGAGTGTAATAATAGCTATGAGAGCGCATTTGTTAGTGAATATAAAATTGTTTTATATTGTGATGATTTGTTTGTTGAGTGGTATACGGATTCTGGTTAATACGAGTAATTAATGTTGTTGATAGGGATCTCTAAACACTTGTACAGAACAATTCGACACGATATTGTTTTAAATTGGGTAGATGAAATAATTTTACCTTGAGTATATTTTATATGTAAAGGGATAATTTTGCAGAATTATTAAAGTGTATATAAGTTGATTGTTTGGTTGTTGAAAATGTAAGAATATATATATATGTATATATATATATATATATAAGTTAATTAAAAGTTGTTTGAATAATCTAAATAAAAATGACAATAATAAAAGAATAATTGTATAAGTAAAATGCATTATAAGTATGAAATTATAACTAAAGTGATTTACAATTGTGAAATAAACTTATATATATAAGAAGTGAAACTATATGAATATATTTATGAATATGAGTTATAAATAAAAAAAAAGAATTTAAAGTTAATGGAAATTTACTTTAGAATTGAGAATCTGAAATGGATTTATAAGTGGGAATTTAATTTGAGTAAAACCAAATAATGTTGAAATGGAATATAACTTAAGAGATGTTGAATGAAGTTGATTTTGGTATCAAAGTAAATTAATAAAGTTAAGTGATGGATATGAACTTGAGTTATGTAAATGGAATTCAACGTAAAATGTTTAATGTATTAGCAATTGAATTAATGAATTGAATGTAAATCAATTAAATGTAAATAAATTGATATGAAATAAGGAATGTAAGTGTAATTCATTAAAGCTAATTAAAAGTGATGAACCAAAATGAATGTAAAGTAAAGCAAAGGAATTTGGTTGTAATTAATATACATTGGTTGTTATATGATAGTTAGTTGATTGTATATAATTCATTAAGTATTAATGAAATGGAGTTTATGAAATTGAAAGCTAAAGTAATTGAAATCAAATTGGAAGTTAAGTGAATCTTAAATAGAATTGAATTGTATTTGGAAGTGAACCAACTTGAATATTAATTAGTGAATATAAACTAATTGAAAATGAATGTTAGTAAAAACATCCACTGTTAATGAATCGAATGTGATTAAATTAAAAACCCATTTCATTGAATATTAATGAGAATATGAATGGACATTTATTAGTTATGGATGTTAGTTGAATGCTAGTTGGATGATAGTTGGTTGATGGTTGAATATATTACTTTTACTGCATTTGCTATGTTGGCATATATAGTTATTATGTTGCTATATGTTGTATATCGATACTATTGTCTATATACATGTTTCTCATCTGTTTGTTGAGTGTTTAGTAGGTGCGGATCGTGTTTGCTTCTCATTTGGAGCTCGCTTTCGCGCTATATTAGCCGTATATGCTCGCTAATAATATATAAGGTACATATCTCAGATTAAATATCGTACTTTTACACTTTTTTCCCTACGGGATGCCTCATCACTTGATGAGATGTATATTTGTGATATATATACTGTCATTTTTTTTTTCAGATCGAGCTGCGCAAAGGAGACTCTGGCGAATTTTTCCGAAAATTTAAGGCGTTAGAAAAATTTGGGAATTTTTGAGAAAGTTTGTGAAAACTATAACTTTGATTTGGAGTTGAAAGTTAAACAATAGTAGTTGTTTTTGAAAAGATAACTAAGTTGGATTTAAAAACTTAGTAAAGTTATTGTAAGAAGTTTAACTATGAATTTTGGGAAAGTTAAACACTTAAGAGATTTGAAAAATCTAAATTGAATGGTTTGTTTTGGGAAAATTAATGGATTCTGTAACTTTTTCTTACTTGGTAATTTCGACGACGAAATTCTTTTAAGGGGGAAAGTTTGTAACGGCCCAGAATTTCTATTAATTAAAATTTGTATATTTAATTGATTTTAGATATTAATAAGTGAAATTAAATAAGTCGAATAAATTTTATTTCGAATAATTAGATTTAATTGGATAATTAAATCGATAATTTAATATGTTAAATTTCAGAAATAATTGAAATTTGGGTTAAATATGATTGAAAATGATTTGTAAAATTTTATTTATTCATGGTTAGAATGATGTTATAGAACTTTTAAAATTGAATTTAGAGTTAATTTGTGAAAATTGAATATTTTAATATTTAATCGACTAGTGAAATTAGCCATTTTTCGGACAGTCTCAGAATTGGACGAAACTAGTTCCATTGGATCCATAATAGTTTTTTATTATCGGATTTCAATTTTCATAGCAATCGGAGTTTCCGTTTGACCGTGGCAGCTCGAAACGCATCGAAATTGTTTTAATATTAATTTGGCGGGTTAAAATAGTCATTTTTCAAACAGTCTCGGATTTTGACGAAACCAGTTTCATCAGATTCGTAATGTGATATTATTGTATGGTTTCAAATTTCGTGTCAATCGGATTTACCGTTTGTCCGGGGCAAGCTAAAACGCCTAGAAATTTGATTTACTGATTTAATTTAAAATCGAACGTTTATTGCCATAACTCGCACAGATTATCGAATTAGCTCTCGAAACACGTTCCATTGTGTTCGGAACGCGGGGTAAACCTTAGGAACGCCAACCGGCACGCTTCGTTTGGAGTTTGGAAATTTCGGGATGAATAGTGTTCGTTGAATTTTCTATATAAGCCCCTCCACTCTTCACTTTTGCAAAATTCTAAAAACCCTAGGTCAAACTTCAGAGCCGCCGTTCTAAATAATCAATGGCTGAAACTCTACCACCTTCCCCCTCGTTTATCTCCTCATCCATTGGCTTTCATCCAAATCTTTCAACTAGTAAAACATAGGGGGCAACGAGATCTTCAATCTCAACGGTGATGATCGAATTTGGTGAGGCGAATCAACGGCAATTGGCTCGAGAAGGCCGGTCGTTCAGCATCGTTTTGCATGCAGTAGGGGGGCCGAGCTCTCTGATATTTCCGCCGAGTATAGAGTGTGAGATGGCGAGTTGAATGAAGGGCCTCTGATCGAATTTTAAGCAAGTGATTTGGTCGCGATAATTCACGAAGCGACGGCGGCCGTTGGGTTCATTCTCGTTCGTATGACCTAGGAGAAATGTGACGAAGGAAGAAGGCTTCGTGTGCAGCCATGATTTTTGCAAGCTAGGATATACGGTGGATGATGAATTGAGGTTGAAAATTTAAAATTAAGTTGTAATTAATTTATATAAAAATTGTGTAAACTTATAAATATCATAACTTGTTGATGCGAGGTCGGAATCTGACGAAACCAATTGCATTGCAGTCGTTTTGTTGAGCACTACGCTATGGAATTGGATTGGAGTCGTTTGGAGGTAGTGAGAATTTCAGGTAAAATTAAACGTTCGTTTAATTTTTTTCGAAATAAAAGCTGAAAACGAAATTGAAATCAAGGTGAGAACTTCTCACTCAATCGAATCGGTTTCGATTTTAATTTTAAATAGTTATATTTAAAATTCTTAATTGTATGTTTGAATGATAATTGTTATCTATTGATTGTTAAAATAGACATTATACGCCGTTAGTAAACGGAGGTTATTTATTAAAAACATATACCGCGAATATTTCACAGTACAGTGAAATTGGTACTATTTATGTACTTGGAGTTAATTTCCCGCATTATATAGCGGACGAGACCCTATTGTGCCGTCTATTAAGCGGATAATATTTTAAATCCTATATACCGCGATATTTCGTTTGGAAAGGGAATTGGTATTGTGCTAACATCTTTGGATGTAGGGAAACAGGTTGGAGGGATCCAACTGGATTCCTCAACGGTATTTATTTGATTTTAGATATTGTGATATTTGATTGATTATCATATCGATATATGATGTCGTTGTTGTCGTGATTGACTATTTGGTGTGTAGCATCATTGGGCCAATTTTGGAATTTTAAAAGGATTTTTTTTAAAGTAATTTTGAAAGTACACGTTTATATAATATTTTTGGAATTGATTCATTTTAAATAAATAAACGTTATAATGTTAATGTTATAAAAATTATGATTTTTGAAAAATATAGTTAAAAGTTGATTTTTGAAAATATGGGGTTAATGATTTTATAAAATAGTTTAAATTGGGATTTTTGAATTTATTGTAAAAAGTTTAAATATAGGATTTATGAGATTTGATTATTTTATAAATCAAAAATGATGAAATTATAAAGGAGTTTAAAGGCGTTTTTAAATAATAATATAAATTGATTTATATAAAAGATTTATAAATTGATATTTATAAATTAAAATATTTGAATTATAAAACGAGTTTTTATAAGTGTTAGAATGAAGTGTAAATGAACTTCATAAATGAATGAAATTTATAGAATTATAAACGGTGAAGTTATAAATGGAATTTTATAAGCAGTAGATTTATAAAATTTGTAAAGTTATTAAAAGAATAGTTTTGGGTAAATAAATGAATCTTATAAGTTATAAGATTTATAATTTCGGAAGTTTAAAAGAACGATTTTTTAAACAAATAAATTATAAGTATTTAACTTATAATATGAACCTTTAACATATAATTGAGTGATAAATTGAAATAGGTTAATAAAGGAGATTTATAAAAGGAAGTTGTTATAAAATAAATAGAAATGGAATTTATAAACATTGTTTTATAATTCCGCAAATGGCTTATTTTGATAAGTAAATTGTTATAACTTATTAATGGAGTTATATTCACGTTTTAGACAGTGAATAATTCTTTAAAATAAAATGTATAGAAATGATGAAATTGGTTAACGAAGTATATTCACGTTTTAGACAGTGAATAATCCTTTAGAATAAAATGTATAGAAATGATGAAATTGGTTAACGAAGTATATTCACGTTTTTGGATAGTGAATAATATGTTAAAGAAATTGTTTTGGATGTGATGTTTTAAATAAAATTAAAACGATCTAACGATGTTTTTAAAATGTGTTAAGAATCGAAACCATAGATTTCAACATTCATTGTTGAAATAGACGTTTTCGAGAAATAGAAGGAAATGGTGGACTATAACACTGTTGTTATAGTAAATGATTTCCGAAAGGAAATGTTTTATATAGTATTGGGATTTATATATCTATTTTAATTTCGAATCCCTATACTAGTGATTTTGGGTCGTTGTAATGATGTTTTACGTAACATTCGTTTTGGCCCAAATAAATGTGTTTTAAGAGAATGCTTTCCTTAAAAATGAAATGTATACTTAATCTCGATTTAAGTATATTGATTATTTTCCAAGTGTTGAAAATAAATAGATTTGTGAACAACTTATTATTAATAAGTAAGGAAATGCTTTTCCAATATGAAATAAAACATTTTTGAGAATTTATCTTTGTAAAGATGAATTGAAAATGAATATTAGAAATCGATTTGAAAATCGTATATTCATAGGTATTTTGAAATATAAATTCACTATGGAATTTATAAAAGAAAGGGAAATTGTTTAAAAATAAACGTTGATTTATTTTTGAAGTGTGGGAATTAATTTACGGATTTGGAACGTAAATATAAAGTAAATCGTTAAGGATTTATTTAATTGGTTTAAATGTACCATGTTGAAATGAAAGTATTTCCGCGTAAGGAAAATGTTCGAAATTTGTTTTCAAAAGTGGTAAAGATGAAAAGTGATTTGAAAATTGTTTTCAAATGGTTGAAGTGTAGAAAATATATATCTTGTAAAGATATTTTTGGAAAATAAATAATTTGGAAAATTACTTGGAATCTGGTGATGTTGTGCATATCCATTGATAGTTCAATAGCCGACTATCAATATTTACCTTTAAATAGGTATTTGTTGTGATTTTCTTGAATTTGAATGCCACACTTATTTTTGAATAAGCGCTCACTATTCGGGTTAGCCGGGAAAGGACCTTGGGGTCGTATAACCCATTCCGAATATGTGATACGTCGTTATGAATTACATTTGAAGACCGGTGTTGAAGACCGGATATTTTTGAAAACGGAAGGATTACCGTCGAATGTTTCTGCACTGAATGGCCCCGGTATAGAGATTCCATATGTGATGGGAAGTCCAGACGTGATTAGCGAATATTCGGATTGCAAGGACTTCTTTGTAAGTGCCTTCGGTTCTGTTCGATCCCGGAACAGACTTGTATGGATAGTATGTCTGACATTACAAATTGAGATATAAAGCTGATTTCTTTCAAATACATATCTGTTGGTGGCGAAGAATTTATTCTCTTAGCATTAACACCCTTCTCTGAGACGTATGAGCTCAGAGGTTATGTAGTTGAAGGTTATTAGCAATATACTCCCAATTTGGTAGTGTGATATGCTAAGTGCTGTTGAGCATTTGTTGAATCAAAGCACAGCTTTTGTATAAAGCGTAGCTTTGTGGACGAGACTGCGTCGGACCTCACACCCCGTAAATGGTCAAAACAGGAAGGATGCGGCAAGGTTATTAGGGGGTAGCGCCCCTTTAGTGTATGTCATTCCTTCTGGATAGAGGTGGTATCATGGTATGGAGCCCAGATACTTAACCTATGTTGTTGCTGCAAACTTATTACTTTGTGGTTGTTGGAAATCGAGGATCCTCGGATGTAGATCGGTTACGATCGGGGGATGGCATATTCGTGTCAGTAGTTACCCAGTTAGGGGTAACCCCGACCTTGTGTTGGCAGAGATCCGGTTTGGTTCTCGGGACATCATTCCAGAGGCGTTTCCATGTGGCAATGGAAAGTTCCTTGGCCCGACCATTTGTTGGAAATCCAAAGAAACAATACGAGCCTTGTACGGTTTTAGTTGTAGAACCTGCCATTTAATATGGTAGCTATAGTAGGCATAATTTAATGGTACCTATGCTGGCTAAGATTTATATTCTACTTTCGAATTTTTTTTCTACACTATGCACTAATAATAATATAAAAAATGATTTGATTTTGCGTAGTAAGCATCTTTGACTATCATAAGGAGAAATCTCCCCCATGTCTGCGTTTGCATTGTGTGTGTGCCGGGAGGCCTTATGGTAGTTTCATTTTTTTAAAAGCATTGCGAATCTATTTTAAAATTATCCTGTACTTTGTTTTAAAAATAAATTGTTTTAGTTCTCACACCAGTCACATGACTGACTCGGAGTTTATTGTTTTCCTTCCTAAACTCTGGGTGCCCACCAATTTCCACACGGGCAGTCTAGAGTTAGTTTATCAGGATATTCTGGAATTCAGGAGTTGCTGGATGCAAGTTGGATGGCATGGCGCATTCACTAGTATATAGTATTTCTTTTCCGCTGTTTTTTGTTTGTTGTTGTTGTAAACTCTGATAATGTAACGTAATGTGATGTAATGTAATAACTGATATAGTTCTTTGTTTAAATATTATTCGTTTATCTATTATATATTGTTCCACTGTGATTGTGAGATTCCAATATTGTTCTGTTGTTTTCTTTCTGCTCTGTTCTATCTTTTCTCTCTTCTTCTATCTTTTTCTTTTTTTTAATCCTAAGAATTCGTATTTCCGTTCATCTTGAGTTAATCAATGGAGATTAGTGTCTATTCAAGGAGTACGGATTTGCGGGTCCTCACACCGATACATGGATGACCTCGATAAAGGACTATCTACTTGCTAGAACCCTACCAACTGACCGAAATTAATGTAAGAAGCTCCTCTGTAAGGCGCCACAATTCATGATATAGGATGGGATACTCTATCGAAGGGGATTCTCTACCCCCTTCTTTGGTGGGTAACCGATGATGAAACAAGATGAATCCTAAAGGAATCACATGAAGGCGAACGCGGAGGCCACACTTGGGGCAGACACTGGCAAAGAAAGTCCTTAAATACGGATACTTCTGGCCAACAATAAATCATGACACCGTAGATCAAGCTAGAAGATGCGATCGATGTCAAAGATTCAACAAAATAAAGAGAACTCCTTTAACGGAACTAATACAAATGGTCATCCCATGGCCATTTGCGATATGGGGGATCGATCTGATTGGTGTCCTGCCAATAGCTAAAGGAGGAGCCAGATATGATATAGTTGCCATAGATTATTTCAAAAAATGGGCAGAAGCGGAACCGCTGACCACCATAACCACAAAGAAAGTTATTAACTTTGTCACTAAAAACATCATTAGCAGGTTTGGTGTGCCGTAAAAAATCATCACTGACAATGGAACCCAATTCGAAAGTGCCAAGTTCGAAGACTACTATAGGCGCTTTCAAATCAAAAAAAGCTTTTCTGCAGTGGCTCATTCGCAAGAAAACGGGCAAGTGGAAGCAATAAACAAGATCATCAAATCCACCATCAGAAAGCGATTAACAAAAGCATAAGGAAATTGGGTTGACGAACTTCCACTCGCATTATGGGCATACAGGACAACACACAAAGCGGCAACTCATCACACTCCATTCGCCCTAGCATATGGTTCAGAGGCAATGATTCCAATCAAATTAGAAGTCCCTTCACACTGAAGGCAGAATTTCAATCACAAGAAAAACGAATAGCTCATACTCAAGTTGCTAGACATGGTCGATGAATATAGAGAAGAAGCACAGTTGAGAAATGCAGCCCAGCAGAAAAGGGTCACGATACTTTAACGCCGAAGTGCATAGTCAAACCTTTGAGGTTTGAGATCTTGTGCTAAAGCGAGTTAACCCCGTTCTGGGGCCTTCGGAAGGGCCATATATCGTTAATCAAAATTTCAAGGGCGGGACTTTCAAACTGACAACCGTTGACGACATTGCAATTCCCAGAGCTTGGAATAGCGGATCGCTCCACCGTTATTTCATTTAATAAGCTAATTTATGTATTCCCTACTTTTTAGTAATTAAGCCATCCCGGAAATGCCGGAGGCATTATAAATAGGAAAGGAATCTGCCATGCTGTCTTTAATAAAATTCAACTTGCGTTTTCAAATCGACAAAACCGTATCCATATTAAATACTCGCCAGGTCGACGAAGCAAATCGACTCAAACCGTTGGATCGGCAAAAGCCGATCCCTGCCTCTCAAAAACTGGTGCTTCCTCAGCAGCACCGGGAGGTAAAAAATAACTCCACGCTATTTCCGAAAATAGGCAACGCCGGGAGCGCCTAAAAAACTAATGCCTCGCGTTGCCCGAAGATAGGTAACGCCAAGGGACACCTAAAAGACTAACTCCACGCGTTGCCCAGAGATATGCCACGCAGAGGAGCATGAAACTGAAACTCCTCGCATAGCCCGGAGATAGGCAACACTGAGGAACATCAAAATCCATGCATCTCGTAAGCCGTGCATTCAAACTGAAAATCCTCGCGTTGCCTAGAGATAGGCAACATGAAGTATTATCAAAAGCCACACATCTCGTAAGCCGCGCTTTCAAACTAAAACTCCTCGCGTTGCTCGGAGATAGGCAATGTTAAGGAGAATCAAAAGCCACACTTCTCGTAAGCCGCGAATTCAAACTGAACTCCTTACATTGCCTGGAGATAGGCAGCATCAAGGACTATCAAAAGCCACGCATCTTGTAAGCCGCACGTTAAAATTGAAATTCCTTGCGTTGCTCGAAGATAGGCAACATCAAGGAGTATCAAAAGCCACGCATCTCGTAAACCATGCATTCAAACTGAGACTCCTCGTGCTGCCGAGGAACATCAAAAACAAACTCCTTACGCTGCCCGGAGATAGGCAATGCCGAGGAACATCAAAAACAAACTCCTTACGTTGCCCGAAGATAGGCAACGCCAAAAAGCACTAAAAACAAACTCCTCATGTTGATCGAAGATAGGCAATGTCGAGCAGCATCGAAAAAAAACTCATCGCATTGCTCGAAGATAGGCAACACCAAGGAGCATCGAAAACAAACTGCTCGCGTTGCCCAAAGGTAGGCGACGCCGAGGAGCATCGAAAACTAACTCGTCGTGTTGCCTAGAGACAAACGACACCGAGAAGCATCGTAAACCAGCCTTTTGCATTGCCTAGAGATAGGAAATGCTGAAAAGCATCCAAATTTACACTCCCTATGTCACTCGAAGATGGGCGATGTCAAGGAGCACCGAATGCCGCGTACTACACAAGCAGCGTGCTAAATCTCAAAACAATAGCCCCTCGCATGACCCGAAGATGGGCAACACCGAGGAGCATGAGAAACCTCATGCTTATAGTCAGGAATAATTGGTGCTAGAAGGATGACACTCAATGATTGACAATACATACCCTTGCATAAATTGCATACTTGCCTGAATACCGAAACTGAGGCTACGTACTTAAGTCGCAAAACTTCTGAGGGAAAGAAAATCAAGTTGTAACTTAGCTAAATTTTCAATAAAGATTATCTAAAACGTAAGTCATCGGTAACTAGAAAATTGTTTGAATCAAACAACCTTATAAACTGGGGTGCATACACTTGTACGGAGACAGAAAGACAGAAGCATGTAAAAACTACGTTCACAAGTTCTGTTACTCCAGACAACGTCAGGTTTTAGATTTTTTTGAAGTTTTATGAATTTATAACAAAAATTCTCTAAGTTCTGTCAATTTTTAAAGTTCTATTAGCTTCCAAAGTGATGACAATCTATAAGTTCTATTACTTCGAATGAAGGGCTTTGACTAAAATCAAAGAAGTATAAGAGTATGAAATGAAACAAGCACAAGTACCACTACAGGAAAATGTTCTTTTCTTAGCACTAATTGTCAGCGTTTCTTCCGTAAGTGCTGACAATAGTGTTTTGAAAAATAAAAATGAAAGTGCGAACACTGTTTAAAATAACCCGCTTCATTTTCAGATTTATTTCATTACGGGGTTACTTTGCGTCCCTTACTTTCTTCCTTCTCCCCTTCTCTTCACGCAAAGTAAGAAATCAGCAAAATCCTTAATCCTCGCTAATTTCACCCGCACCCAAAATCTTATATCCTCCCCTAATTTAGACCTAATTAAAATTTGAAATATACATCAAATGTTCATGAAATCATGAATTAGTTTGTCCCCCAATTTCACCTACGGTATCCAATTCAGTTGAGCCCTAAGACCCCTTAAATCCGTCCTTGGAAAACATTAGAACATGACCCTAAATTCTCGTTCACTCAATAACTAAGAGCATCTATCATTAAAGAATTCCTAGTTGATTGCCTTTAAAAGCTCAATATGAGGTAATTTATTTAACCTTCAGATGCATCATTTGAAATTACATTTTTTTTATTGTTATGTAAGTCATTGTGTTTTAATTGCAATCAATATATTTATGCTATGATATCTAATATGATAAATGATTAATTTTAGGTAATTTATTTCAGGTAATTGAGATATTTGTTAAGATAAATTGAGATATCCACTAAGCTATGTGACTCAATTTAGTTAATTATGTCTACCAATTATTACATAATAATCTGCCCATGGAATGAACCTACTGTAGGTTAAATGACCATGGAAAAGAAAAGGAAAATCCTAGAGTACGTATTTGTTTTAATTTGGAAGTATACTTATGCATCAATTGGAATTTTGTTTGTGCATATTTAATAATTTGAATAGGTGTTGTGTGTGTTTAAACTACAGTAGCAAATATTACACCAAGCGAAATGATCCAAATATGGGGAGAAAATGAAAATGGGACAAATTATCACCCCCTCCACTTTCTGTATTCTGTGCTAATTAAGTATGTAAACAAAAAATTGAAAAATAAAATATGTTTGTAATGCATGATTAACTTGGTAATTTACTCCAACTTATGGTGCAAAAGTTAAATTATAAGTATTTGTAGTCATTATGTTCCTTCCAATTAGTACACAAAGACACACTTCAGAACTATGGCGATTCTAGAGTTTTCTTAATCGTTATTCATAGCACAACATAAAAGTAGAAATAAGGTCTAGTTTAGGGTTATATTAGCATCATTCACTCCCTTTTGAACCGTTGTTCTAATCCTATTTATTTCGGTCAGCGACCCTTCACTCTGCATGAAGCAGTGGCAAGGCGATAATGGAAATTAATGAGCGCATAAGCTAAGGAATAGGTGGGTTGATTGCTGATGCATGGACCCTTGTGGAAGAAGCATGTGTTGAAACTTAGGTGCTCTTAGATTTTTAGAAAATGGCAATGAAATTCAGTTTTACTACATGTGTTACTCATTGACTTTGAACTTGTTTTTATCAGAATCACAGGTTTCACATGGTGCACATGTGATAGTGTAGCCTAGAACACAAGTTCTATATGATCTTGCTCTTCGTTTTGGAAAAGCTGATGAAGAATCAATGGTAATTATTGCTACAGTTTTATTTTTAAACATTTTTCTTTGCTATACAAATAGTGCTATAGAATATCAAAATGCGCGTATGACACATAGTGTGTGCGTATTCACTAGCGATTCAAATTACATGCATTTGTGCGTGCTAGTAACTTGAATGTTCTCTTCTGAACCACAACACGTTTTCTAATTATTATGATCTCTTACACAGTCCAACCTTTTGGAGTTTCACTTTTGATTGCTGGTCATGAGGAAAATGGACCAAGTTTGTAAGTTTATCTCTTTCTTTTTTGTTGTTTTGTCTTCTTTATTTTTATGTTTATAAAGTTATGATATTCTGACTATAATGTACTCATAAGACTTCTATCATTCATATAGAATAAATAAAGCTGAAAGCAATATTCATAAGTTGGTTTCTTGGTCTTTAGTTATCATTATGTTCTGGAAAAAATGAGACATAAGACGTCTCTGATTCTACCGGTAATATGGTGAACTTCTTGCTATATAGGACAGCTGATTTATTTAATCAACTTTATCTTTTTTGTATGACAGGTAATCTCTCTTTTTTACTATGGTTGTCCTTTTACGTTTGTATATGTTTGATCGTCCTTTCTCCTATTATGCTTAGGTGGTTTCTTGTTGCTTTTCTTATTGGCTTTTTTGATGATTTTATGAGATTATATATGATTCAGTACAAAAACATATGCAGTCTCTAGGGTCATTATGATGCTATTCTACTTTGTATTCATTAAAATTTTTTAGTTCTATCCTTGCTAACTGAGTTTTGGGTGATAATCCGATATATTATTACTATTAGGGAAATTGTTCTAATGAGATGTTTTGAACTCTAAACAATGATAATCTTTAACATCCTAATCAATGTATCATTATTTTCAGGGGAAAGAAAATCCATGTAATGTTGTCAAGTTAATTACTAACATATAATGCACGTTATATGCCACACACAAAAATTTCTAACATTACAAAATTTTGAATTGTTTCGGGAACTTTTAATTGTTAAAAATTACATTCAAATCGATTATTAAATTGGAAGAGGGAAGAAAAGCACCTTTTTTAGTTTGTGATTATAAGAGGATTAAAGTTTGAATAATTCAAAACTTTTTGTAGATGATACATAACATATAAAGAGAAAACTATTGTGTTAAAAAAATAAAAGTAAAAAGAAGAAGAGATCTAAGAAAATATACTTATTGCTTAAAATATAGTTTTAAAGGAGTTAGCATTTCTAAAATTAACTAAGGATTTATGAAATTAACCTATATGATAAGAACATTATATCTACAAAAAATTAGCAAACTTTGAGATTTAAAAACAAACATTATATTATGAATATTATGTAGTTTGTACAAATAAAGAACACAAAATATTAGGTGTTCAAAATAAGATACATTTATGTAGTTTTGGTGATCTTCTCTACCTGATATTTTCAACACTGTGAAACGTCCGGTAGATTTTTGTTGCACTTGTTTTAAGGAATTTTGATTCAAATTTTTGATTACGTTATCAATTTTTTAGGTTGATGTGATTTTATTATTTGTTATATTTTATAATACAAATTTAATTAATGATTTGGAAGGCTACATTTATAATATATAGAAGGCTTCAAGTTCAGATAAGAATAATAGGATGTAGTACATAATAAAGTCATTTTCTTTACAGAAATAATACACAGGAATAGTTTGGATAATTGGAGACAAATGGAAAACATAAAACAAAGTAACAATACATATACATGATGAAACTTACCTTTTTACCCCTATCAAATACAAAGAACAAATTTTAATAAAAGAGCATACCTGTATTTAAATAAAATATCTTTTTATGTAATAATAATGTCTTATCTTGATATGTATTAAATGAACCTCATGTGTTTAATGGACACACTACCATATCTAACTTGATACAAAATTGGAGAAAATGTAGTTTAGATTAGATAGCCCAAACCCAGACATGAAGCAAACATACTAAACTGTAATCCAGACAGAAGTATTAACTATCTTAGAGGATCCGAACTCGTGGATTTGACAACATTTGACTTGCAACATCTAACCTGAAGTTTGTAATAAGTGTATTACTGATATTACAGTATAATCAACTAGTACTGAAATCAAGGAAGATAAACTTGGAAGATAGCAAAAGATTAGAACAAGTAAGGCTAACCTTGTAATACATGTCCATAATTCAACTGAAGCACATAAACATCCATCTACATTTACACCACATTTGTTTTCATCAATCACTTCATCAATGGCTATTTCATAATTGTTGGGAACTGAGTTGATGATGTTTTGATGACAACAACCTTATATAGTTATTATACTTTACTTTATAACATATACACTAACATTTCCATATATATATGTGTGTGTGTGTGTGTGTGTGTGTGTGTGTGTGTGTATGTATATAGGAAGTATATGCAGGTATCATCGAAGACTGATCAGTATAAAGACTCAAGCATCAAGATGAAGATTAGAGATTCAAGATTCAAGACTCTAGAGAATCAAGATTTCAAGATCTCAAGATAAGTGTCTAGTATTTTGTTAAAACTTCATAATAGCACTCTCATCTTTCTTCTAATTTTCTTTTGGGATGAAACCCAATTTCTATCGAAACCAGTGGCTTACAAACCCACGACAAGTAGCTTACAAACCTACGACAAGTGGCTTACAAACCCACGAAAATCAAAATCATTTAAACTACTTTGTACAAGTTCTTGAGTCCTATGGAGGAGCTCTGTAGGAAGGTTCTTGCAATTTCAGTTTGAATAGATTTTTCAAAATGTTTTTAAATCTGTTTTCAAAATGTTTTAGCTTTCAAAATCATGTTTTCAAAAATATTTTCAAACTTTGTTTTAGCCTTGAAATATTCCTCTATTCTGATTTTAAAAACTTCTATTTTTAAAACATCAAAACTTATTCTGATTTTAAATATTACTTATATAATTGACGGTCTATATCAATTATATATATATATATATATATATATTTAAAATAATGTTTTATATTCATTCTCTATCTCAAAATATTATTTAAACACTTTACTTTGCTTCAGAGAAGTTTCAACTTGTTTTAAATTCAATTGTCTTTACAAAACAACATCTCTATAATTTTGAACTAAGGGATGTCGACATAAGGGGATACCCCATGTCGACATGGTGACAGTTGGATTCAAAATTCAATTTTCAAAAGAAGTGTCCATTCGTTCGAAAACCTTTCGCCAATGGTTATGACTGTTGTGCATCTATATAAAGGCTTCCAAAACGAATTTTTTTAACAACTACTTTCTTATTTTTCTTCGCTCTTTCTTCTCCACCATTCCATATCCATAAAACTTCATATTTTCAAGATCGTGCCATCATTCTACCAAATTCTCAATAGGAAATCATTTAGATACTCTCTCTATTTGATTCTCCATCATTCTACTAAAGATCAAAGTGCTATTCAGAGTTATATGATCAATTTGTATTCAAAAAGTCCATAGAGTCTATCCATTCAAAAGGATTGTTATTAAGAAGTATTAGGGTGATCTTGTGTCCCGTAAATCAAGAGAGTTTACCCTAGACTCGGAGATAGAAGGGTTCCTCAAGGCCTTAGAAATTGAGGGTTGTAATTTGGATATTGGCTTATAAAAATCTGTATAAGGATATTGCCTTGGTGCAGGACTGGATGTAGGAGGATTCCAAACCAGTGTAAAATCCGGTGTGTTCTTTCCTTTTACTCGCTTTACTTAACTATTTGCATTTGCTATATGTTCTGTGATCATTCTTTGTTAGAATTCTGTTTAGATTTGTGTTGAAAGTTTTAATTTAGTCATATAGTTCATATATTCTTTAAAACACTATTCACCCCCCCTCTAGTGTTATTTTTGCCTTAAGATCCTTAATCTGCATCCCTAACAATTGGTATCAGAGCATTGGTTTTCATTTTTTTTCATAATCTGAAACTTGAAAAATATAAAAATGGCATTTTTGGAAAATTGTGTTAAAACTGTTTTGAATCTATGCATTTCATCAAAGTATCATAAGTCTGCATATAGTTATTTTGAAAAATCAAGTTATCTACCAAATTGGTGTGTTATGCAGGGACATACATGTTATATGGCTTTTGACGAATCAACACCCAATGGACAAACTGTGCAAATTGAGAAAGATAAATGGATACTTGATAGTGGCTGTTCGAGGCACATGACTGGAAATCCCAAGATACTCAAGGACATTACTTATCGAGATGGTGGATTAGTCAATTTTGGTGACAACTCTAAAGGATATGTGGTTGGCGTCGGCAATGTCGGAAACTCTAAAACATTACTTATTTCTGATGTTTTATTAGTTAGGAACTTAAAACATAATCTGCTTAGTATAAGTCAACTTTGCGATAAAGGTTTTAAAATTAAATTTGGAAAAGATAAATGTCACATTGAAGATGATAAGTCTAATATTATTTTTGAAGGTATTAGGAAGAAAAATATTTATATCCCTAGTATGAAAATTTCAAATGATAATCTACGTCTTTTGGCTAATACAAGTGACCCTTGGATTTGGCATAAAAAGATTTGGCCATTTGAATTTCAAATTATTATCTAGGATATCAAAACTTGACTTAGTTAGAGGTCTACCCAAGTTAAACTTTAAAGTAGATAGTATTTGCGATGCTTGTCAATTAGGAAAATTTAAGAAAAGTTCATTTAAATTAAAAGATGCTATTTCTACCTCTAGTCCTCTAGAATTACTTCATTTAGATTTATTTGGTCCATCTCAAGTTCAATCAATTAACCGTAGTAAATATGTTTTTGTTATAGTAGATGATTATTCAAGATATACTTGGACAATCTTTTTAAAACATAAAAGTGATGCTTTTGAAATATTTAAAAACTTTTTCTAAAAGAATTCAAAAAAAAACATTCTTTCAAAATTAAAACTATTCGAAGTGATCACGGTGGTGAATTTGAAAATGAAAATTTTGAGAATTTCTGTACTCAAAAGGGAATTACTCACAACTTTTCATTTCCAAGAACTCCATAACAAAACGGAGTAGTAGAACGTAAGAATAGAACGATTCAAGAGTGTGCTCGTACAATGCTTTCTGATAGTAATTTACCTAAACATTTTTGGGCTGAAGCAGTTGCTGCAGCTTGTTATACATTAAATAGAATTTTAATTAGACCATTAACAAATAAAACTCCATATGAATTACTTTATAATAAGAAACCTATAGTTTCTTATTTTAAAGTCTTTGGGAGTTAATGTTTTATACTTAATACAAAAGATAATTTAGATAAATTTGAACCAAAAGCTGATAAAGGATTCTTTATTGGTTATTCTAATAGAAGCAAAGCATTTAGAGTTTTTAATTTAAAAACTAATACTATTGAAGAAACTATGCACGTATCTTTTGATGAAAATCTTAAAGATATTGTACAAATAGATGATGAAGAAGATTTTATAAATTTAAATCAATCTAATGAAACTATTAGTGAAATAAATCAACCTAATAAAAGATTTAAAATATCAAAAGATCATCCTATAGAAAATGTGTTAGGAAATATTGAATCTGTAGTAAGAACTAGAATCAATTAAGTAGTATGAGTAATGTAGCCTTTATATCAACAATTGAACCTAAAAATCCAAATGAAGCATCGTCTGATGATTCATGGATTCTTGCTATGCAAGAAGAATTGAATCAATTTACCAGAAATGATGTATGGGAACTTGTTCCTAAACCTGAGGATAAAAGTATAATTGGAACTAAATGGGTTTATAAAAATAAAATGAATGAACTCGGTGAGGTCGTAAGAAATAAAGCTCGTTTAGTCGCGCAAGGTTATTATCAAGAAGAAGGAATTGACTATGATGAAACCTTTGCCCCCGTAGCAAGATTAAAAGCTATAATAATTCTACTTGCTTTCGCTAATTATAATAATTTCAAATTATATCAAATGGATGTTAAAAGTGCTTTTCTAAATGGTTTTGTAAAAGAAGATGTTTATGTTGAACAACCTCCACTTTTTGAAGATGATAAATTTCCAAACCATGTATACAAGTTAAAGAAAGCTCTATATGGTCTAAAGCAAGCTCCTAGAGCCTGGTATGAAAGACTAAGATCTTATTTACTTCAATCTGGTTTTGAAATTGGTAAAGTAGATACAACACTTTTTATTAAAAGAAATAATCAAGATATTCAACTGGTTCAAATATATGTAGATGATATAATCTTTGGATCAACTAATAACATAATGAATAAAGAATTTTCAGATATAATGACTAAAGAATTTGAAGTGAGTCAGATGGGAGAATTAAGCTTCTTCTTAGGGCTTCAAATTAAACAACTAGAAAATGGAATCTTCATAAGTCAAGAAAAATATGCTAAAGACTTAATCAATAAATTTGGTTTAAGAACCTCTAGTGGGAAACCAACTCCAATGTCAACAAATGTAGGTTTAAGTAAAGAAGATAAATCAAAAGATATTGATCAAACTTTATATAGGGGAATGATTGGTTCACTACTCTACATAACAGCGAGTAATCCTGATATTATGCATAGTATTTGTCTCTGTGCAAGATACCGATCACGACCTAAAGAAACTCACTTAAAAGCTGTTAAAAGAATTTTAAGATATGTAAAATACACTTTAGATTATGGTTTATTTTATTCTAAAAATAATACTTTTGATTTAATATCATATTGTGATGCTGATTATGCTGGTTGTAAATCAGACCGAAAGAGTACAAGTGAAACTTGTCACTTTCTAGGACATTCACTGGTTTCCTGGTTCAGCAAGAAACAAAATACTATTTCCTTGTCAACAACTGAAGCAGAGTATATATCTGCTGCTCTGGCCTGTTCACAAGTCATATACATGCAACAAACTTTAAAAGATTTTAGAATCAATATAAGTAAATCACCAATATATTGTGATAATACTAGTGCAATAAATCTATCTAAAAATCCAACTCATCATGCTAGAACTAAACATATTGATATAAGACATCATTTTCTTAGAGATAATATAACTAAAGAAATAATAATTCTAAATTATATAAATACTGAAAAACAAATTGCTGATATATTAACTAAACCATTAACCGAAAAGAATTTTACTAAATTTAGAAGAGAATTAGGTATTTGTTCAAAATCTGAAATATAAAATAATATAATATAATAATCAATAAAAATTCAAAATAAAAATTACACTTTTTGAAGAACATGTCGACATGCCCCATCTCATGATGTCGACATACCCAACAAAAATTTGAAAATTGAATTTCCCTCCAAAGTTAGTTATTTGGTTATATATCTATTTATTTCGTTTTCTCTCCTCTTTCTTCACTATATTCTCTGTGAATAACTTCTCAAACAATAAAATAATGGCCTCCTCTTCTACTAATGAACCCACTTCACCCACATCTCCTCATTCTGGTCCATTTCAACGAACTACGCATGCTCGAGTGATCAAATTGCAAGAGAAGGTGAAAGATATCCTTCAATTGATGACTGAAATTCAAGTAAGTCAACTTAGGATGGCTAGAGAACAACAAAGGCAAGGGAATATTATTAGGAATGTACAAAAATTCCTTATGGATAACCGTACAAATCCTATTAATATTGAAGACTCTTCACAAGCCATGAAATCCGAGGAAGAAGAACCTATGAAGAACCACAAGAAGACCAAGAGGAAGATCAACCTTTACCTCAACCCGAAGTCCCTATGAATACGGACGAGAGCGTTATTTGCGTTGGTGAGATCCTTGTTGATACTAATGGAAACATAATTGAATAACGTGGAAACTTTTGTCTCCACTACCCCAATTGTTTGATTCATAAGTCTCCTATAGTTAAGGATCGCCATTAAAGCGTACTTTCATTTTATTCTTTGTTTTAAATTGTTTTGTTTGTTCGTGTTTATGTATGTTCTTATATATGTTGTAATAACTAAAATGTGTTCACTTATACTCATTGTTTCATGCTTGTTATATACATATTATTTTTTCATACTAATCATTCTTGAATTCTTAAGTAGTTAATAGTTTTGTTGATGACAAAGGGGGAGAAAGTTATAAAAATATAAAGTTATAAAAATATATGTGCTTGGTGTAAGAGGGAGTCATGGAGTAAGGGGAAGTTGTAGTTTTAAGAAGAAATCACGGAGTAAGGGGGAGTTATGGTATGGTAAGAATATTTTATAAATAAAGGTTGTTATCATCAAAAAGGGGAAGATTGTTAGGAACTGAGTTGATGATGTTTTGATGACAACAACCTTATATAGTTATTATACTTTACTTTATAAAATATATACTAACATTTCCATATATATATATGTATATAGGAAGTATATGCACGTATCATCGAAGACTGATCAGTATAAAGACTCAAGCATCAAGATGAAGATTAGAGATTCAAGATTCAAGACTCTAGAGAATCAAGATTTCAAGATCTCAAGATAAGTGTCTAGTATTTTGTTAAAACTTCATTATAGCACTCTCATCTTTCTTCTAATTTTCTTTTGGGATGGAACCCAATTTCTATCGAAACCAGTGGCTTACAAACCCACGACAAGTAGCTTACAAACCTACGACAAGTGGCTTACAAACCCACGAAAATCAAAATCATTTAAACTACTTTGTACAAGTTCTCGAGTCCTATGGAGGAGCCCTGTAGGAAGGTTCTTGCAATTTCAGTTTGAATAGATTTTTCAAAATGTTTTTAAATCTGTTTTCAAAATGTTTTAGCTTTCAAAATCATGTTTTCAAAAATATTTTCAAACTTTGTTTTAACCTTGAAATATTCCTCTATTCTGATTTTAAAAACTTCTATTTTTAAAACATTAAAACTTATTCTGATTTTAAATATTACTTATATAATTGACGGTCTATATCAATTATATATATATATTTAAAATAATGTTTTATATTCATTCTCTATCTCAAAATATTGTTTAAACACTTTACTTTGCTTCAGAGAAGTTTCAACTTGTTTTAAATTCAATTGTCTTTACAAAACAACATCTCTATAATTTTGAACTAAGGGATGTCGACATAATGGGATACCCCATGTCGACATGGTGACAGTTGGATTCAAAATTCAATTTTCAAAAGAAGTGTCCATTCGTTCGAAAACCTTTCGCCAATGGTTATGACTGTTGTGCATCTATATAAATGCTTCCAAAACGAATTTTTTTTAACAACTACTTTCTTATTTTCTTCACTCTTTCTTCTCCACTATTCCATATCCATAAAACTTCATATTTTCAAGATCGTGCCATCATTCTGCCAAATTCTCAATAGGAAATCATTTAGATACTCTCTCTATTTGATTCTCCATCATTCTACTAAAGATCAAAGTGCTATTCAGAGTTATAGGATCAATTTGTATTCAAAAAGTCCATAGAGTCTATCCATTCAAAAGGATTGTTATTAAGAAGTATTAGGGTGATCTTGTGTCCCGTGAATCAAGAGAGTTTACCCCAGACTCGGAGATAGGAGGGTTCCTCAAGGCCTTAGAAATTGAGGGTTGTAATTTGGATATTGGCTTATAAAAATATGTACAAGGATATTGCCTTGGTGCAGGACTGGATGTAGGAGGATTCCGTACCAGTATAAAATCCGGTGTGTTCTTTCCTTTTACTTGCTTTACTTTACTATTTGCATTTTTTATATGTTCTGTGATCATTCTGTGTTAGAATTCTGTTTAGATTTGTGTTGAAAGTTTTAATTTAGTCATATAGTTCATATATTCTTTAAAACACTATTCACCCCCCTCTAGTGTTATTTCTGCCTTAAGATCCTTAATCCGCATCCCTAACAATAATCACAAAATCAATGATGTTTAATGATACTAAATTATAATAGCCCACATTTGCATTTATTGTTTTGGTTAGGGGAAGTATGGCATCATCAGGATGGTAATGGGACTAGAGTGTGATAAACCTATGATGGCTTTCATTGATAAGGATTATGTTGAGATGAATGAATATCCTATTACCACTGAGCTCCAGGTTTTTTCGTTTCGTTTAATATATGTAATAATATATTATTATACAAATTTAAGTTATCAAAAGAAAATTCATCTATACAGGTTCAGCTGAACTATCAAATCCTAATAAATCCAAAGTCCATTTTTCATTATTGGTAATAGTCAAAGTTAGGAGCAGTGGATCCTTGCTGAAGCTGCAGTATCGATCATAAATGACTAGAGATAAAACATGAGCGAAAAGATGACTGAAAAGAACAAAAAATCGGCTGCATTTCAATGAGATAGAAGATGTGGGTCTGGCACAGCGTATTGAGGCAGAAAACTGGAAAAAGACATAAACATGGTGAAGTAGAGGTCTGAATCCGTGGAATTGAGATATTTAGGCCAATGCTCTGTTAGTTAAAGCTTGAAAAAGCAGGGGGTCTGAAGCCACCGACAGAGATCACAACATGTTAGCTGAAGCTTGTCGGCTTGGCTACAGTTTCTAAGTAATATTTGAGTACAACCATGGAAAAACAGTGTTGGTGTGTAGAGATATGAATCAAAAGTATGGAACAGAGGGAGAAACTAGGATTATCAAGTCAGAAGCAAAAGTAGACAGTACAAAGAAACTATTTTTGCAATGGATAAAGGTAAGGTATTTTTTATGTTATTAACATTTATAAATTTTAAATGGCACAAAAACATTTGCATATGTTAGTTTTGAAATTATGTTGTGTTATCATTATTGTAGATTGAAATAGAAAACCAAGATGTTGGGCATGATGATTTGAACGACATTTTAGGGCAGCTTAAGGGCAGGTTTTAACTTTTACTTACTATCTTTTCATTATTCATTATATTTATTGTTTATTATAGCTGATATTTTAAAGCAAATGGTAGATATATGCATGCAAATTTTGCATGTCAATACTCTGGTATGTTATAAAAGCAACTTCCCATGCTGGTGTATTAGTTCTATTTCTATTGTTTAGACAGTCAGACTAAGTAAATAAATAGATTTTTTTATTTGAAGAAACCACAACATCGTCATCAAAACCAGGTTCTTTAAACAAAAAATAACACCGCCAAATAGTACATATATTATTTATGTTCTCTCTCAACTCTTCATTAGTAGATAACCCAACTCCATATAAGAACACTCATATTATCATAAATCTTCTCTTCAAGCTTTTGTTTCTTTAGATTCCTCTACCACCTTCACTGCGGGTGGATGCAACACAATAGCACCATATGCTCCAACTCTGCAAAGAAGTACATCGTATGCTCCAACTGTTTATCGGACATTACAGCCTTAATGAAGCGGACAAGAAATACGTACGACGCCGAGACAGTTAAAGTCCATTCAAGTTTGTTTAGAATCAATTTCTCCATGCCTAGACTCTGCTCTTAGTTGTAAGCTCGATCAGATATGGTAATGAAATCCTCAACCCAAGGAGCCCAAATCTCCTCATACTTGGAAGCAATTAGCATCTAGCTAATACCTACAAGCTGTAGTTCTCTTCTAATAACCTTCTCCATTGATAGATACTTATCGATGATGTAAAAAGTGAGATAGAGTGTCTCTACATCAGTCCAAACGTGCAGTGCACTTCTATTAACCAATGTCCCAATATCGCCCTCATCTTCTCATTGATCTCGACTTGTGTCTCCATGTAATGGAAAGGCATGAATGCATTCTCTGCATGCTTGTAAAACTTTTAAAGATCCTAAACATAGTCCACAACATCCAATTGGTCCCCTACATCTTATGCATCAATATCGGGAATTGTATTCTTGGGTTTCTTGGTAATCTCACAAGCGGCCTTGTACGAGCTGATAGCACTTGGCTTATATTTTTACTTTCTTCTTTCTACTCTTCTTGCTTCCTGATCTCTCTCTAACCTTTTCAACAATAATTGGACTAATCTTAATCATAGCAGTAGGTTTTGGATTGACTGCCACCTTCCCTTTATCTTCTTTGATGCAAACAGCAGGCTTAGGATTGACTGCCTCTTTCCTTTTATCTTCTTTGATGCAAACAGTAGGCGTAGGATTTGCTACCTCCTTTCCTTTGTCCTCTTTTATGCAAACAATAGGCTTTGTATTGACTAATGTCTTGCCTCTATCTTCTTTGGTGCAAGCTTTTCTTACTTCTCTTTCGCCATTTACATTTCCAGGTTTCTTATTAGGAACAGCTGCAGCTTGAGCACTAGCAAGGAGTTGAGCACCAAAACCTCTTGCAATAGACCTGGTAATCTTAATATGTGGCCTTGCTTCCAATACATTGCCAATATCTCCTAATGCTCTACGATTTTTTCCATTTGGGACTGGGGCAACATCTTTCTTTCCCTTCTTGGTAAAAATTCAACCTTTTTCAACTGCTAAGGACCCGCAACTTGGTTCTTGGTAGTCAGGGCTTATGCTTAATAGTACTCTCTAGGTTGATTGTTTGAAAAGATAAAAAGAGAAGAAAAGAGAGAGAATGTTGATTCTCTCTAACTCTCTTCTCTATGATTTATACTAGTACAAGATCAATCCCCCCTTTTCAAAAGGGATTTTCTAATAGGAGAAAGAGGAGCCACGTAAAAAAGATTTCTATAAATAGATATTTACATTGAATTGAATTTTTTTTCTAAGTTGTACCTTTTTTGGTTTAGTTACTTTGTGTATATGTTTTATGAAAATTACCATGTTAACAAAATTAACCATGTTTTATAGAAAACTAATTAAATTTATAAAAATTAAACATGCTAAATAAGTTTCATAAAAATTAATTGAAATCTATCTTTTATTAAAAATGAACAAAGTTAACTAATTTTAGAAAAAATAACTATGTTAACTAAGTTTATGTAAACTAAGTTTATAAAATTTAAATATATTTTATAAGAATTAATGAAGTGTATAAAAATTATTTAACTAAGTTTGTAATATTTTGACTAAGTTAATTAACTAAGTTATAAATTTTTTTGACTAAGTTTATAATATTTTAACTAAGTTAACCATGCATCTGTGTATGTGGGTGGGGTGTTTAACTTCACAGATCATTTTTATTTGACCGGCTCTGCGCGGTTTGTGATATTATTCAAGGGCAGAAGGTTGAAGATAATATGGTGGTTGAGAATGGTTGAAGAGATGTTGTCATACTTGATGAGGTACGTTCTACTATTATCATTATACTTTTGCATTATATGTTTTGTTCATACTCCCATCCATTGATTATATTAATGGCTTGGTGTGTTAAGTCCTGAGCCTACAAATTTATCGTCGTGTATACTAAAGTTTGAAATACAGCAACTGTTATTTTATGGCTCGTTCTTACGAGCTGTAAAGAGATTTAAAGCATTCATTCCCCATCTTTGTATCATTATGTAATGATGTAGACTTATGCACATCAATTACGCTGTCATTTGAGATAATTCCATTACTTTTGCTTAAAGGTAGATAGATGACTATGATGCAAAAAAAGGTTGCAATGAGTTATGGATCGAAATTATTTTTGCTGTTAGAACTATCTTTTGGTTTGAACGTATGTACTACATGCTTTTGTTTTACTGTTGCTAATTGTTCTATATTTTGTTTATGAACTATTGATGACGAACTGTTTAATTTTGGTGTATGAATATTGTGTATTTTGATTATGAAATTTCATATGTTGGTTATCAAATATGTGTCCAAAATATGGTATTGATAAAATATGTTTATTTTGAAATGTGGTATTGATATAATATGCTAATTTTGAAATGTGGTATATATACACATTGTGACTGATGTTTACTAAAATGGAATTTACAGAAAAGTAGAAAAAGCCTAATTGACTTAGTTTTGTATACAATTTAACGGCGTTTTTAAAACGCAGTTAAAACATTCCACGGCGTTTTTATAGCATGTTTTCATTGTTGTGATATTTATTTACAGCGTTTACCTGTTGCAATAAATTATTCTTTATGTTTTCAGATACAATTTAACGGCGTTTTGAAACGCTGTAAAAAAGGTTCTACCAAATTAGACCAAATGCTTTTAAATGATTTCATGACACTACGGAAACGCTGTAAAAAAAGAAATTTAACAGCGTTTATTCCTTGTCATTGCATATCTCTGACATATAATTGCATGTCGATATATAGCGTATGTAAAAACGTTGTTAATAGCTTTTATAGCGTTTTTGAAACGCTGTTAAAGGTCCTGTTTGTTGTAATGTACGCAGAACATATATGAACAGATAGATAAAAGTACAGTCAAAATATCAATGTATTACTTATAATTTTCTGTGCACAGGATCAAAATTTGAGGGTCATACCAATACAACAATGGCCAACAAAAAGAAAATACAGACTCTATAGTAAGATGCAAAGTGTAGACTCTGCACTTAAAGGGAATGACTCAAAAAAATCAAAATAAGTCGGTCTTCCTGCAAGCTGTAAGCCAAAATCAAGTCCATCCTCACACCGGCTGCTCAACGCTTCTTGCCGCCGCTACCCTTTCCACCTTTGGTTGGTAGTTTCTGCTACTTTTAAGCAGAAATGTCACTGCCGCTGACATCAACGAACACACGATGGCAATGTTCTCCTCTTCCTCAGCGAATTTCTAGGAAGAGCCTCCCTTCCCATTGCATTTTCTTGATTACTAGGAACTCTTTGAAGCCTTGATTGCTGTAACGACCCGCTATTTTGACCATTCAAATCGACAATAAAACCATACATATCCGACTTGAATAATTCAAAATACCAAATTGTTAATTAAAATTTGGTAAAACTTAAAATATACAGTAAATAAATCAATCACAGATCATAGAGTAATATAATGCAGCGGAATAGCTAAAGAATAGTAGTTCATGAAGCTACTATATATATCAGAGTTAGAAAAATACAACCCAATAGTTCAAATGCAGTGAAGTCTCCAATGCAACAGATGACTTCTCTGAACCAATCAATTGGAAATGCTGGAATCTGAACCGATAGTTGGATTTCCAAATGAAGTTCCGAACTCCAAAGGCGAGTCTCAAATGTTGTATCACTCAGTCTAACCGGAGTGTAAAGCAAAACACAAAACACTCGAGTCTGGATTAACATTCTTACATCAATAAATCCAACTAAAGTGAAATATCAACTGAAATACAAATAACTTAAAGGATGTTTGGGATAACCATCCTCTAAGGGTCCATGGAACTTTCTACAAGGTAGAAATATACACTATAACGCCTGGTCATTTCAGCTTAATTTATACTTCAAAACCAAATCTCATTTCACTTCAAATATCTCTATATTTCCCAAAATAGTATTTATATATATTAAATAATTTATACAGTAAAGTATTTTCAATTTCCTCAACTTAACAAATCGTTCCAACATCAACCCGACCTTCCCATTCAAATTAAATTCAATCTCAATTTGTCAATTTAAATTCAACTCAATTTCTAAAATAACCACTTAAATTTTATGGATCTCAAATTCAGATTTATAATCACAAATATCCCTTTATATTTCCATATATTTCAAAACTTTAAGTATTCAACGTTTCATCTAAATTTTTATTCAATTTAGTTTTCTAAATAATAAATTCAAATTTAGTTCAACCTAAATTTTCATTTCAATTCAATTTAGTTGCTATATAACAAATTCAACTACATTGATTTCAAATACAGATCCGAATCTCAACATAAACCATTTAAATTCCAATATAGTTCAAGGCTTTAATATTTAAATGTTCTTTATAACAGTTTCATATAGATCTCGATTTAACCTCATTATTATTTAGTCTTGAAATATCCCCTTATTAGATTCAATATCATTTAAGTAACCTTAAATTACATTTTACTCAATATTTTCTTTAATTGATTTAAACTTGAAATATTCATTAAATCACTTAAGTCAAAATTCCAGTTATAAAATCATACCCTTTAAATTTCCCATTCAAAAATTTCAAATCGATTTAATTAAATAAATCCTTATTTAAATACCATTTTTATAAACCCAAATTTATCTCCTAATCTTAATTATTCAATTTATTACAAGAGAACCTATTTGAAATATAGATTTACATAAATACTTAACCATATTATGTGTATTAAATCAATCTAGTTTAAATCAAATATTACTACAAAATCTATATATACAATTTTCATTTATACAATATCTTAAGAATTAAATTTATTAAACCATATATTTCTTTCCAAAATTATAGAAATTATTTTCAAAATATTTGTATGGACCAACGGTGTCTGTATATATTTCTTATCATATAGTCAAGTGCTACGGATATTTATCATTTCAATCCGTATACTAAATATATACCAGTGGATATCATTTTAACCCGTAATCCCAAATTCAATTAAATGAAAATCGCTTGGTTTATCATTTCAACCCATAACGATTTTCTCCTATTCTAAAGTCTGTTCGGGTATGTGTCATTTCAACCCATATTGATTTCTAAACTACAGGGAACTTGCAGAGTGATAACAGAAAATAAAATAAAATAACAGGCATATATCATCAATAACAATATAATATAAACAACAGGATATGGTGCCATATCCCGCAGGTGAACAGTTACAAATAATAGCATATATAACAAATTTAAATAACTACAGCAGCATATTTCAATTGAAATTAAATTTAATGAATAAAAGAAATGTTAATCATGAGTGATCGCTCACCTTTCGAGGCTAGAGAATACAGGAGATGACACAGATATGCACAGGACACTGAAATTTGAATGACGAATTAAAGCCAAGCAAAATCGACACGAATAGGACGAACAAAGCTGATAAATAGAGATCGATGAAAATGGACCAGGAACAGCTTGTTGTAGACCGAAGCAAAAATATATCTATATTATTCTAATATATTATTTTTTAACCAATACAAATTTTGAAACTCGTTAAAAATTATATATACATACTTTTTCAAAATCATAGTTTTGAAACAAACTATAGACTAAACGTTATGTATAAATCAACATATATATTATAAAATTTGAAATAAAAATTTATATGTATACACCTATTAACTTTAACTTACGTATGACTACTAATAGAATTAAAAAAAACTTACATCCTATAACTCCAACTTATATAACTATTAAATCAAAAGTTTACAACAAATATATAAAACGACTTATAAAATTTGCGTATACAACAGAGTTTGAATATGAAAAACTAATATGTTATTAATCTCTCCTTTTTTTTTATATCCTCAGCAAATAATATAATTAACAAAATAATATATAAAATTATATATTAGTAACCAAAATACTTGCTGAGTGTAACTGTGTACTGACACATATATATGTGAATCTGTGCAACTTTATACCCTTTTAAAACTAACCTATATATTTATAGAAACAACATATTACATACTGCTAATATAAATAGTACTCTGAGACAAAATACTTACTGTATATTAATATGTTTATAAATGTATACTGTCCCACAATATATATATTATAAAATTAACACCATTTTATAAACAATACAATATAAAATTAACACCTTTTTTTATTAAAAATCTTACATACTGTAACATATATGCTGACTGCCATATTACAAGACTACTATAAATCAAACTCTCTCTATATAAAATTTATAACTAACGTATAATATATATTTAAACAAAAATGTGTACTTACATTTAAATTAGTTTAAGGGAGAGGAGATGGTTGCTTAGGCTTAGGGTACATGGCGGCAAGGGAAGAAGTGGTGGCCTCGGCTAGGCTATAGGTGGGGTGGAGGCTATACTGCTAAGGGAAGGAGTGGAAGCTCGGGTGTGGGTCTGAGTTGCTCGCGTGGCTAGGAGGAACGCAGGGTGGCCAGGGCCGGTTGTGGCAGCAGGCGGCTTTAGGAGAGTTTGGCGCGAGCAAACTGGCGAGGGGAAGGAGTGAGAGTCGGACGGTGAGAGGGGTGAGGTGATTGTTTCGGTGGAGGCTCGGCCATCGAGGGGGAAAGGAAAGAACTGTCTTTTTTTTGGATGTGGTAAGAGAAGAGATAGGAAACAATAAGGAGAGAGAGCTATGATGAGAAAGCAAGTTTTTAGGGGAAAAAACGTACAATTAGTAAATATATGATTTCAAAGGGAAACGTATAGATAAAAGAGAATGAACGTAGCCCCGACCAATAAATAGAATTGATGGAAGAGTAACAGGCTGGCATTGATTTAGCAAAATGATTAAAGAAATTTAGAAAAGGAAATGAGGTGAATAGAAAAACATATGTGAAAGCTAATATAAATGGCAACGGTTAGTGAAAAATTTGAACGGACCAGAAATAAATAGATTTTTTTCCAAATGAATGCCAACTATCAAATTTTAGGTAACCAAATTTTTAAAGCGATAATTTTTTTTTCTGCTTTGCCGGTTCAAATTTTAAATGCAACGGAAAAATAAATGGGCACAATTCATGTACCATTACAACGGACTGTTTTATGGCTTCCGTCGCGTACCGGATTACAGAATACAAAAATAAATATAACATGTAGATCAGCGCGACGAGACGATCAAAACGGTATACAGATATTTGTGATAGGATCATCCGATCAAAAGTCGAAAATTGGTACCGAAAAACTGTTATTTTATCAGAATTAAGATAAACGGAGCAAAAGAAATTCGAATTTTGAAAAACGGAAGATGACGTCTCACTTACAAGAGGATTTAGAATTTTCTATAGAAAAATATTCAAGTTTGGAAATAAATTTATTACCAACAATTATTAACTGTTTTACATGTAATAGAATTACTCAATGAAATAAACTTTGATAAAATTAATTGAAAATTTACCATCTGCTATGTTTAATTGGACCTAATCCAAATAAATTTTTATTTCAAAATATTATTATTTGAAATTTCTCAAAATTCAAATTAAATACGTTATAAAACCAATTAAAAATTAATAAAATTTCATGGGTCGTTACACTCTCCCCCGCTCAAAACTGTTCGTCCCCGAAAAGGAAGGAGGTAGGAGAATAGAACAACCAGAAATAAAGGTTGATTGAAAGTCAAGGGTAAATAATTAATTTAAAACTATATAAATTTTATTTGAAATATTTATTTGATAACTTCATTTGAAATTTAATTTTCTTTAATACTTTAATACTTTTCAAACTCCTTTGAAAACAATTATTTACATTATTACTTATATTTACAAAAAAGTTATTGAAATATTAAATCCAAAATTCATAAAATTTATAAATTTGTCTTAAGATACTTTTCAAATATTATCAATAAATTAATAATCATTTTCTTTAAATATGTTTTATTTAACTAATAACTTCAAAAATATTTATACCACTAAAATTTTCTATTAACCAATGTAGTATACAGATAAGCAATATTTAAAAGATTATATTCAAAAAGGAAAGGAAGGTAGATTCTGGAAACGGAATATAGGTGAACAACTAAAGCTGAGAAGATAAGGTAGATTCAAAGAATAGAATCGGGCACGAATCGTAAATTTCAAACCATAAGAGTTTCAATCTCAAATATTAACACAAAATTTTTTTGTTGGGAAAAATACTTTTATAATAAATACCTTTATAATAATACTTTTATAATAAAATACTATTATATCGAAATAGATTTTCCCTTCGAAAATACTTTTATAACTCGATGTTTCAACAAGTTTATCCTCGTTCTTGCAGACTCTGGCCATGCATTGATCAGGCGCAAAGCTATTATTCTTCAAGTACTTAGTAGACTTGTTTCAACACCCAATGAAAATACTTGAAAACCCTTTAAAACAGATATGGAAAGTACAATCCAAACAAAACAACCAAACCAAAACCTTTGTCCGACCATGGTTCGCAGATACACAATGGTTACGCCTGGATCCCCCAGGAAACAATCCGTATCCGTAAGCTTTCTCAGCCCTTCGAGTTACGCCATGATGACTAGTAGAGTGCAGGATACACAATGGTTACGCCTGGGTCCCCCAGGAAACAATCCGTACCCCTAGGCTGTCTCAGCCAGGCAGTTTCGCTACTATTCGTGACCTACACAGATTGCAGGATATACAACGGTTACGCCTGGATCCCCCAGGAAACAATCCGTACCCCTAGGCCAGACTCAGCCAGGCAGCTACGCCATGCAGTCGCGAGGTAAAAAAACCATGGGTTACGCCACGGTGGGAACACTCGAGTATCACATCCGGAAAACCAAAAATCAGAGAGAATAATATCGATAGAATAAATCCACGATGTGGCCACAAAGCGGATATCAAGCAGAATGCACTTTCCATATCTTTACTTCAAAAATATATATCATATAGTACCTTTTCAAATCACTTTCAAATATCGTACTTGTATAAAGTCCATATATATAGGATTCCATTTTTCCCAAATCGAATACTTTCCAAAATCAATAGTAGATCAAATCATACTTATATAGACTTTGATTATATAAAATCTCTTTCCAAATTGAGTACCTTTCAAATCAATAGATTTCAAATCAACTTCATACTTATACAATCCATTTTATATAAGTTCGACCACTCCCAAATCAAGTGCTTAGTAATCTAAGGTTCTCAATTTCAAATCATTTCAATATCAATTCAGTTTCAAAATCATATATGATTTCACTAAATTTTCTTCCAAATTAAATATCTAAATTTCAAAGTTCCCAAAATAATAGGTTTAGAAAATTATCCCAGTTTCCAAATTAAAATAATTCAAGTCAAACAAATTCATTTCCAAAATCACCATATAAGTACTGGTTTTTAATTTCAATTTAATTTCAAAACCAAATATTTTCTCATAATCAATTATACTCAAAATGGTTTTTAAATTTATAATTATCCCTTTAAAACTTTTAAACTATCTATTTCTATTTGAAATATCCAATTTACCTTTCTGAAAACCATTATTCAAAACTATTTTTTTTTCAAAACATTTCAAAACTAAATTTATATTCATTATCAAACATTTTATACTCTTCGAAATTTCTTAGCTTTGAAAATTTAATCTCGATTTGGAAGTGTTCGAACATTCAAAATAGTTAGGGAAATCAAATTTCCATATTCAAGAGTTGAAAATCAACATAAATCAATAAATCAATTTCAATAGATAGGATTATACTAAATCAAATCCGAAACTCGAGGACTTAACACCGGTCTCACTTTAAATTGTTTCAAATATATACATATATCTTTCGAAAATATCAAATTATACTTCAGAATTTGAAATCAAAACGGTTTTACAAAATCACTCGCAAAGCGAAGCTATTAAAGAGGCCTCTCCCCCACTCTGAAACTCGAAAATCAATGTCGATGATGCGTGCACTCATCACCGAAATTATTTTCCAGCAACATAAGTGAGTTCTGGACTTCTATTTTCTTGAAAACTTCTTTTAAATTTCTTCAAAATTATTGGAATTCATTTGAAGTCATTTGAAACATTTCTTATTCGAAAAATACTTTTAAATCGTATTATTTTATATATTTTCCAAAACCTTAAAACCGATTTCAAAATACCTGAATTCAATTCTCGAATTTCAAATTTAACCCTTCAGTTATAAATCATATTTATATAAATCAATTTCTTATAAATTTCCAAAATTTTAAATCCTTTCAAAACTTTTATATATAGAATAACATTTCTTATTTGTTTTATATATAGGTATATAATCCTTATCGAAAACATTTTTACTTTTATATATAGAATAAAATCTTAGTTATCAAAATAATAATTTCGGTATAAACAATTTCAAAAATACAACATACCCGATTTTTCAAAGGGTGATTCAAGAATGGATTTCAAAACAAAGATAGAGATTTAAATTAGAGGAACTCCATTAATTGAATCCTGATTCGAAGATAGACTCGATCGAAGATGAGATAACTAAATTACAAAATAAAAGATGGATATACTTCTACAAATCGCGACGACCTTAATCAGGGCAACCGTGACCTTAGGAATATAATCGATGCGGAATTCCAAAACAAATCGACATTCGATCGCCAAAGATAGAATTCAACATATCAAGATATAGCAGCATCGTAAACCGAGGATACAGAAATCTTCGGTGAACCAATGCCGATTGTAAAGGAGTTTTCACCCCCTTTACAAAACATTCAGTGGAGTTATCAGATACTCCATAATCAAACAAATATAAATAGAAAGAGACAAGAATGAATTTCGGAACCGAAGGACATTCCAAAACTCAAAGGAAATCGAGTCAGAAAGGAAGAGATTCAACTCGAACGAAAGTGATTCTGTAAATAAATTTACCATATATGCTAAGTTTTGCCTAGAGCCAAAGCTCTGATACCAACTGTAATGACCCACTGTTTTGGACCATTCAAATCGACAATAAAACCATACATATCCAACTTGAATAATTCAAAATACCGAATTGTTAATTAAAATTTGGTAAAACTTAAAATATACAGTAAATAAATCAATCACAGATCACAGAGTAATATAATGCAGCGGAATAGCTAAAGAATAGTAGTTCATGAAGCTACTATATATATCAGAGTTAGAAAAATACAACCCAATAGTTCAAATGCAGTGAAGTCTCCAATGCAACAGATGACTTCTCTGAACCAATCAATTGGAAATGCTGGAATCTGAACCGATAGTTGGATTTCCAAATGAAGTTCCGAACTCCAAAGGCGAGTCTCAAATGTTGTATCACTCAGTCTAACCGGAGTGTAAAGCAAAACACAAAACACTCGAGTCTGGATTAACATTCTTACATCAATAAATCCAACTAAAGTGAAATATCAACTGAAATACAAATAACTTAAAGGATGTTTGGGATAACCATCCTCTAAGGGTCCATGGAACTTTCTACAAGGTAGAAATATACACTATAACGCCTGGTCATTTCAGCTTAATTTATACTTCAAAACCAAATCTCATTTCACTTCAAATATCTCTATATTTCCCAAAATAGTATTTATATATATTAAATAATTTATACAGTAAAGTATTTTCAATTTCCTCAACTTAACAAATCGTTCCAACATCAACCCGACCTTCCCATTCAAATTAAATTCAATCTCAATTTGTCAATTTAAATTCAACTCAATTTCTAAAATAACCACTTAAATTTTATGGATCTCAAATTCAGATTTATAATCACAAATATCCCTTTATATTTCCATATATTTCAAAACTTTAAGTATTCAACGTTTCATCTAAATTTTTATTCAATTTAGTTTTCTAAATAATAAATTCAAATTTAGTTCAACCTAAATTTTCATTTCAATTCAATTTAGTTGCTATATAACAGATTCAACTACGTTGATTTCAAATACAGACCCGAATCTCAACATAAACCATTTAAATTCCAATATAGTTCAAGGCTTTAATATTTAAATGTTCTATATAACAGTTTCATATAGATCTCGATTTAACCTCATTATTATTTAGTCTTGAAGTATCCCCTTATTAGATTCAATATCATTTAAGTAACCTTAAAGTACATTTTACTCAATATTTTCTTTAATTTATTTAAACGTGAAATATTCATTAAATCACTTAAGTCAAAATTCCAGTTATAAAATCATACACTTTAAATTTCCCATTCAAAAATTTCAAATCGATTTAATTAAATAAATCCTTATTTAAATACCATTTTATAAACCCAAATTTATCTCCCAATCTTAATTATTCAATTTATTACAAGAGAATCTATTTGAAATACAGATTTACATAAATACTCAACCATATTATGTGTATTAAGTCAATCTAATTTAAATCAAATATTACTACTAAATCTATATATACAATTTTCATTTATACAATATCTTAAGAATCAAATTTATTAAGCCATATATTTCTTTCCAAAATTATAGAAATTATTTTCAAAATATTTATATGGACCAACGGTGTCTGTATATATTTCCTATCATATAGTCAAGTGCTACGGATATTTATCACTTCAATCCGTATACTAAATATATACGGGTGGATATCATTTCAACACGTAATCCCGAATTCAATTAAATGAAAATCGCTTGGGTTTATCATTTCAACCCATAACGATTTTCTCCTATTCTAAAGTCTGTTCGGGTATGTGTCATTTCAACCCATAGTGATTTCTAAACCACAGGGAACTTGCAGAGTGATAACAGAAAACACAATAAAATAACAGGCATATATCATCAATAACAATATAATATAAACAACAGGATATGGTGTCATATCCCGCAGGTGAACAGTTACAGATAATAGCATATATAACAAATTTAAATAACTACAGCAGCATATTTCAATTGAAATCAAATTTAATGAATAAAAGAAATGTTAATCGTGAGTGATTGCTCACCTTTCGAGGCTAGAGAATACAGGAGATAACACGGATACGTACAGGACACTGAAATTTGAATGATGAATTGAAGCCAAGCAAAATCGACACGAATAGGACGAATAGAGCTGATAAATAGAGATCGATGAAAATGGATCAGGAACAGCTTGTTGTAGACCGAAACAAAAATATATCTATATTATTCTAATATATTATTTTTTTAACCAATACAAATTTTGAAACTCGTTAAAAATTATATATACATACTTTTTCAAAATCATAGTTTTGAAACAAACTATAGACCAAACGTTATGTATAAATCAACATATATATTATAAAATTTGAAATAAAAATTTATATGTATACACCTATTAACTTTAACTTACGTATGACTACTAACAGAATTAAAAAAACATACATCCTATAATTCCAACTTATATAACTATTAAATCAAAAGTTTACAACAAATATATAAAACGACTTATAAAATTTGCGTATACAACACAGTTTGAATATGAAAAACTAATATGTTATTAATCTCTCCTTTTCTTAAATCCTCAGCAAATAATATAATTAACAAAATAATATATAAAATTATATATTAGTAACCAAAATACTTGCTGAGTGTAACTGTGTACTGAAACATATATATGTGAATCTGTGCAACTTTATACCCTTTTAAAACTAACCTATATATTTATAGAAACAACATATTACATACTGCTAATATAAATAGTACTCTGAGACAAAATACTTACTGTATATTAATATGTTTATAAATGTATACTGTCCCACAATATATATATTATAAAATTAACACCATTTTGTAAACAATACAATATAAAATTAACGCCTTTTTTTTATTAAAAATCTTACATACTGTAACATATATGCAGACTTTCATATTAAAAGACTCATATAAATCAAACTCTATATATATAAAATTTATAACTAACGTATAATATATATTTAAACAAAAATGTATACTTACATTTAAATTAGTTTAAGGGAGAGGAGATGGTTGCTTAGGCTTAGAGTACATGGCGGCAAGGGAAGAATTGGTGGCCTCGGCTAGGCTATAGGTGAGGCGGAGGCTATACTGCTAAGGGAAGGAGTGGAAGCTCGGGTGTGGGTCTGAGTTGCTCGCGTGGCTAGGAGGAACGTAGGGTGGCCAGGGCCGGTTGTGGCAGCAGGCGGCTTTAGGAGAGTTTGGCGCGAGCAAACTGGCGAAGGGAAGGAGTGAGAGTCGGACGGTGAGAGGGGTGAGGTGATTGTTTCGGTGGAGGCTCGGCCATCGAGGGGGAAAGGAAAGAACTGTGTTTTTTTTTGGATCTGGTAAGAGAAGAGATAGGAAACAATAAGGAGAGAGAGAGCTATGAGGAGAAAGCAAGTTTTTAGGGGGAAAAAAACGTACAATTAGTAAATATATGATTTCAAAGGGAAACGTATAGATAAAAGAGAAAGAACGTAAACCTGACCAATAAATAGAATTGATGGAAGAGTAACGGGCTGGCATTAATTTAGCAAAATGATTAAAGCAATTTAGAAAAGGAAAAGAAGTGAATAGAAAAACATATGTGAAAGCTAATATAAATGGCAACGGTTAGTGAAAATTTTGAACGGACCAGAAATAAATAGATTTTTTTCCAAATGAATGCCAGCTATCAAATTTCAGGTAACCAAATTTTTAAAGCGATAAATTTTTTTTCTGCTTTGTCGGTTCAAATTTTAAATGCAACGGAAAAATAAATGGGCACAATTCATGTACCATTACAACGAACTGCTTTATGGCTTCCGTCGCGTACCGGATTATAGAAATAAATATACCATGTAGATCAGCGCGACGAGACGATCAAAACGATATACAGATATTTGTGATAGGATCATCCGATCAAAAGTCGAAAATCGGTACAGAAAAAGCTGTTATTTTATCAGAATTAAAATAAACGGAGCAAAAGAAATTCGAATTTTGAAAAACGAAAGATGACGTCTCACTTAGAAGAGGATTTAGAATTTTCTATAGAAAAATATTCAATTTTGGAAATAAATTTATTACCAACAATTATTAACTGTTTTACATGTAATAGAATTACTCAATGAAATAAACTTTGATAAAATTAATTGAAAATTTACCATCTGCTATGTTTAATTGGACGTAATCCAAATAAATTTTTATTTTGGACGTAATACAAATAAATTTTTATTTCAAAATATTATTATTTAAAATTTCTCAAAATTCAAATTAAATACGTTATAAAATCAATTAAAAATTAATAAAATTTTATGGGTCGTTACAATTGCCTCCGCCTTTTCCTTTTTAATGGCAGCCAAATCATGCTGAGTCTTCTGTGGCTGCTCCGTCTACGTTTCCAGCTCCTTAGCCTCTGCTGCAGTTATATCACCTTCCAAAGAGGTCGAAGGGTCACCATAGAGCATAGCTATCTTCTTGGCTTCTGGCCCCGGCTGTGAGCTAGGCGCGGATGTGAGAACCAGAGCAGGAACATATACAATCGCAAAAATGTGAAAATGGTAGCAGGCATGGGCGACGAAGTAGCTGGGGCATAAACAGGATAAGTGGATGGACCTATAAGGTAAAAAATGAAAGCAATAAACTCCTCTTACTCTTGTGGCATAAGTTGGAGGCTCCTGAATTTGGGAGAAGCATGGATATTACCTGCACCAGAGACGATCATGAATGGCGATCTCAAACTTACCACCTTCGCCTTCTTTTGAGGGCTCCACCACGTGAGGAATAATATCAAGTCCTGAACTCGTTGGCAAGCCATAGTGCTGCTCTGATGGCTTACCCATGCCGAGAATGAAGGCCTAGTAAGCGTGTTGGTGGCGGTCATCAAAGCAGTATCGGTGGCCTCCCTCTCTAGTTCAAACCAGAGAATCTCCTGGCCCTCGAGTAGCACTTTCTTAGATTCATCATTAAGATAAGTGGCTCGCAACTCTTTATCTGAATAAAAGTTGCCGCTTTCAGCAAAGCAAGATAAGATTTCCTCCCAAACAAGGGCAAGAGTGCGTGGTTACTTTAGGCCGAGATAACTAGGGCTTCCTTGATGCAACAAAGAGTTAATAGAAAAGTTCAAAATTATCGCATCCAGCTTCTCAATTTTTATGACAATGGCATGTTGGAGTTCCAAGTAGTCTGCTTTCACCGCAGCCTTCTCAATTTCAATGGCAGTCTTGTCGGCACTAAGCTTCACACCTGAGCCTGTAGCTTGGAAATGGTCCCGGCTTGGTCGGAGATACTTCTGCTGTGCCCTTCAACAATTAAATCATTGTCCGCGATGGTTTTTCTTTGAGCTTCAATGATGAAACTGCAAGCAACCCTTCTTCTTTTAGCTTAGCCTCCTCAACATGAGTCTTTTTAATCTCGTCCCTCCCGACGATCTCAACCTTTTCATGTGCCTCTTTCAACTCCTTCATCAGACCGGAGGTTCTCCTACTTTCATGAAGAGCCGCCTCCTTCTCTTCCTCGAATCGTTTAATTTTAGAGTCACGATCGACCAACGCCTTCTCAAAATCATCTTTCTTGCATTCGAAGGAAAGGATCTCCATATAATTATTTCTATTTGTATCCGAATAGAAATAGTTATCAGGATAGCTTAGAGATCCATGCGAGATCCAACCCATCTCTCGGCTTGTTCTAGGTCATTCTCGATGGCTTGGAGATGCGGCATGAAAGAATCCCTGCGGACGGTGGAGATCCAGGTCGAGCTTGACCCCCTTTAAAATCCAACCGGGAAACGCTACCTCAAGCTTAGGGGGGTCCGAAGGAAGTACGTAGGCAGGCCTCCGACGAGGGTGAGAGGCAACAAGAGCGGTAGTAACGATGGAAGAGGATGAAATATGAGTTGGGGGCAAAATTAGGGTGGAAGTGATAGGAGTTTCGTGGCCCACGGGAGAATCTTTTGAAGCATGCTCTGAAGGATGGGGGAGATAATCAAACTTTGACTTCTTTAACGGTTCATCTCTTTCCTCAAGAGACCTCCTTTTCTCATACCTGCCTTTATGAGAATGCACTCGATCTCACTCTTCTTGATGATGGATTTCAGCTTCGAGTTCTTTCCTCTGCCTGTACTCTTCTTTTGTCTCTCGGACTTGATGGCAACTAGAGGAGAGGTTGGAGTACTGTTGTGAATCATTGTAGTCTTCGAAGTCGTCGTAAAAACCACATCTCCTCATTATACCTAGGATGAGGCATACATAAAAGGCATTAGGAGCATGACATAAGCTAAGCAAATATATGAAAGAGTGGAAGTAAGTGTAATCCTAGTGCAACGTGTTGTGTGTTTCTAATATGGGCCTAAGACGTCATCACGAGCCGAAACGAGCGGCTGTCGTAAATGGGATCAGACTGACTTCGGTTATTATAAGCGAGACCAAGCTAACTATTGGCACGATATTGCCTGTACAAGAAGGAACCGTGTCAAATCTGAAGTCCCCTTTCATGAGCGCATCAAAGTAGACAAAAACGTCGTTGAAATCTCCGAGCCCCGTCCAGCATCCTTACTCGAAGAGTCTTGATGTCTTCCAGTTTTGAGGACTTTGCCTTTACCACTTACATCGGAAGGAGGTGGACTCGGGAGATCAGGACTCATTCCTGGGGTCTCATTGCAAGACTGCAAGTCTTCACCCTCAGATTCTAACGAGAAGTAATCACTAGCGGTAGACTCATCGCTACTACTCTCGAATTCTCCTTCTTCTTTCTCCAAATCCAGCGCGGCTTTGCCTTCTCTATGTGCAAACTCGTCTTTTGCTTCCTTCAGGATTGGAGGCATTTTAACTGAACCTGTCATTCCAGTCGTGGCAGCGTCTTCCTCCTCACGGGCTTCACCGGGTGATCCTCTAGACGGGCTACCTCTCTCTTGAACTTCCTTGTAACCGTGGGATAAAGAAGTGGATCTTATATGAACCCTAAATCGGCTAGGAGAGGGAGTTTCAATCCGATTGACGGATCTACCCAGAGCCAATAGTTCGTATCGACGTAAGTTCTCATCGGTTAGTAGAACTTTAACGCACCTCTCCTTGGCGTTAATAACCTTTAAAGTTTGGAAAATTTCACCAAGAGTCACATCTCTATTCGGCCTTGGGATAACTGTAAGAGATGTGTAATCAATTAGAAACTCCATCATAATGCTTCAGAGATTGACTAATAGAAAAGCGAAGCTTACCCCCTATCATACACCAACGATTGAACCCCTCGGGGCATCTAAGAAATTTTTTTTGCATCTTAAACTATGATAAGTTGCTTTGTAAGCGTAAGACGGTCTTTTGATTTCTTTGGGCCTCGATTATAATCAAAGAGGAACAGTCATCTATCTATCCTTTTGAACGTCAGAAAATACCGCAACTCATCGAAAATTGGAGCATGTTTGAACGTTGGCATGAAAAGGATCTGCAAGCAAGTAAGGATGGCATAGCTATTCAAATAAAGCTGGAATGGGGCGATTCCCAAGTTCGAGAGCGTCTCACAAAGAAAATTGTTGAAGGGAGGCACGACTCCATTCAGACACATGTATCGATGACAAGTAGTGTACCCTAAGGGGGGCATACAAGCGAATTTATCTTTCACCGGCAGACGCACATCCTCTTTGGAAATCCTATGCTATGTACATGTATTATGAAGAACCTTGGCAGAAACCACCGATGAAGCTCTTTTAGGTGGATTAAGCAAGAGTCAAAAGTTGGGAGGCATGCGATCCATGATGGGCCGAACCGAAACTAATTGACCGCACTAAGCCTGCAAGGTGGACGATGATTCAGCTTCGGAGAGCGTCGGGATTCGCTCGCTTGACTTACAACATGTAGATGGCTGTTTCATTCTATATAAAAGAACTTGCGTCCGAAAATAGCCAGGTAAATCTATCCTAAATTCATAAGTTTCCCCTATCACACTTGAATTCCGAAAAGATATTAACTTGTAATCGACATGTTGGATTTCAAGTGCGAACTAGAGCAAGTGCAGTGCGCTATCTACATTGGATAAAATCAGTGCTTGGTACACTGTAAACGCTCTATCTCGAGCAGATAGTTCACTCACAGTGGAAGAAGAAAAGAACTTTTCGTGTCGGTTTGTTTTTCATTTTTGTGTCTACTTCTTATCCACTTACCCGTTATCGATCAATGATCGATAACGGATCCATTGTACGGAGCAATATGGAAAACTCTTCTCCTCACAAGATGTTGAATGTCAAATGTGCAGCGGGTGAACAAGATAAGTCCAAGTCCTTTGAAGAAATCGAGATCGTCTAGTGAATGTGCGTGATGTGTAATAACAACTATAAAACTGGGCACGAGTCAATTCTAGTTAAACGGTTGAAGATAGCAAAACGCATCAAGTGTTGTACCATGCCAAATATTGTTTTCGGATGAAACTCAAGACTCGAGTGGCTATCTTGACCCGTCAAACTGTAATCAACTTGGACTTCTCTAATCGACCCGTCGAGTGTTGTACCATAGCCCAAATGTCGCTTCCGGATGAAACTGAACACTAGTCATCAAGTAATTATACTAATGCAATAATTAGTAAAAAAAACTAGGCGATCCTACCTCAAACTGATTACTAAGGCACAAGAAGAATCAAGGATCGAATTCAACAAACTTTGAATGGATCGGTGGCGACTCAAGAAAGTAGCGATCTGTGGTAGGTCAGCAATAGGTTGTTGACTTAGGGCTTGAATTCGAGCAGGGTGATATGTCGGCTAGGGTTTCACAAAATAAGCAAGAACTTGGATCAAATCAGCGTCGAGTGAATGCAAGGGTGGTGAAGAGTTGGATTGAGTAGGTCTTGGATCGTTTGAGACTGAATCGCTTGAAGGATCAATCGCTTGAAGGGACAAAAACTGCTAGGTCGAATGAATGAAGGTGGGTCGGTTTGTGACGACCTGGAATTTCTGTATATTTGAAATTGAAATATTTAATTGATTTTAAATATTTGAAAGTAAGTTTAACTTGAATTTCAAATATCACTATTTATTTGATAATTAAATTATTGAATTTAATTATTGGAGTTAGGTAATTGTTATAAATATTTTAAAGGCCTAGAAAAATTCATATGGATAATACTGAAGGTAACATAACTTTAAAAATTTGAATTTGAAAGTGATTTGTTCATTTTTGAATTTATATTTTTTAAATTGAACTTAAAAATAGCCTTTTGAGGCACAGTCTCGGAATTCGACGATACCAGTATCGGATTTCAATTTTCGTAGTGTTTGGAGTTGTCGTGAGGTCGTACGGTAAGTAAACGCACTGAATTTATATCGAAAATTTAATTTTATAACTAGGTCCAAAAGCTATCTTCTCCATACGACCAAATTAGGACTCAAAACCTTTTCCATTGTGTCCAGAACAGGGGTTTAACATTATAAACGCGTAGTGGCATGCCTCGAAAGGAGATCGAGATTTAGGGCTTCGTTTTCTTAACAATGTGAATTTAAATATAATATTGTGTGTATTTAATATGATAATGTTTTCACAAGACAAATTTTACACGTTTTTTCTAGTCAAACACTTGGCAAATTTTTGGACATGCATTTGTTTTCTTTTAAAATAAAGAATAAAAGAAAGTCAAAACCATTCTCATTCCTCTTCGAAATCGACTGCAAGCTTCTTTCTATTTTCCCTACCTTAGTTTCAATTCCGTTCATCCCTTAATATGGCAGAAACATTTCGAAATCAGATGGCCGAAGCCTTTTGTTCACAATAAATAATATAGGCGATGAAACAAAGTTCTCTAATTGCAGAATTTTCTAAACGAAAGCTTGTTCGAACCAAAAGAGGTCAGGTTCTTCGATTTTCTTTCGTGACTTAAGGGGGAGGATTTTGGGCAGCGAATGTAGCATCGTCCTCTTGCGCAAGAGTTTAGAGCATCGCATAGGTTTTCGATGGCTCTCGTTGGGTCAAGCTCGGCGGCAAACAAGTATAGCAGAGAGAAACGGGCCGACAACTTCGGCAACTAAATCTGGAAGGGGAAGGGCCTCGCGCATACGATTGGGTATCTCGGCGATTTGGCGATGGTAAGAGGTTTTTGCAAATGACTTCGCGATGGTGAGGAAGATCCACCAGAGCCTGGGTTCATTTTTTCTGTAAGGTATATTAACATTGATTTTGAAGCTTTGATTTTGAAAAAAACAGTAAGTTTAAGAGTTGCTGATTTCAAACAGTGAATTAAAAAAAGGTTTAAACAGTTTTGATAAAAAAAGTTTAAAATATATATACATACCTTGTAATTAGTGAATATTAATAGTTAATACACACACACACACACACCCTGTAATAAAAATGTGTAAGTTGGTCGGAAATAAAAGGGTATACATATACACATTTTAAGCTACTAGTTTATTTAAATTAATGGATTTTTATGGTTAACTTATTTAATTAATCTATTTAATTATTTTTAGTTAATAAAGGGTTTTGAAGAGAAAATTAATTTAAAATCAAATTATTAGTATAAAAACCAAATGATTAGTTTCAATTAAATTATTGATCAATTTAATTTATTACATGATAAATTATTTGTAGATTATTTCAGATATTAATAAATCATATAATGTTGTACAAGGTCTTAAACTATGAAGAAAACAATCCGGTTTAGTATGGATTGCAAGAATAGAAATAAAGGTGAGTTAATCTCACTCATCTGGATTATTATTTAAATTTAAATAGTTAAATTTAAATATTTGGTTAAATGATTGAATTGATTAGATGTGGTATATTATATAGTAGTATATAGTATATATTGGAGTGATTGATTTCCCGCATTATATAGCGAATGAGACTCTATGCGTCGCAAAATAGCGGATGAGATGATATAACCCCATATACCACGATATTCCACCCCGAAGTGGAATTGGTATTTTATATTGTGCTAACATCTGCGGATGCATGGAAACAGATTGGAGGGATCCAACTGGATTCCTCAAAATTATTTAGATGTTTTAATATCCAGTGATATGGTTTATTTGATATTCTACGATAAATTATATTGGTACTTGAAAATATTAAATGTCATGGTTTGATTGAATATATTTTGATATACTAAGTTATCAAAATATATAGATGGATTTTTGAAGGAAAATAAAAGGAGAGAATTTTTAAGTGAAATAATTATAGAGAATTTAGATAAATTAAGGAAGGAATTGGAGAAGAATAAAAGTCGATTTTTATATTCTAATAAATAAATTCCAAGTATGGGAAAGGAAATTTTTGAATAAATAGGAATAAATGGATTTTTAAACTTAATTGATATTATTTAAGAGAATAAATGGTTAATTTTAAATTCAGGATTTAAAAGGTTTAGGAAAGGATAAAAAAGAATTTTGAAATAAATATGAAATAGGTATTTTCAGTTTAAATAAGATTTTAATAAAAGAGTAAATATGAAATTAATGGGTTTTGAATAAATTTGGGTAAGTAAAGGAATTTATTTCAAAAATAGAGTTAGATTTGTAAATTGATTTGGAAACTGATTTAGTGTTGAAATGGTGATTTAAAAAGAAGATGAGACTATGGAATTTATAAACTGGGTGTATAAAGTGAAATAAAATATCAGTGGATATTTGGAAGGATAAATTCACGGTGAATTTTCTTAAAGGAATAGGTAAATTTGTTTTAAAAATAAATAGTGGTTTATTTTAAAAGGTTTGGAAGATAAATATATTTCATTGGAAAGCCAAGTACATTTCAAAGTAGATTTTTAAAGTGTAAGTTAAAAGTTTTAAAGTTGTTTAAAAGAATATATTTAAGAAATAATTATTAAGTTGTTAAATTTTTTAAGGTAAAGATTTATTAAATTAGTTATGGTGGTAATTATTTTTAAATAAGGTTAATTGGTATTATGTTTTAAAAAGATTATTATTAATATTTAGATTTTATAAAGTAATTTTATTTTAAAGATTGTTTGGTTAAGTTTTATTTTAAAAGCTTGTATAGAATTTCGTAACTCTTACTTTTTTTAAAAATTTAGTTTGGCTTAGCTTTTGTTTTAAAAATCCAGTTTTATTTTTTATAAAGTAGTTTTATTTAAAATTATTTTTTAAAGAATATATCTTTGAATAAAGTCTTTATGTAAATTTAATTTAATTGTTTTAAAGTATGTTTTGGAATAAAATGATTTAAATTATTTTTAAATCTTAAGTATTTAGGACTTGGCGATTTTTAGTGGAAATAAAACAATTGGGTGGAAATTTATTTCCACGAGAGAGAGAAAAGTGATTTGGAAACTATTTCAGAGGATTGAAATGTAGGAAAATATCTTGCAAAGATATTTAAAAATAAATAATTTAGGAGAAATTATAATGGCTTGATGATTGTTTGTGAATATTATTTGATAGTTAAATAACCGACTATCAATATTGGCCAATGCGCTGTTCATTTCAAAGAGACCGGGATCGGAATTTATTTTTTGAAAACCTCTTCGATCCGGTTTGAACGTTTTCGTGAAGAAGACAAGAGTTTGGAGTCGAAGATGGAGCAGTGAAGTGGAAGGGCTGATTGCTACTAATCCTGACGGTGATTCCAAAATGGATGTAGTAGGAGTAGTGCCTTCGGTTCCGTTCGAACCCGGAACGGACTTGTATGGATGAATGCTTTTAGAACATCGTCAAGAGGATGATGAGCATTCTAAGTGATTGTGTGCTTGAAAGGTAATGCATAGCTTCAAGCCTCATCAACCGGGAATGGCTAAAACAAGGGAGGTGCACACAAGACTAAGTGGCTAGCAACTAATTAGGGTAAATTACCCCTGTCTAGATGTCCCTTTATATTCGGCTGTGTGGGCAGTTGTTGATCCCAACCGTAGGGTGAACTTATTCGGACTATCCAGTAAGGGGTAGCTTCAGTCTTGTGATGTAGGGGATCGGGGTGGATCCTCGGTACGGTGATCTAGACCAGTACTATGATGGGCTGTACCCCAGTAGCCCTGCCATTGATGGAAATCCATTCTCCCTACGTGCCTTTATGGTTTTTGTTTGTATAACCCACTTTGTGGATAGTAGCTGGAATTTAATAATGTAACAATTTCGACAATTTGAATAAGTATTTTTATATAGACACTATTATAATATGAGAGGATTTTATAAGAAATGTTTTGGTTATCGTAAGGTAAAAACCTGGCATGTTTATTTTTGGCGTGGTCTTACGAGATACCATTGATTTCAAAGGATCTTGAAAACTTTAATAATCCAATTGAGTGTGTTTTCTCACGCTGGTTTTCCAGACTGACTCGGGTGTTATTTAACTATAATGCACGGGTCAAATCGAATATTATAGAATACATGAAACGATGCTGTGAAGCTCAGGAGACGAGCTTGATGGCGAGACGTAGCATACGTACTTGATGTATAATTCTACTGTGTTGTAAGTTGTATAGTCAGTTTGGTATGGACAAGTTAATATAACTGTCCAATTGTGTTATAGATATTGTTAAACTCTGATGTTGTATTCTGATGATGTATGTATAAACATATATAGTTTCCTTTATGTATAGAATAGTTATTATCTATTATATTTTATACCACTGCGATGGTAAGATTCTGTTGTGTTGTTTTCTCTTCTTCTACCTCCTTCTTCTTTTAACCCTAATGGTTTGATTTTTCGTGCGTCGAAAAATCAGGTCGTTACATCTTGGTATCAAAGCTGAAGGTTAAGGAGAACCTTGGCTCTGGTGGGAATTATTCATTGAAAAAATAGAGTCCGTAGTACTCTAGAATGAGTCTGAGTGTATTAATAGATAAGAGCGCGTATTTGTTAGTGAATATAAAAATATGTTTTTATATTGTGTTGACTTATCGGTTGAGTGTTTACAAATTTTGGTCAATATGTGGGACGCCATGTAACGATAAGGGTTTCTAAACTCTTAAACAAGATAAACCGACAAAGTATGGTTTTAAAAATAGGGTAAATGAAATGATTTTACCCAAATTATTTTTGTACACAAAAGAAATAATTTTCCATAAATTATTATAATTATATATGCTTTCTTGATTGTTAGGGAATGATAATATTAAATTATTATCATTGTTGTATGGAAATTGAATAAGGAATGGAAATCATAACCAAAATTAAGAAATTTATTTATAACAGGATATGATTTGTAAATGTGAATTTCAAAGGTGATTTATAATTGGATTGGTATAAAATTCCGGAGTAATAGTTGAATATTAGTTGAACGGATTTGGAATTTGAAATTTTAGAAATTAAATTCCTTTGGGTTGAAAATGGTTTCCAAAGTTTTTGGAGAAATAATAGTGATACTATTTTGGAAATATTTTTGAATTGGATTTGAAATCTGGTGAGATTTGAAATTTAAAAATATTTGGGAAAATGTTTTAAAGAGGTAAAAGCACTAAACTCTTTTCGGTCGCTGGAAAATAATGTCGGTGATGACTGCAGCATCATCGATATTTATTTCCGAGTTTCTAAAAGAGGAATTGTTGCGAAGAAGATTTTAAGTTGGAGTTGTTTGCAAAATTGGGTTTGGTTTTAAAATTTAAAGAGATAATTTAATTCACTGGAGGATTTTGGATATAACCGATTTCAAAGACGATTTTGAAATATTGAGTAATTGTTAAAAAAAACTCTGGAATCTTATTAAAAATGTAATTGGAATATAAATAAGGTAGAAATCTTATAGAAGTTAAAAATTCGAATTAAAAAGGAATTTAATTGAATCTAGTAAATAAAAGTAAAAATTTATTTTATTGGAAGTAAACTTGTGGGAGAACAAATTTATTTAAAATTTGTAAGTAATAGTACTAGAATTAAAGTTGAGTAATGGAATCAATTTAAATTGTGTCATGAAAAGTGAATTATAAATGTATTCGAAGGAACTAAAGGAAGTAAAAGTTTAGAAATAAACTTTTAATTGAAATTTTGAAATTTGTGGATAGACAATGAATTTGCATTTGTGAGAAATTAAATTAAAACTGAATATTGGGAATTAATTTGAATTGTGTGTAATGGAAGTTAGTCAAGATTTGGCTAAATAAAATAATGGACTGAAATAAAATTAGAGAGTAAATTGAGTGATTCAAGAGGGTAAGCAAATGAATTGGAATTGTATATTGGGATGATATTTAATTTAAAAAGTGTAAAATAAAGTGAAGTTATAGAAATAATTCGAAGTGAACTAAAATAATAAAAAGTTATAAGTTGGAAATACAATTGTGGATGGACGAAATGGAAAAATTTGTCAAGTTGAACCTAATGAAGCAACGAATTGAAATAAAAATTAGTAAATGAAACTAATTGAAGAAATGACAAATTAAATATGGTTTGAAATAAATTGAGTTCAAATAAAATTTTCAGACGAATTTTTTTTTAATAAAAGTATAGATGAATAGAAGCTGAATATTGAAATTAAAATTTTACCGATTGATTTAAATGGTAAGCAAATGAATTAAAATTGAATACTAGGATGCTATTTGATTGTGCATAGTAAGGTGAAGTTGAAAAATTAGTTCTAAGAACTAAAAATTTATTGGGAATTTGAAATAAACTATTAAATGGAACTAATTAAAATAATGATATGAACCAGTTGTGAATGGAAGATAGTTGATAAAATTCAATATCAGAGTTTGAAGATGAATTGAACTCAAGTGGAATTGAAAATGAAAATCTTGACAAAAATTTGGAAATGGTATTGAGATTTGAGATTAATTTGTAAATTGAAGCAAATTGAATCTATATGGAATCTGAATCCAAATTGATTAAATGTAGATAGAAACCAAGTGGTAAAGTGAAAGTAATAATATAAGAATATATAAAATGCTTATATTAAACTTAGGAATGGTTGGTGAAGTTCTTAGGTAAATTTGGTATTGAAAATACTTAGTTAATAATAGGATGAAAATTAATCTGGAAGTTGTGAAATCGGATGGTTGTGAATAAGTGAATAAAATAATGTGAATAATAGAGAATTGATATGGATAATAATAAATGGATATAAATACGTAAGATGTACGTATATTATTTTATTCGCATAACGATTTGATCCAGATTCGAGCACAGAATTTCGAGGTAGTTATACCAATCCGAGTTGGGGTTTTTCACTCGATTTTCGACGGCGAACTCTGGATATGGATTTTTGATTGATTCTAGAAATTCTCTATCATATTTTGTGGCTATGCAAGGAGAATGATGGTTTCTGATCAAGAAACTAGATTTGAGTCCGCACTAGGAAGTCGGGTGGATGATACTAGTTCGGAAGTGAAATTGTGTGAACGAGTGAGCGATCAGAGTTCGTATTGCATACGTGTAATATATGTGCATCGTACGACTTCAGTAAATCAAATATTGAAACTTTTGTAAAGAAAAGTGTAAAATGATTTTGAATGCTGCGATTGGATATTATTGCTTAGTAGGATATACATGTAATAATAAGTAATAGAGAATTGGGATTTTTGATTTTTGAAGATAAATTGAAATTTGCTTGGCAAAGGTATGTATTTAAATTTCTGTATGAAATTTGATGATTTTCTGGTCTAGCCACTTGGCTTTTTTGCTTTCTTTTTAAATCTGGGGTCCGTAGAGGCGTTTTGTAGTTGTATCGAGCTAGCCGCGCAAAGGAGATGCTGGCGAAATTTTTCAGAAATTTAGGGAGTTAGAAAATTTTTGAGAAATTTTTTGATAATTTAAAATTGGGTTTTAAATTTAAATTTTAATGGCGTAAGAGATATGGGTTGGAACTAATGGAAGAAGTTTTGAAAGTTAGAAAGGTTGATAATGTCTTTATTAAAAAGATGGTTTGGATATTGTTAAAAACCGTTTGGTTTTGGGAAGTTAATAAAAACTATTAGGATTTGGAAATTGGTTAAAGGGTTAAGGATCATTCCTCTTAACTAGCAATTTCGGAAATGAAATTCTTTTAAGGGGGAAGGAATGTGATGATTCAGAATTTCTGAATATTTGAAATTGAAATATTTAATTGATTTTAAATATTTGAAAGTTAGTTTAACTTTAATTTCAAATATCACTATTTATTTGACAATTAAATTATTGAATTTAATTATTGGAGTTGGGTAAATTATTTGAATCTTCATTTTATGATTGTTAAAAATATTTTAAAGGCCTAGGAAAATTCATATGGATAATACTGGAGGTAATAGTACTTTAAAAATTTGAATTTGAAAGTGATTTGTTCAGTTTTGAATTTATATTGTTTAAATTGAATTTAAAAATAGCCTTCTGAGGTACAGTCTCGGAATTCGACGAAACTAGTTACATTGGATCCATAATAGTGTATTATTATTGGATTTCAATTTTCGTAGTGTTTGGAGTTGTTGTGAGGTCGTACGGTAAGTAAATGCGCTGAATTTATATCGAAAATTTAATTTTATAACCATGTCCAAAAGCTATCTTCTCCATACGACCAAATTAGGACTCGAAACTTTTTCCATTGTGTCCGCAATAAGGGTTTAACATTATAAACGCCTAGCGGCACGCCTTGAAAGGAGATTGATATTAGGGCTTCGTTTTCTTAACGATTTGAATTTAAATTTTAATATAATATTGTGTGTATTTAATATGATAATGTTTTCACAAGACAAAATTTCACACGTTTTTTTCTCGTCAAACACTTGGCAAATTTTCGGACACACGTTTTTAAAAAATAAAGAATAAAAGAAAGTCGAAACCATTCTCGTTCCTCTTTGAAATCAACTACAAGCTTCTTTCTATTTTCCCTACCCCAATTTCAATTCCATTCGTCCCTTAATATGGGAGAAACATTTTGAAATCAGATGGCCGAAGCCTCTCGTTCAAAATAAATAATAATAGGCGACGAAACAAAGTTCTCTAATGGTAGAATTTTCTAATCGAAAGCTTGTTCGAACCAAAAGAGGTCAGGTTCTTCGATTTTCTTTCGCGACTTGGGGGGAGGATTTAGGGCAGCGAATGTAGCAGCGTCGTCTTGCGTAAGAGTTTGGAGCATCGCATGGGTGTTCGATGGCTCTCGTTGGGTCAGGCTCGGAGGCGAACAAGTATAACAGAGAGAAGAAGGCCGGCGACTTTGGCAACTAGGTCTAGAAGGGAAAGGGCCTCGCACGTACGATTGGGTATTTCGGTGATTTGGCGATGGTAAGGGGTTTTGCGAACGATTTCGCGATGGTGAGGAAGATCAGCGAGAGCCTGGGTTCATATTTTCTGTAAGGTATATTAACATTGATTTTGAAAAAAAAAATAGTAAGTTTTAGAGTTGCTGATTTCAAAAAGTGAATTAACAAAAAGGTTTAAACAGTTTTAATAAAAAAAAGTTTAAAATATATACACACATACCTTGTAATTAGTGAATATTAATAGTTAGTATATATATACACACCCTGTAATAAAAATGTATAAGTTAGTCAGAAATAAAAGGGTATACATATACACATTTTAAGTTACTAGTTTATTTAAATTAATGGATTTTGATGGTTAACTTATTTAATTAATCTATTTAATTATTTTTAGTTACTAAAGGGTTTTGAACGGAAAATTAATTTAAAATCAAATTATTAGTTTAAATACCAAATGATTAGTTCCAATTAAATTATTGATCAATTTAATTTATTAAATGATAAATTATTTGTAGATTATTTTAGATATCAATAAATCATATAATGTTGTACAAGGTCTTAAACTATGAAGAAAACAAGCTGGTTTGGTGTGGATTGCAATAACAAAAATAAAGATGAGTTAATCTCACTCATCTGTATTATTATTTAAATTTAAATAGTTAAATTTAGATATTTTGTTAAATGATTGAATTGCTTGGATGTGGTATATTATATATAGTACATATTGGAGTGACTGATTTCCCGCATTATATAGTGGATGAGACCCTATGCGCCGCATAATAGCGGATAAGATGATATAACCTCATATACCATGATATTCCACCTCGAACTGGAATTGGTATATATATTGTGCTAACATATGTGGATGCAAGGAAACAGGTTGGAGGGATCCAACTAGATTCCTCAAAATAATGTAGATTGTTTTAATATTCGGTGATATGGTTTATTTGATATTCTGTGATAAATTATAAGGTAATTGAAAATATTGAATGCCATGGTTCGATTGAATATATTAGGATATACCAAGTTATAAAAATATATAGATGGATTTTTGAAGGAAAATAAAAAGAGAGAATTCTTAAGTGAAATAATTATAGAGAATTTAGATAAATTAAGGTAGGAATTGGAGAAGAATAAAAGTTGATTTTAACATTCTAATATATAAATTCCAAGTATGGGAAAGGAATTTTTTGAATAAATAGGAATAAATGGATTTTTAAACTTAAATGATATTATTTAAAGGAATGAAGGGTTAATTTTAAATTTAGGATTTAAATGGTTTAGGAAGGGATAAAAAAGAATTTTGAAATAAATATGAAACTGGTATTTTCAGTTTAAATAAGATTTTAATAAAGGTGTAAATCTGAAATTAATGGGTTTTGAAATAAATATGGGTAAGTAAAGGAATTTATTTCAAAAATAGAGTTAGATTTGAAAATCGATTTGGAAACTGATTTAGTGTTGAAATAGTGACTTAAAAGGAGGATGAGACTATGGAGTTTATAAACTGAGTTTATAAAGTGATATAAAATATTAGTGGATATTTGGAAGATCAAACTCACGGTGAGAATTTATAAAGGAATGGGTAAATTTGTTTTAAAAATAAATAGTGGTTTATTTTTGAAAGGTGTGGAAGAGAAGTGTATTTCACTGGAAAGCCAAGTACGCTTCAAAGTAGTTTTTTAAAGTATAAGTTAAAAAATTTAGAGTTGTTTAAAAGAATATATTTAAGAAATAATTATTAAGTTGTTAAATCTTTAAAGGTAAAGATTTATTAAATTAGTTATAGTGGTAATTATTGTTAAATAAGATTAATTGGTATTATGTTTTAAAATGATAACTATTAATATTTATATTTTATAAAGTAATTTTGTTTTAAAGATAGTTTGGTTAAGTTTTATTTTAAAAACTTGTATAGAATTTCGAACTCTTATTTTTTAAAAATTTAGCTTGGCTTAACTTTTTTTTTTAATTTAATTTTATATTTTATAAAGTAGTTTTATTTTAAAATATTTTTTAAGGTATATATTTTTGAATAAAGTGTTTAAGTAAATTTAATTTAAATGTTTTAAAGTATGTTTTAGAATAAAATGATTTAAATTATTTTTAAAAACTTAAGTATTTAGGACTTGGCGGTTTTCAGTGGAAATAAAAAAATTGGGTGGAAATTTATTTCCACGAGAGAGAGAAAAGTGATTCGAAAACTATTTCAAACAATTGAAATGTAGGAAAATATCTTGCAAAGGTGTTTAAAAATAAATAATTTGGTAGAAATTATTATGGCTTGATGATTGTTTGTGAAAGTTATTTGATAGTTAAATAACCGCCTATCAATATTGGCCAACGCGCTGATCGTTTCGAAGAGACCGGGATCAGAATTTATTTTTCGAAAACCATTTCGATCCGGTTTGAATGTTTTCATGAATAAGACAAGAGTTTGGAGTCGAAGATGGAGCAGTGAAGTGCAAGGGCTAATCACTACTAATCCTAACGGTGATTCCAAAATGGATGTAGTAGGAGTAGGGCCGTCAATTCCGTTCGAACCCGGAACGGACTTGTATGGATGAATGCTTTTAGAACATCGTCAGGAGGACGATGAGCATTCTAAGTGATTGTGTCCTTGAAAGGTAACGCATAGCCTCGAGCCTCATCAACCGGGAATGGCTAAAACAGGGGAGGTGCACACAAGGCTAAGTTGCTAGCAACCAATTAGAGTAAGGTCACCCCTATCTAGATGTCCCTTTATATTCGGCTGTGTGGGCGGTTGTTAATCACAACTGTGGGGTGAACTTATTCGGACTATCCAGTAAGGGGGCTCTAGTCTTGTGATGTGAGGGATCAGGGTGGATCCTCGGTACGGTGATCTAGATCACATACTGTGACGGGCAGTACCCCAGTAGCCCTGCTATTGATGGAAATCCATTCTCCTTACGTGCCTTTACTGTTTTTGTTTGTATAACCCACTTTGTGGCTAGTAGCTGGAATTTAATAATGTATTAATTTCGGCTATTTGAATAAGTATTTGTATATAGACACTATTATAATATCAGAGGATTTTATAAGAAATGTTTTGGTTATCGTAAGGTAAAAATCCGGCATGTTTATTTGTGGCGTGGTCTTACGAGATACCGTTGATTTCAAAGGATTTTGAAAACTTTAATAATCCAATTGAGTGTGTTTTCTCACGCTGGTTTTCCAGACTGACTCGGGTGTTATTTAACTACAATGCTCAAGTCAGACCGAGTATTATAGAATACAGGAAATGATGTTGTGAAGCTCAGGAGACGAGCTGGATGGCGAGACGTGGCATACGTACTTGATGTATAATTCCGCTGTGTTGTAAGTTGTATTGTCAGTTTGTTAAGGACAAGTTAATATAATTGTCCAGTTGTGTGTTATAGATATTGTTGAGCTATGATGTTGTATTCTGATGATGTATGTATAAACAGATATAGTTTCTTTTGTGTAAAGACCAGTCATTATCTATTATATTTTATTCCGCTGTGATGGTAAGATTCTGTTGTGTTGTTTTCTCTTCTTCTACCTCCTTCTTCTTTTAACCCTAATGGTTCGATTTTTCGGGCGTCGAAAAATCGGGTCGTTACACGGTTCGTGTATCAATAGAGGAGCAAAAGTAAAATTTTCTACTATGTCATCTGGCCGCCAATGACCCAACCCACCATAGGTCGCCAATGACCCGACCTAATTTCTATAACAATAAAAATTTCCCCTTTGTAGTTAGATCGCTATGGACCCATCTCGCATGGATCGCTAGTGACCCACCAAAAATTAAAAAAACTAAAAAAATGATAATAAAAATAAAATATAAAAGAAAAGAAGAGGAAATAAAATTTCTCCTATTCTCCTCAAGCTCGATCTCTTATGGCTGTTCATCATTCCAAGGCATGCTGGGAAACTATGAGAAAAAATGTGATACGTTGTTGTAAGAAAAAGTAGCCAGAACCAAAAAAAGATGACCAACGATGTTAGGCTAACGTATTCGTGGAGCTCTAATGCAATCACTTAGAAATCAACAGGTGGATATTGGAAGAGAAAACTTCCAGAGTATGCCTTGTTTACAATGAAGACGTGCTCTGGGGGGCAAATGTTATCCGCGTTTTTAACCCAGCAGAAACTGACCAAAAATAGAACAACCTTGTCTAAATAGGATGGTTTAGGACTTGACTAGAAAAGCTAAGACAACGGATCAACAAGGGACAAGCTATACGACTAAGGCGACAACTTGGATCAACAAAGCCAAGAGATCAACATCCTTTTAGTCCCATCAGTAGTTGAACGTAATCAGTTAGTGAATTGCCATCGGAACGTAGTAGCTACGGTAAAAGACTATGGAAACATCTCCAAATTTCAAACTTCGGAAAATTCTTAAGTGCTTAGGTCATCTGGAACCCACGCCTCTCCTCAAACCTTCAAGCAAAAAAGCTATGCAACACTAAGAAAAGAGGCAAGACATTGGCTCGCAAACGAGCCAAATCCATGGGTCGTTAGCGACCTATAGCATTGACTCATTTTATGTGCCAAACTCTCCCTAGGTCGTCTATTACCTACCTGCAAGCTGATGAAGATATGGCCTGGCCCAGAAGGTCTCCGATCCATATAAATACCATCCAAATTGTAACACAAGAAAAATCTTCTCCGGACTGCTTGTTGAAGCTCTGTTGTAATTATTCTTCACTCTCTACCTCCCTTATAACAATCTCCAAAGGAATACACTATGATTTTCTAGTGGATTCCAACTCTGGAGATTCAGTCTAGGTAGGAAACAAACAAAGCCTTGTAATCATACATTTCTTGTAACATCAATCATTCTATAATAAAACTATAAAGTGGACGTAGGCTTCGTTAACAGCCGAACCACTATAAAAATTCTCTGTCTATTTCTTTTACTGTTATTTTTTGATATCTGTTATTTGGGATATTGCTCTATCAGAAAAGGGCTGGTGCTTTCAAACTCAAACCAGGGCGTTGGTCCATTTTTTGGGTCAACATCTGTATATTCATATGAAATTAGATTATGTTTGTGAATAAATTATAAAAATAATTTTCGGATGTTGGCTAATGGTTTTAACGCAATATTTGATGATTTTGAATATTTATATAAAGTGATTTGTCATATATTAATGATTTTAATGGTAAGGAAATTATATTGGAAGTTGAATTTAGCTAAAGGAAGCGTTCACTTCTAGAAAATTTAGAAAATGACCTATATGATTATATTTGACATATAAAGTGGTCTGGAAGTTATATTATACAAATATATATATGGATTGTAAAAGAATTTGTATATTTAAAACTTGTATTATGATTATATAAACGAATTAAGAGAATTTTCTAATATTTAAAAGTAATAATTGTTTATACAATATATTTATACAATATATTTATTTAAATATTATTCTATCAACTTCTTTTAATTAATTCTTCTACATTGAATTACTTGCTGTGAATGATTCACCGTTGATATTGATTTGAGTTATATTTTAAGATGATACGGTGATGACATCCTTCTATCTGATTGGTGAGATTTCATTTTTGTGTACGAGAAATTTAAAGAAACAAATTTGTGATACTATCAGGTATAGGACTTGCGGTGATACTTTTCATGTTATTCATTAAAGTTATCATATAGAGATGTCTAGTGTGGATTGAGTGTGGTTTATGAGCCTTGACTAATTTTCTGAATAACATGTGGTGGTATGTGATGTCATTATGCCATTTGTTTGATTATTCATTATAAGTAAGTGCCACTCGAATGGGGATTACACTCATATATATATATATATATATATGATACTCGGTATTGAGTATCGTATATTCAGGTGTTGGCTTATGAGTTTTTGTCGGTCTCACTCATATACATACATACATACATATGTATGTATGTATGACACTTGATGTGGAGTATCATATAGTCAGGTGTTGACTAGTGTGAGTTTTATATAGGCCTACCATTAGAAATATGCATAGTTATAGGGTATGAGTACTGTATGACAATCCATGTTGTGTTTTGCTTTCTTTAATTATTTTTTTAGAAGTGAACGAGATTGTCCAATATCCACCCTGATGGCCTGATCGTGGAGAAGTGCTACAGATCCATGACGTCGTGGTTGTTTATTATATTCGATGTGCATCACATGATTGGTAGTTGGTAGCCCCTTGTATCGCATAGGCCAGAATTCTGTCACCATTAAAGGCAAAGTAGGGTCGTGACCGAGGCTTTGCGTAGACGAATCACTGGTGGATGGGCTCATGATGTCCGTCAAGGTAACTGAAGACTGTAGGAATAGACATTTACTCTATGGTTAGAGAGTAGACCTGGATTCCAAGAGCGGGCATGCAGTAGGCGGCGAATAGTCTCCCATCCGGTTCAGATTATGTGTGTTGTGGATTGACATATATGTCTCGTTCCTATGATGAGTTTGTTATGTTAGAGATTAGATGAGTCTAAAGTGTAGTTCGTCTCTGTTATATCCATAAAGTTTGATGATGCTATATCTTTGAGCTAGCCTTTATTTAGTAATGTGATTTGGATTATGATAGATTCATGTTTTATGATGTTGGATTTGACGAGATGGTTCTGTAGGCTATCTCACTTTAATTTTTTTATGGATGTTTTTTTCATATTATATCTGATATTACCTATGCCATATGTTATTTTTTACTATTGTAGACATAGTCTGGTCCATGTGTTTTTTATAATACTAAGGTCACTGTGAGGCATTTTAGGTTCAAGGGACAACATGACCGGTTTTGTGGATGTTAGGCATATTTGGAGGCTAGGTTATAATTATATATTATCATTGTATACCCTTGAAAGGTATTTTGATTCATGTATTGGATGTTTGATGTTAGTATATATATTTAATGTATATTTGGGATCTATGCATACACTATTGTCGCTGGACTCCGTGTTCTCCTTGTTATTTATTGTATATTGTTTTGTCCTGCAGGCACACATGATTATTGCTTTGAACTGAGACCGTGTACATCTATGGTGAGTTTTATTTAATTCGAGATATGTATTAGTGTTAGCCCAAGGGATTATTCATGTGTGTATCTATATCACTTCATTATCCGCATTGTCCGAAAATATTACTCTGCAATATTCTTGGGTAGTATAGGTATAGAGGTGGGGGTGTTGCAGTAATCTTCCTTATCTAACCATGTTTTAGTACATTTTTTTGCAGGTCGACCATATCGTTTAAAAATAGATAAAATTATTTAAGAATAATTATGTTCAACACCTTCATCATTATGCGGAACACTTTCGAATGATAAGTTCACAGGGCCACTAAAATAATGAGAGAGAAAAAATGAAGCTTCTCCTTCGATATATGGTTTGCAAATAACCTTCAACCTGAGCTTGTCTAACTTTTTTCTTCTGATGATTAAAGTACTATTACAAAATTATTTCAAATTAAATTTACTTATGAGATCAAATTAATATTTAAGATACTCAATAGCGATACATCCATACATATTGCACAGGACCTCGAGGAAGTGCTTTAGATGGAAGATGAACATGTAAATACTCTATTATATTAAAGAAAACATGGAGGAAAGATTTTCACCGGTTTGTAATGAAATATAGGAATATCTACTTCAGGTTTATGTCGACGTTCAACTTTTAACCTAGTCGAACAAAGCTCTTTACAAAACAACCAAAGTTCCATTATAACCGTCCAAACTTTTACGGGTATCGGTTCTTTGAAAACTATGGGTAACAAATTTTCCGTCATTACATGGCAATCATGACTTTTTATCCCACTCATTTTATTGTTTTAAAAGTCAACACATCTACGAAAATTAGAAGAAATCCCATATCTCAAACCTTCCAATCGAAAAAATAATTAACCATTTTTTCCTATTTCAAAAATTATGATAGAAAATTAAAAAATAATAGTAAGATTTGAAAAATTATGATTTTTGTGGATTGACATTTTATTTTTTATTTCATTATACATTTTAATGTTTGATTAATTATACCACTTTTTACTTTTTTCGTAAAATCATATGTTCAATTTTAACAAATTATAAATATAATATTATATTTTTGCATTATTATTTTTTACTTTTGATGGTCGGTCATCATATTTCCCACTATATATACAATAATAATTACTTTTGCAAATTGTTTCATCTTAAACGATTCAATAAAATTTCGACATCACTTCCCTTTATTCCATATATTGTACACAAATGTGCATACACGGGGAATAAAAAGGAAGTGTTACCAAAATTTTGTGAACCGTTTAGGTGAAACGATTTACTAAATGTAATTATTATACTATGTTTGTGTTTGAACCAAAGATTGCACAAAAATCCAAATAAATTAAGTAAAGAATAAAAAGTGAAGACCACAAATTGAAACAAATAAGAAATGAATACACAAAGATTCACAGTGGTTCGGTAATCTATGGCCTATGTCCACTCAAAAGATTGTTTGTTTATACTGTAGACTACGAGTATAGTTTGTTTGGATTAGAATAAATCCATAGAGAAATAATAGCAGAGCGTAGGCCGAGAAGAAGAGAAAGAAGATCTCTTAAATGAACCATAGTTTCTTTATTTATAAAGGTAGACAATCAAATATCTCGTTGAAACTTCTCCTGCAGAATCTCGATGCCAAGATTAAGTCACCCAAAAAATGTCAACTTCATATCCCTTAGGGTTGGGTATCGGTGCCAACCCCTATTCGGGGGATCAGTAACAATCCCTATATATAGGCAGGGACATTTAGCAACTTTTCATGTCGGATCACCTTGATGTTGGCCTATGTTTCCAAGGTTATTTTGCATAGTCGGTTAGGTGCTTTCTAGCCCAAGCAATGGATCTACAGAATGTTGAACTGCTGCTTTAGACAGTATATGGAGATTGCCAATACGATGCATAGAAACTTTGGAACAACACTTAAATCAGGCTCCACGTAGTTAGAGAAGAGTGTCATAGATGTGGGGGCCACTTTGGATGTACCCTTAGGGATCGGTACCGATCCCCTATGTAGAGTGAAGCACTTAGTGAATTCTACCATGTGGGATTAGTACTCCTAGCTGAGGGATCGGTACATATCCCACACTTAGTAAAATTCAGCATGCATGATCGGTACCCTCTAGGTGATGGGTCAGTACCCGCTAGGTGAGGGGTCAGTACATATCCCACACTTAGTCAAATTCAGCATGCCGAATCGGTATCCCCTAGGTGAAGGACCGATACTTATCGCACACTCAGTCAAATTCAGCATGTGGGATCAGTACCTCCCAAGTGAGGGATCGATGCTTATCCCACACCTAGTAAAATTCAGCATGTGAGATCGGTTCCCCCTAGGTGAGGGATCGATACCTATCCTACACTTAGTCAAATTTAGCAAGTGGGACCAGTGCACCCTAGGTGAGAGATCGGTATCTATCCCACACTCGATCAAATTCAGCATGTGGGATCGGTACCCCTAGGTAAGGGATCGGTACCCCTTAGGTGAGGGATCGATACATATTCCACACTTAGTCAAATTCAACATGTGGGATCGATACCCCATAGGTGAGGGATCAGTTCCTATACACACTTAGTAATTTTATGACTTTGGAATTTTTTGGGATGGTGTGCCTCAACTTTGCGGTCTTGATTGCACTTGAGTTTTGAGCTTTGTAGTCATCTCTCCGGGCTTGCCTCAATGACTTCGAAGTTTGACTTCTCCAATTTGTCTATATACTATCTGCTCAAAGGGTGGGATAATAGCTTGTACCTTATCCAGTACAGGGACAAATCCGACAAATACTGTATCAAATGAATATAAATGTCTATTTTGTAGTAAAAACGAATATCTATATAACGATCATATACAATACTTGTCAGAAGGGGCCAAAAATTCCAAGGGATTTAAAAAATAATGTACATCATAAAATAACTTGTTTATATTAACAATACACTAATTCAGTATTTGAATTCATTAACGATCAAAAAACTAATAAAAAATATTTTTTTCAACATTTCAGCTAACATTAATTTGAATTTATTACACATTAATAAAAAATTAACATTATACACTAATTTTTTTATATTACCACATACACATAAACTAAATTATATATAACCAAGGGTATAAACTAATATAGGAATGAGGGAATTAGAAAAAAGGACAAATTTTGATAAAAAAATTGTCCCATGGAAACCAAGATTAATTTTTTGGTTGAAGGACAAACTTTGAAAAAATTAGGCTGAAGGACAATGCTAGTTCTAACTAGCATTATATTCAGATTTTACACTATACAAAATGCTAGCCCTAACTAGCATTTAATTCAGTTTTTACACTATACAAAATGCTAGTTCTAACTAGCATTGTTCTTCACCCTTAAAATGAAACTTGTTGTCTTTCGGCCTAATTTTTTTTCAAAGTTTGTCCTTATGCCTATTTTCCAATATAGGAATTAAGTAAATAAATTATTTTTATCGATATTTTAGCTAATTTATACACTAATTAACACTAAATTATGTTACATTAATAACTGCATACACTAATCAACCCAAATTAGCCCTAACTATACATTAATTTTTGGATTTAAACACTAATAACCCTAATTAACATTTGCAAACCAACCAATATACAATTATAACCAATCAACAGGCTATTATCAATAAATATAAGCACAAATTAATACTAGTTTTACCACAATTATAAATAAATATAGGCAAAGAATATACCTAATTTTTAATGGATTAAAGGCATAGAAGCTTGAAGATTCCAATTTGATGAAGATTGTGATGGATTTTGACGGATTATGAAGGCTAGAGATGAAGTTTGGGTTTAAAACTTTTGGATTTGAGGGTTTTGGAAAGTTTAAGAAATGAGGAAGAAACGGGTTCTGTTTAAGCTATATTCACAATATTCGGACGGCTACCAAAGGCTAATTTTGATGGCTTCCGATGGCAATTTATTATATTAATTTAAAATTTCTTTTTATTTAAAATAAATTTAATTTAATTTAATTTTTATTAAAATTATCTTTTTATTAAAATTTGAAAAGTTTACAATAACCGACTTTTGTTTCTAAATATTAAAAAGGTTATTTTTATTCGTTATACAATACTTTTTTAGCGATTTGATAATTAGCTGTGAATTTTAAATGTATTTAACATAATAAATTCATATAAAATAAAATATGTGGTAAAAATAAATTTATCGAATCTTATGTGTATTTTGTGCATACCGTCGAAATATGAAAGGAAAATAAAAAGTTCAAGGTATCAATCTTGATTTTCAAATTTGTAGTCGTTCATCGACATTCAAACTTAAACCTTTCGTTCAAGATCAAACGATCTTCAAACAAGATGAAATTTAAACCATATATACAGTATTATGTATTTATGAAATCCAACCAGGAAAAAATTTGGACTTCAAATAGATTATTTTCGTAGAAGTTGTCCTAATAATCTATATTAAGTGTTATACAACTCCTTGGAAAATGATATATTTTGAGTCTTATTTTGTTTCACTTCATTTTTTTTTCATTCTAGCCCTTTTTATTAGATAAATACATTATAAAGTATATATGACATGAATTTCGTCTCATTTGAATATCATTTGGCCTTTGAACAAAAAGTTTTTAGTTCAAATGTAGAAAAACGGCTATAAATTTGAGAATTAAGATCGACACTCTAAATTTATTTACTTTTTATAATATTTTGGAAGAAATTCCAAAATACTTTAGATCGGCAAAAGATCCAAAAAATATTTTTCTACCAGCTATTTTCTTTTATATGAATTTGTAATTTTAAAATACATTTAAAAATTCATAATTAGTTGCACGATGGCTAAAACATATAGTTAAATTTATAAAACTATTGCACATCATAAATTTTACCTAAGTTATATAATGGATGGACTGAAAGTTGCATAAATTGATCGTTTGAGTTTGATTGTCAATAAAGTTAAACATCGAATTATACAACAAATAAGCTTATTGAAAATACTAATTTAATTAATCACAAACCATCGTAAAATTGTAGACTTGAATGAAAATATCTTAATTAATTTTTAGGAATTAAATTAATATTTTTAAACAAATTACAATTTTCTATAATTAATATGTTATAATAATATGATAAATTAAATTAATTAAAATAACTAGTCGTTGAAAATATCTTGACGGAGCCGTTGGCGGTCGTTGTTGTTTAGGCCCTTTCTAGTAGTGTATACAAGACTAAGTTCACAATATTATAGTCAATCGATTTTTCTTCTTTTTTTTGAAGAAAAAACCTACTACGAGCTGCTAAAGTGTAGATGTCGGGGCTCGAACCTTCTTCCTTTGCCGAGGAGATGTGAACCCCTACCAACTTCATTATAGCTGCAGATGCCATGTCCTTGTATACTTAAATTAAAGAAATTATTAAAAATAAATATATTGATGCTAACTATTAGCTCAAGGCCAAACTGAATTCAACTATAATTCTCTTCCTAAACCATGATCTAAGCACCTTTTTTTCTGAAGCTGAAAATGTCAAATGGAAAACGCAATAATATCAAAGCAAATAAATTACCATTTTCGCTCTGGTGGCATGTCCTTGTATTAAGTTCACTTCTGCATGCAAATAGAATGTTATATCCACTAGAAGCTAGGAATCCAAATAACATTGTGCATACTTCAATATAACTATGTGAAGAAATGATACCTCAGTCGATAATCGGGTAAAATCAAGAGAACTCACAAAGGGAAGCGTTCACCCGCTTTTTAGCAAAGAAAATTTCAATCGAACTTAGAAAATTCAAACGAGAACGAAATGGATTGAAACTTGACCAAGATACTCAAAAAGACTATAGGAAGAGCTTAGGAAAGTATGGAACCCAAAATAAGCTAAGTCCTTAGGTTCTCCCGAGTTAACCCCTTGACTCGGCACCGAGTCTAAATGCCAAGCCTTGGCATCTTCATATTTCTGGCATGTGATCCTCGAGTCTTCCTATGCGTGCTCAAGAAGTTTCATAAAGTTCCAGAGAACCAATCGTAAGAAATAAAGACAATCACAGTTCAAACTATAAGATAATCTGAGTCATGGGAATGATTACCAAAACTCATCGATAGCCTACCAAATTACATGGAGGACATCAAGACGAAGCAAGGAACTCAAAACAAGAGGATTTATTCGAATATTGGGTATGGATTAAACTTGACCCCAAGTCAAGGGCTTAATTCGATACCGATTTTAACTATTAACTCGTGTCATCTTGATATTTTTTGTGCTACGTTAGGCTAATCCCTGAACTTTTTTAGAAGCAGTCTTTTGATCCAGTATGACTGCTAACCCTATAATACAAACCATAGAGAAACCAAGAAAGGATTGGTTTCTCCTATCACAACACATGAACTCTATATCTTTTTCAACTCTTTCCTTTACACCATAGTCAACAAGGCAGCAACTATAGGCAACTCTAGGACTTAGAATTTGTCTAACCCCTGTACTTGTGACTCTGTCTCTCTCAAATACACTTTGTAATCTCCTACAAACAAGATCAAACAATGATAAAGCAGATGTAGGCTTAGTTTACAAATGTGCCACTATAAAAAATCTATGTGTCTTTCTTACTTCTTTTACTTTATTACCGTTATCTATTGTGTTTGCCCTATTTCAGCAGGGCTGATGCTTTCACATTCTACATTGGGTGTTGATCCATTTTTTGGGCTAATATTTTGGTGCTCTCACTTAGAACAAATCTAGATATGAAAACTTAAAGCTTGAATTAGGGATTTGTAGAGGATGAAGAGGCTTAATACTAGATCTAAAATCGGTGCAACTCAACCAGAGCCTGGGGGCAGCCATAAGGTGTCATCAAATTCTCACTAATTCATCTACATGACCGAGAAAGAGATAGAGAGAATGATAAAGGAGATGCATGATGGAGTGATAACTAGACCACGGGAAATTCTTGAAGTATTCTTCCAAAGGATGGGACAATAAGGAATAGTTAGAGCTGCTAGAATTCAAAACCAAGGACAAGGAGCTAATGCAGGAGCATCTGGACTTGAAGCGGAGTAAACATGATCAACGCACCCATAAACATATCAACCCGGTACCGAGAGAACTATACTTAGGGGAAATGTTGGTATGAATGCTGGAATGCTAGGAATAAATAACGTTGAAGCTAGAAACGCAATCAAAATGTGCGTGAGAAATGATCGGAAGAGTATGTGCTAGAACTACCCTGTAGGGAACAAAGTATAACATGAAACTAGAGGAGTAGGACATAATTCTAACGTGCAGCCTGTGGAATACGTGCTAGAGTATGTGCTAGAACTCCCCCACAAGAAAAGGGGATAGAATATCACTTTTGGATGAAAACCTTCATTGGACGGTGAAAAACGAATTATTGAATTAGTAAGAAGAACAGTAAAAGGAGGATCTCCAAATCAAGATCTAGAAGGTGCCACAGAAATCCATTTATTTCTAATATCCGAAACGTAAAGGAATCCATCCGACTTCAAGCTTCCGGCCCTGGAGATGTATAACAAAAAGATAGACCTGACAATTCACTTGATGAGATATATCCAGCACATGGAGGTGTTGGGCACTTCTAAGGAGGTAATGGGACGTTGTTTCCCATTGTACCTAACATGTTTGATGACAATCTGGTTTAGACAGCTGGAGAATGGATCCATAAGCACATAGACCGACCTAGTGAGAAGGTTCTTGAGACAGTCCATGGTTCACGTCTCACGACCTAAGAATGTACTGACTGTCAAGCATGAAACAAAGGCATAGGGAGACATGGAGAAGCTATTTGATAAGATTCAATGTTGTGGCAGCTGCGGTGGACAAGCCAGATCCACCATTAATCCTAATGGCGGCAGTATCTAAAGTTGCGAGGAAGATCGACTTCAAAAGTGCATTGGAAAGGGATCCACCTATGGATCTCGTGAAGTTCTACTATGAAGCTAAGAGATATTTGCATCGGATGTTGAAGCTAAGGATGAATCCAAGGATGCTGAAGTAAATGCAGCGGATGACAAAAGACCATTCGGAGCAGGAAATGGAAAAGACAAAGGAAACATGAGAGTCGATGAAAACTTCAAGGAACTGAATGACAAAGTAGGGAGCCGAAATTCACTTCCTACACTGACCTGACCGAGACCCTGGAAAAGATATATTTAGATGCTAGAGGGCAAATCCTCTACAGGAAGCCACCATGAAAAGAACCTAACAATCATGAGAAA